>CM075353.1:44540000-45140000 GCA_037693485.1 Kitagawia praeruptora | reverse complement strand
ATTAGGTTCAGAAACAATTTTCTTACCTTCAGATTTAGATGTGCTAGCTTCTACTTTACTATCATCATTGACAATAGCTACTTTTTCTTCTTGTCTAGCCTTATCAAAACCTAAACCATTAACCTTACCACGAATTCCATTTTCGATGATTTCTTGTGTCTTTTTACCAGAAATGTTAATGGTCTTAATCACATCTCTCTCTTCCTCTAGTTCTTTTCTGACATAGTCATAAGCCTCAAGAATAACACTATAATCATGCTTAGCTTTATCAGAACTTAACTTGTATTCTTCCATTTGAATTAACTCAGATTCAAGAAAATTATTTCTATCAACTAATTTATCATTCTTAACCTTAAGTTCATCTTTTTCACAAGTAAGAATTCTAAAATTAGTCATAAGATTCTTAAACTCAGCATGGATAGATCTAATTTCATCAGAATTTAAGCTATCAAATGAATCAAGAGAGTGAAGTGATACCTTAACAGAGGATGGAGAAGTTTTCTTTGGAGATCCAGGTTTGTCTGAACCATTTGCCATCAATGCAATGTTGTCATAATCCAATTCATCTTCAGAATAACTGGAATCAGCCCAATCCTTCTGTGTGACCATAAGTGCATTACCTTTTCATGAATTCCTAGGCTTCTTACACTCACTAGCAAAGTGTCCAAGCTCGCTGCAATTAAAGCACTTGATCTTGGCCTTATCAAGCTTGACAATTGTACTTTTGCCTTTGTCACTCTTCTTCTCCTCCTTCTTTTGAAAAGGTCCTTTGCTAAATCTTCTTCTGTTGAATCTTCCTTTCTTGAAGGCTTTAGCAAACATAGCAAAGAGTTCCTGCATCTCAGATTCAGAATCATTGTTGTCAGAGTCCATATCAGTAGTCTCTGACTCAGAACTTTCTTTGCTTTTCTTCTTCCTTGAATTCTTTACAGCAATCTCTTCATGCTGTTCTTCAGGAAGCTTCTTTACTTCAGATTGAGCAGTAAGTGCAATAGTCTTCATCTTTCCTTCACTCCTGCTCTTCTTCTGCTGCTTGTCAAGTTCATAAGCTCTCAATTTTCCAAATACTGCCTCTAATGAAATCTCATCCAGATCATTAGCTTCCTCAATCGCAGATATCTTCTCATTGTAGAAATCAGGCAAAGCTTTCATGAACTTTGTATTCATATCCTCCAAGTCATAATATTTACCATGCATGGCCATCTCATTGATGAGTTTTGTAAACCTATCAAAGGTATCAGTAAGTGACTCACCAGACTTGGATTCAAAGTACTCATACTGTTGTATAAGTAATGTCCTCATATTCTTCCTGACAGGCTTAGTTCCTTCACAGTGAACCTTAAGATTGTCCCAAATATCCTTAGCAGTTTTACAAGAGAGAACATAGTTAGTGAGAACAGAATCAAGACTGTTGAATAATATGTTTCTCACTTTAGCATCTTTAAGAACATTCTCCTTGTCCTTATCTGACCATTCAGATTTTGGCTTCTCTGCTGTATGTTCTGGAACAACCACACCATCAACAGTTGCTTGTCCAACGACCTTTGTTGGAACAAAAGGTCCATCTCTGATTCTGTCAAGATAATCAGGATCTGTTGCTTCCAGATGATGCAACATCTTTACTTCCCATAGAGTATATTCGTTTCTCTTGAGCATAGGAATCTTAGTATTCCCATCCTTGTAACCAGACATGATTGCAGATCTTTATGATTATTCGAAATCAACCTGCTCTGATACCAATTGTTAACTAGAATAACTTGTAGAAGGGGGGGGGGGTTGAATACAAGTTATATAATCGTGTCTGATTTTTGCTTGATTATATGAACAAGAATAAACGAATGAATCAAACTCTGTTTGTATTAATAAGATCAAATACAAACTCTACCAAAGGTGTACAATACCTTTAGCAGCTGCTGACAATACAAATCTCTCTCTCTCTGTTTGTACTCTCGTATATTCACGATTACAAACCTCACGAACTTACACTTTTTACAATGACATAGAGAGAGTATTTATATGCTACCTATCAACTAATAACAGAAGGATATAATCTATACATGACAATGTTCTGTCTTCTAGTCGATAGTTTCCTTCAATAGAAAACTCTTTTCTTCATAATATCTTCTTGCTTGTTCTTCAAACAACGATCCTGTTTTATAGCACTTGCCAGTTTCTGTAGCATCCACAATGACATCATCAGTAACACGACTGATATCAGGATTTCATCTTGCATCAGTATCTGATCATCATCAGTATTAGACCTGTCATCAGGATTTGCTCTTTGTTCCTGACATTTAGTCTCCGATACACTGTTCATTCCTGACTAAACTGTAAAGATAACTGTTTTACACATAAATCCTATATATAGTGCTAAATCCTTTATAAGATCAGGATTACAAGAAGTATAATGTGTAAATTCTATTCTTAACATCACAACTTATGAATTATTCCTAACAAAAGAAGCGTGGCTAGTGATTGTCACATTTCTTTCTGAAAGTGTGACTATAAAATTTGGAATTGGTCAAAGTCAACAGAAAAGCATGCGATTTTATCATATGTGGTGTTAATAGTATTTTTATGTGTTCGTTCGCAGAGAAGGACTGAATGTAATATCAAGTTCAAGTATCTTATCTCTCACAATTTAGAAGTGTAGAAGAATGTTTGGTTTGTTTATAAACTAAATTAAACTATTTATCAATCGAGAATAAAATATATGAGGAAAACAATCCAAGAACTGGGGTTCTTCACTTGGTTTCAATGCACATTCAATATCTATGTGACGTCTGCGTTCTTACTCGGCTGAAAACAATTCTTCTAAGGTTATAATGTTCCCTTCCAAGATACAAAATAATGTCTACAACTACACCTTAATTGTCACTTCCATGATATAATCAAAGTACAATCATAAACTATTACGCACCAAGAATTATAAGTCTCACAACTCTCCTATTAATCTTCCAATCAAATATTCGAGTTATGTCTGTTAAATCTTGTACTAAAATTGCAACTCCTCTTCCAAGTTATTACAATCCCTAAAATCCAATCAAAGGTTCATGATGCCCCTAATTGTGTTAAGCCCTCAATAACAGATCAGCAAAGCAAGAAAATCACAGATAATTAAACACACATGAATACTACCCAATCCTCAAATTAGAGATTTAGTTACACATAATTAAATTCACAAAACAAGAATCAATAGAAATAGAAGAACTCATAATTATAAGATTATAGAAAAACCTTTAATCTTCAAAGAAAATAATAGTTCTCCCAAAAATCTCCCAAAAGAAAGTGTTTACAAATTTGTCTGCGTAATATATTTTTTTTCCGATCTATAAAATAATACCCTAGATGTGTTTATATAGGCTCTAAAAGTCTTGCCCAGCAAGAAAATACCAAAACAGAATTATAATAGAATTTCTGCAAAATACGTTTCCTAAACTGAGTCTGTTTTTAAGGAAAATTCGTGGCTGACTTTTCTTCAGATATTCTGGAACGTTCCAATCGTAATTGGACCTCTGGACCACTTTAGAATGATAGAGAATCTCGTTAGCTTCGCGTGGACTGCTTATTGGCCTCAAACGGACTTCTAGAACTTCAGATATGGCCAAAACAGTGTAGACTGCGCAGCCTTCCCGGAAAATCCGAATTTTAATCAATTTAATCTCCAAAAACGATAGAAGCATCAACCTTAATCAACATTCTCGTAAATCTGCACAACTAAGCAAAACACATCAAAACTACACAAACTTGAGTCCAAAACAATCAATTTAAGCCGATATGAAGCGCTCCAAGTGGATATAAAATCCACTTATCATGTGGTCACTTATTTAAAAGGTGGCTAACAAATGTCACACGTTTCGTAAAATTGTGACTAAATCTACGAAAAAATGTATTTTCGGTCACGCAATCAAATGTTATGTGACTACAACTTGGGACGATGACCTTTAGCCACACATTTTTTTAAAAGTGTCACAGCCTTTACTGTACAAAAGATTGGCGGAATCCCAAATTTGACGTAGTGTTTTGGTGTTTTACACAAGTTATGTTTATACACCATAACAAAATGACAAAGTAGAACGCAAACATAGACACTTACTCAATACTGTTAGGGCATTTTGTTTTCATGCTAATTTGCCAATTCAGTTCTGGGAGCTGGTTCCTCCATATACTGATTATGTGCCTTCAGAGAGCATTTCTGACACTTTTTCTCAAAGTTCACAACTTTCTCTTGCTTTTCATCCAGTCAGACAAAAAACTGTTCTAACTAAATACTTAGACTGTACTGGTTTACCAAGTCAGTTTGTGTCAAAGGCTCACCATCTTACAGTCACTGCACCTAATGTATTGCAGTATGATACATTTACTCTTAATTATACTCATTTTTTGGCAAATGTTACCAAAATTCCTGAACCATATTCTTACAAACAAGCAATAGAACATCCTAAATGGTGTGTAGGTATGGCTACTGAATTGGCTACCTTAGAAGCCAATGATACATGTGAAGTTGAGCACTATAATTAAAGCATATTTGGTTAGAAAGGGATTTACCCAAAACAGAATGAGTAGATTATTTTGAGACTTTCACCCCTGTTGCTAAAATGACATCATTTCATATAGTAATATTTGTGGCTGCTGCTAAGAATTGGGTAATTTATCAGTTAGACGTTACTAATGCCTTCTTACATGGTGAGTTAGATGAGGATGTTTACATGATGTTGCCTCTTGGTTACACACCATTTTCAGATATTCAAGCTAAACATGCTGGTCAGGTTCTTGTGTGCAAACTTAAAAAGTCACTTTATAGATTTAAACAAGCATCTATGCAGTGGTTTCTTAAGCTGTATAATGCTTTATTGCAGTTTGGTTTCATACAGTCAGTAAGTGATCATTCTTTGTTTACTTTTAATACTAGTTCTTCGATTGTTACTTTGCTCGTATACGTAGATGACATGGTGTAGGAATAATTCTACACTTATGCAAACTGTAAAAGTTATTCTGAGTTCTCAGTTTAAAATAAAAGATATAGGTACTCTTAAATATTTTTTTAGGCATGGAATTTGCTCGTTTATCGACTGGCATTTATCTGAATCAACGAAAATACACTCTAGATCTTCTTAAAATCTAGTACACCATTTGTTGTGTCTATGGAGAAGAATCATCATCTTCTTACTGTGGATGATTCTCCTGTTGCATGTTTTAGATGTTTCTTTTTTATCATTGTATTGTGTCATTTAATATATATTACTACTTCTTGCCCTGATATTGCTTATGTTGTCCATGTTTTAGCCCAGTTTATGGCTACACCTAAGGCTTGTCACTTGCAAGCAGTTTTTAAACTTTTACGGTATATTAAGGGTACTTGTGGACAAGGATTGTTCTTGTCAACCAAGTCTAATCTTCAACTAAGTGAATATTATGATGTTGATTGGGTAGTTGTAAGATTACTCATCGTTCTGTGACTGGTTTCAGCATCACTCTTGGTGATTCGTTAATTTTCTGGAAGAGTAAAAAGCAATCCATTGTGTCACGTTCTTCTTCTCAGGCCGAATATAGATCAATGGTTGACACTACATGTGAACTTGCTTGGTTGCGTTCTTTTTTGTCTAAACTAGGGTTCCACAGTTATCTCTTATCCTCCTACAAATGATCAGTTAGCTGATCTGTTTACTAAAGCTTTGGGTGCTTCTCAGTTGTAGTTTCTTCTAGGCAAGTTAGAAGTTATGAATTTTTTTCCACTCCTCACTTGAGGGGGGATGTTAATAATATACAGGCACCCAAGCCATTCACCATTAAACATCAAGTTGTACACAAGACTAGAAGGAGTAGTGTGTGTTGCCACGTCACAAGATGTCATTCCTTGTAGATATGGAGCTGGTAATTCAGTTAGAGGAGTTAGAATATAGCTTACATCTCATTGTATATAATAGACAGATTAATAAATGTAAAGAGTTAGTTAGCACACTATTTTAGACTGTGTGAGATTGTATACATGATTTCTTCATATTCATTTCTTAATTATCTTATTCATTATGCTTTACATTTCTGTCTGTAATTCATATTTTACACATTGCAAATAACTTATTTTCTGTTATGCATTTTACGATTTCATAGCATCCATTTTTTTGCATTCCAGTCCTAGCACAATAATAGGAACACATTCAATATAGTTTTTTTAATGAAAATGTGCCACAAGGGCGGTACAAATTACAAAGGGGATGGGGAATTTAACTTGTGACCTATCGTCAATAGAACCTTAGCTTTGGCACTTGGCTAGGATCTCATCGGTACATTCAATATAACTTTAACTCTACCTATATGAGATGTTGATTTCAGATTCATGAGATTTGTGCACTAGATGCATTAAGTTACAATTTCAAAATAGTACGTTTGAGAAAACAAGGAAAACACACAAGACTCTGGTACAGTGGTATCTTCCTCATGAATGTGGAGGTTTCTAATCTTACCAAAAAATAAGGTTGGTGTTTGAGTGCGTTCGATTAAAAAAGAAAAGAAAAATGGAAACACATCTCTTTTTTTTGCAAGAAGAATGAAATTTCATTATAACTTCAAATCATTCATCAATACACTATTAAACTTCGGATGAGTATCACTCACCCTCCAAACACGATCAGCTATGGAACAATTTTATCTCGCTACATAATGAGCTACATTGTTAGCAGACCGTTTAACAAAATTCACTGACACCTCTTTGTTACTTAAGCTCGATAACAACTCCTTGCATTCCTTAGTAATTCTCCCAAAATAAGATAAGAGAACACCATCACTTCTGATAGCTTATACTGCTACAAGGCAATCTGTCTTGACTCTTACTTGCATGTGGTTGCTTTTTTGATCCAACTGAGAGTTTCTCTTATGCCCATGGCTTTAGCACGTACCAGAGAAATACACCATGGGAGACAACTCGACCTTGCTTCTATCAAAACACCTCTGCAATCCTTGGCGATGTAAGCAAAACTAAAGCAATTAGAGGGTTCAAAAATTGCAGCATCTATGTTCACCTTAATCTTGTTTTTGGTTGGTAGCTTCCAATGCTCATCACCATCTGCATGAGTCATTAAACCCATGAAATTATCAAATGATTTGTCTTGAGTTATTTGCCATTCATTAAGGACCATCTTTGCTGATTCTACAACCTCGATAGCCTCCATACCTTTTTGGTTCCAAACCAAGTCATTACGATATTTCCATAAAGTCCAACATAACATTGTACCTAATTGTCTTTGTTCGACTCCCCAGCTGTCAAAAGAATTAGAAAACCAATCTAAAAATGAACTTTGTGTTTCACTCGACATAGCAACCAATACTGCTCCAGTATTCCTTAGAAAAAGAATAGTCCAGAAGATCATGATAGATGGTTTCTGGCTCAGAACTACACATAGGACATAAATGATTCACATCAACATGCTTTAATCTTAGTTGAGTCTTTGTAGGTAAGCAATACGATGCTGCACGCCACATAAGATTTTTCACTTTTGGGGGAATTTTCAGATTCCACATACGCTTTCAGCAACGAGTGTTGACACTTGTGATTGTAGTTTCTTTGTTCTCTTGAACTAGGACATATGCAGTTTTAACTGAATAGTTTCCCAAATTCTCATTTCTTTAGTACAAAACATCTTTTTCATTTTCGTGAATAGGCGCAGATAGTATCCCTATCTACATTTCTAGTGCCTGAAAACTCATCAACTCAATTTCTTAGCCATTTAGCTTCTATCATCTTAGTTTGCCACCGAAATGAAGCTCTCATCCATGTACCATACGACCTAACTATTTCAATTTTTAGAGTGTCAAAGAGATGTCCACAGAACTTATCTTAGTGACCAAGAATGCCACATATGAAGCAAAGAGTCAGAACGTTTTCATATTTGAATGTTATCTACATCCATTCGTTACCAGACTTACGAATTTTCATGCATCTTCTTAAGGGCTTTGATATGTCAATGGTGACTTTTATTCGCATATATTTCTTCCACATCCCCTTGAAGTTATATGGGCAAGAATTAACAAACATTCCGATTTGATTTCCTACCTCTGTGATAATCTTTTCTAACATAAAATATGGAAGCAAATTGTGTATCTGTACCTATAAGTCCATATTGTTCAAGCTCACACCTTGTGGATTCACTACTTCCTACATTCTTGATATTAATAAAGCTTTTCTATTAAAAGACCACGTGCTTCCTTCTATCACCCTCCTTACTTAATAGCTCGTAATCTCGGTTCATATGTTGTACTGTTAAAATGATTTAATACTTTTATCTTCCCTGTCGAAGATGCCAACATCACAATGGATATTATGTTCACGTATACGAGCCCAATAATCATCCGCAAAGTAAATTAAATTTGATTGACATGGTTGAATACAATCTATACCATTTTATCGAAATTTGTCCTTTAAATAAAATTTGATTTTGACAAATTTGTGCGGAATAAATTGAAACAAATTTCAAGTTGAATATAACAATATATTAACTTGATGGGTGTTACAATTTCAGTACAGATAATTATCACGTTGATAAAAACTATTTTAGAAAATTCGACATGAACTTTTCTAATTTAGTTAATAAAAATTAAGATAAGAACTAGGAAACTTAATTCGCTAGTAGTACAAGAATCACAAATAAACAAGTTCCACCGGATAAAATATTACAAAGGTGTTGAACTTGATTTTACAGAAATTAATTAGAGCTTGTTGTGTTCTTGATATTTGAGAGAGAAAGATGAAGGCTATGGGTTTGATAGATATGATGTTCTGTATATCTTGTGAAGTCTGGCCGCCAACAATTTCTTTTATAGGATAAGTCAACAGGGGCGGATGCAGGAATTTGAAAGTACCGGGGCTAGACTTGTCGCGTGTAGCGCGGTTAAAGCCCGCAGGGTTGATTTTTTTCCACGCGCCACCACCATCAACTAACCCTAGATTTTTATTTTTTTTCAAAATCGAAATATGAATATGTACATAGATAGCCCTTTATGTGTAGGTCAGTTTGGTTATAAATATGATGGGTTTTGAAGATCAAAATCATTTAAAAAATGGTTTTGATTATGTGTGAGTATAAGAACATGAGAGAGATAGAGAATGGGGAGTTAGTTTTGATTGTCTTGTTGACCGAGAGATAGAGAAATGAGTACACTTATGGACTTATGTTATGGAAAATATAAAAACGCAACAGCTGAGAATCGAACATGAGTCTCCAATGTATTGTACAGCCCACAAACCAATTGAGCTACACCAGGGCTTAATTAAGAATGGAGAATATATATTAAGTGGGTTTTAAAATTTTCACCCGGGCTGGCGCCAACCCCAGCCACCCCCTAGGTCCGCCCCTGTAAGTCAACCAAGACTCATGTCTCTTTTTAACTATCGTTAACTTGATATGACTAGTTATCCTCTTGTATGACTAGCAGCCTCTCGTATGACTAGCAGACTCTTGTATGTCTAGTAGTCCTCTTATATGACTAACCAGTCCTCTTGTATGACTAACCAGTTCTCTTGTATGACTAATTGTCTTCTTGTATGACTAGTCAGTCCTCTTGTATGACTAGCAGTCTTTCTGTATGACTAGCAATCCTTCTGTATGACTAACAACTAGTCATATTAGCTTTAATCCTTCAGTATGACTAACAGCGACTATATTAGCTTTAATCCTTCAGTATGACTAACTAATTATAATAACTAGCATGACTAACAAATGTCATGACTAATTAACAATTAATTAGACACTTAAACATTTACCAACATTATGATTAATACATTAATTCTAATTTAATTCATATGATAATTAATTTAATAAATAAATTAATCCTGATAGAATTAATTTATTAATTAAATTAATTAAATGATATTATAAATTAAAAGAGAATTAACATAAAATCATTTGATAACCAAAATGATTTTCTGTAAACCACTGTAATTAATAAAAACCTTCCAATGAATTTTCTGTTGACGCTCGATGTATTGTCTGGTTCATGAACGACTAACTTCAATGGTTGTTCTTTATTCTTGACTTTAAGCTGTGGTCTTTTTCTTTTCTCAACTCTCTCTCTTTAATTGTTCCGTACTGACTCTGTCATTGTCGAAATCTCTGTCACTTTAAATGAATCCACTTCTTAATTGATACTCCACTGAGGCTTGATCAGATGACTGAACTTCTTTCAATGTAGTAGTTCTTCAAGTTCGTAGATTGACCTTGATCTTTTTCTTCTGACAGATAATACAATATGAGATTCCTAGTGACAACCTATATATTATTTACTATTACAATCTTGTTTAAGTTGAGTTGAATCATCGAAATACAAATAGGCTAAACATATGCATTTCAATCTCCCCCTATTTGTTTGTTAGACAATAACAAGCAAACACCTAGAGGATAACTCAACTAACTCACTTAAACAAGAAAAAAAGATAAAGCATTAAGAACCAAGTAAATAATACATAAAAAAAATCTCTGGTTCAAATATAACATTTCCAGAATCCTCATTTGATGAAATGATAGATGATTGTTCCTCTAGCACTGAACTGATCCTCAATAGATAACTCATCTTCATTTCTGATTCTTCAAATCTCTGCCTGATATTGCTTCACATCTTACATTGGTGATTATCAGCAGTTCTTGATTTACAATCACTTCCCTTCTCTGACAAAGCTTTCTCACTATAGAAAAACAACTGTTCCTACTATGTAGAGACAATGGTGGATCAATACCATTTCTGTAACTTCTGGAAAATCTACTACTCCTCTACTTAGCCTCTATACATAGTACATTGAAAGACTAATAGAATAGTAATGTGATGTACTCATCCTTATATCTCTACTTTCATTTTAACTGAAAGTCCCCTTACTTCTCCATCTAAATCTCCCCCTAGTAACTTGACTTGCTTCTCCTCCTAAGCACAGTTTGTAAATGCTCCCCCTTTCTAACTTGCTTTCCTTTTTCTTGTACCCCTTACTTCTCCCCCTTGGTTGAGGAATCCTCCAATCAACTAGTTGACAGAGTAGTTGATACCAATTATTTGAGCATTGTTAGAAAGGAAGTTTCATTTTGTTCCTCACGGTGAGTGTGTGATGGTGTTTAGTGTACCTCACAAGTGTTTCACTCTTCTCTCCACTCATTTGTGTTGAGTGTCTCACTTCTCTCTATGTTTACACTCTTGCTCACTAGTGTATCACTCATAGTTCCAACATCCATTAGTGTACCTGCAAGGAAAAATCACCCTAGCCCCTTCAAGAGAGGTCAGTGGTGGTGCAATGGGAGTTCGTAAATCCCAGATCCTCGTTGGACTTGTCAGACGAATCTGAGTCATAATCTACAAGTTGCTAGTTTTCCCTTTTTAGGGTTTTCAGATTTGAATTCTGAGAAGGTAGACAATGATCTATAAATTAGCATTGAGATCAAAGTTTCCCTCTAATGTCTGTGAAGACATAACCTTGTTAAACTCATCAGGTAAATCTGAATCATAGTTCACAAGTTGCCGATCCGCACCTATGTCGGACCCGTTACCCGCAGGATCCAGAGATGTTCCCTCTGGGGAGTTAGATAATGATCTTGTTGAATTTTGCATTGAGATCAATACCTTCTCTTGAGGTCTGTGAAGACTCTTGGTTCATTAAAGAACCTTTAACTTATAATCCTAACCGTAAAATGGTTGGATTACAGGTTTTCGTCAGTTCATCCTTAGTTTGTGCAATCTCACTTTGTGAATATGAAATATTTTGGATAGTGTATAAGGTAGTGACTCTCCAACTGAATATCCCACACATCCTTATTTGCTGCATCGGGTGTAGTTACTCCCTGGTGACCTCTAGTCTGATAGGTTACTTCCTTTTAGGGGGTAAGTCAGAATATGTTTGAGTTTGACTGTAATTTGGGATAAAAGTTGTTGGGTTTACAACCTCATGACTAATCATGTGAGAATACAATACTCCAATTAGATGAACCTGCATCACAGAATATGAGCAATAGAGATAGAATGCATTTTTATCAATGAAAAGTTTTCTGAGAAAATATTGCATTTTATCTTAAGAGAAATGATATACAGTTGTGATTTCAAAAGGTTTACAATATAAGCAATCACAGCTGTACAAAGAAATTTTGAGTTACAGGAAAGATATAGATCTTGTGCCAGTTTTACTAAACAAAAACAAAAGCCAAAATTCAATTAATAAATACTAATCGAATTAAAGCAAGTTAATGTTCAAACCAATACAAACAAAAATATTTTATCATGTTTTAGGTCCTGTAAGATAGATACCAACTATTAGAAATTGTTATCAATTGATAGGTCTTGTCTTCAAATTATTAGATCATGAAAATCAAACGTTAGTTCCTAAACAATTGAATTGACATATACCAATTTGATACCAACAATAGTCCTATATAAGAAAGTCTGTCAACAACAACAACACAACAAAGAATTAGAATTAAAACTGCAAGTTGTGTGTGTGTTAAACAGAAGAAGAGTAAAAGAACCAAGTATAGGGACTTGTTTGTAAGTTTTGAAAGTATAGTGACTAAACTGTAAAAACTATACAAACTATTTATATACACATGAAAAAGAATATACTAAAATAAGAAATAATATACATAATAATTATATAAAATAAAAACTAAAAATAAAAGAAAAATTTGAATTAAACTAAACAAAGAAGAAAAATTTGAATTAAAAATAAAAATAATAAAAATAGTAGAACTATACATAAAATAACCATTAAATACTAATTGTTTAAAAAGAAATAAAAATAGAAAAACTATACAAGAGTTAATAATTTACATAGGTTGACTTATAAACGGACTTAGGACTTAGATAAAAAGACAAACACTACAAAACATGTTAACAAAGATTAACATTCGAAAATTACAATACCTGTAAAAACACATTATATATATATATATATATATATATATATATATATATATATATATATACAAGAGTATTTATAATACGTTAGTAAATCCATATATTTTATAACAAAATAACGTTCTACTAAAAAATTATTTAGAGAGAAAATTTGATTTAATAAACTGTCATAAACATTGCAGTTACTTTAAAATAATGAAATTTTCAACAAAAATACTTTCCTCAAAAATTCTAACTTGAGAATTAGAGAAAAATATTTTTAGAGAAAATTTATCATTCTAAAATAGAGAAACATGGAGTATAACAAGAGAATGATTATGACAATCCTTTTAGAAAGATAACAAGTAAGAATTTGGAAAGGATGTCATACCATTTACTTGGTGCTTAGACCTGGGCACCAGCTTCCATGCTTCTTGTTGTTCAGGATCAACAAGTGCTTCTTCAGATTCCTTAGATTCTATACCTTGATTTTGAGAAGATTTTCTAGTTCTTACTCCAACATTTGGATCACCAATGATCAGCTCTATTCCAAACAGACTGTCCGAGAAGGTTAGATCTTGATGAATCGCCTTGTTCTTCATTATGATGTTGTGTTTGACTAGTTGATCCTTTGTTTTCTCCCCCTGAGTTATTGCTAGTTTGACTTGATGATTCTTCTCCAGTGATAGGGGTATTTCCAATATTAAAATTGTTTCCACCACTATCACTTGGATAATTATCATGATTAACATTTTAAACTTATGACTTCAAGACAACTCCTCGATAATAACAATTGTTAACTCCTAACAACTGTTTATTGGTAGACAACCTTGGTTCTATAGATAAGATTTAGTTACCAAAGTTGTCTTGTCTGCAATCTTAGAAATGATATTCTAAGTCCAATACACCTTGATCCATTGTATACAACATTCATTATCAAAGTGATTAGAAGCTTGCAAATAAGCATAAAAATTATTCGAAGTAACCGAACTATGGTAACTTTATATATTACAATATCCATAGTTCTACTTAGAGAATTTTCATATTATGTATAGTAGTATGTGTGAATTTCAAAAGATACAAGACAGATTACTTAGAGGAGTTCTAAGTAATTTCACTCATACCAACACATCTCACAACTAGTTAGTAAATAGAATTCTAACTAAATATCATTAACTGATATAAGTCAAAACTTCAATACAACCAATTGTTAGAACCATGATATTAATTGTAGTGAATTTCTGAAAATGGAGTATTGATAAGTTCACTAGAATTAACATCTCACAACTAATTGAAGACCAAGACAGATAGGTCCAAATTAGTAATGATTCAAATTTATTTTGATAAATGAGGTATATTGCAAATACTAAATTGAATTGCTTTAGGTTCTATAACTCATATTAATCAAAGTAAATAATTAAATAAATAAACACTATATCTCTATGAGTTAGATTTTAGCATTTAAGTATTTAAATTAACCTTAAATAATCACCACTGAAATATATTACAATTATACACATGGCAATCATTCAACAGATAATTTTCAGCGTGAGGTCTGGATGTAAATAAGTTCACAAGTCCTTTCAATACGGACAATTGAATACTTATGAACTCATTTATGAATTGCTTACAATGAATTCACAAGTCCTTTCAATACTGACAATTGAATACTTGTAAACTCATTTAAGAATTACTTATTGTAAAATCACAAGTCCTTTCAATACGGACAATTGAATACTTGTGAGCTTACTTAAGAATTACTTAACAGATGAGATTTACAAATCATATAGCATTAATAAAATTCCAAATTTACAAACCAATCTTGAAAAGTTAATTTCATCAACTGATTTAGCAAACGTGTCTGCAAGTTATTCTTAACTAAAGACATGCTTTCTCAAAAGAATTGATACCTTATGAAAGATGCTTAGCCTTGAGTGTTCCACAAAGTTGTTGAAGATGAATTTGTTTCCTTGTGTTCTCCTGCTTTCGTACAACTCATTTGATCTGTCTCTATGCAGCAAAATATATCAGAACTGATGTCTCTAGGTACCATCTCCGCGGATTTGGGTCCAATTGAAGACATCTGAAAATCAATTGTAATAACTACAAGAATAGATTCTCTAGGTTCCACTTAGGGCCTTGCACAATTGCATATTGAGAATATAATATGTGTGTAAGTGATCTATTAACAATTGAATAAGATAATGAGCTGATGATTCCTCTATAGCCTGATTAGGTCCTAATTAGAAGATCCTAAAGTTGTTGGGTCAAATATCTCTAGGGTACCATTTCCTCAGATTTGGGTCAGCTTAAGATTTTTGATTACCAACTTGTTAGGTCCAAACTAATAGGTCAAAAGCCAGCTACAGTGGTGTATTAGCGAGAGTCTTGACATGTCTAGAATCTTCTGAATAAAAACAAAAGATCATTGACTTACTTTTATTGTCATCATTCTTTTGGCTTACTAAAGTAAATCAAAAGAATTGCAACTTGACCAACATCAAAACAGCAAATATCTTGATATCAATTTATAGTTAGTAGACCAACATATAATATAATTATGATATCATTGCACATATATATCATTTATGTTTGTGCCTAAAGATGCAGAGAGTTCTATAAGTTTGACACCAATTGTTAAAAGATACCAACTGGTAAAGATTGATACCAAATGTTAAATTATAGTTAGGATGTCATACCATGTCTTCCATGCTTGCTTGAGTGATGATACCAGTTCATACTAACCTGTAGAGATCTTCCATTATCTCACCAACCAGGAGTGCACTTGTTCACATTCCTCTAGCATCCAGATTCAGTAGGTCCAGATGTCCATTATAATCTTGAATGTGCAGCAGGTGCCTGATATCCTCAAGTCTTGTCACTGGTGCTTCTTGTCAGATATACTGTCTTATCAGCTTGTAACCTTGCATCCAGTTTGGCTTTGTCCCTCATAACAATGCCTTGACATCTAGTTTGACTTGTGGTTATCCTTGTACCAATTATAGCCTTGTTGTTTGGTCTGGATACCAGCTTCCCTTCAATCTGCCTTTTGTACTGATTGAGGTCATCTTGCATTGTAATCACTCAATCTGGATCTTTCAGAGCCTTTGTAGCTTTCTTAGTTTATTCTGATAGAAAACTAAAGAAATAATCATTGGTGCTTGAAGCTTTACTAGTCTTTTACTTCCACCATTAGGAACACTAAGAACTAGGACAAAGAATTAATTGAGTCAACACTCTTTGTCTTGGCAGACATGTTCTCATAGTGTCCTTTGATTTTCAATGTGGTGTTGAGTTGGCTAGTTGATCCTTCAGTTGCTTCCCCTAAGCTGCTGCTGGGTTTACATGAAGATTCTCCATGTTTCACATTGGTTGGATCTGAATAATCATCACCATTGACAGCTGGGAGCTAGAAGTTGTTGAACATCACTAAGACTTTCAATCACTTTCTGTTGATTAATAACAATCACCCTGTAGGCTGTTGACTTCATTGAGTAACGAAGGAAATTATCCTCTTGAGCATTAGCTGATTGCCAGGATGCTCACTTTCATTTATCATTGCAAACAATTTCCTTAATAACTTGTGGGGTCTTCCTATATGTCATACTGATCAGGGTTTAATCATGTCAGTAGCAAACTGTTGACTGCTTCAACATTAATACACTTGAAGGTGCAGAAATCATCTAGACCACTAATTGATAGGTCATATAATCTGGTCTCCAAGTTGTCATAGTCAGTTTTGCTTCCTGCCAATCTTCGAGATGTGATCAATCACCATCAATGGTGTCTTGTCTTCAGATTGTCTAAACAACAACTTGTTTGTTGAGAGAAGTCATTAGTCATCACCACTAAAGTATATTTTTCTTTGTTGTTGAACTTCTGTGTGATGCTTCTTTGACTTCCCTTTATGACATGCCTCATAATTTCATTTTGCTTTAGTTCTAGATGAGGCAGTCTCCTTTACTGATTCGATTTCCGGGAAAGAATCTCTTGATTTGACATTCAGGTGAGAGAGCTCCTTATATCATAGCTAAACTATTGTCTGATGAAGCTTTAGATTAGACATGTTGACTTCACCTTTGACTGAGATTCCATGTTAGCTACAGATAAGTTCACTTTCCTTAATCCTCGAATAGTAAGCTCTTCATCTTCTAAAAGATGCTTTATTACTGACAACATTCTTAGCTATTGAATAGCCTTGTCCCTGGGTCATACCCTTGTTGTTATCTCCAAGGGATACCACTTGGCCAGATACCTTCACCACTCTTGACAGCAGGCCTCTATCTTCGGTCATATGCTTTGAACATCCACTGTCCAAAATCCACATAACACGATCTACCTGTTACATATCCTGCAATGTCAAAACGGTTAAACTTTCTTCGGGACCCAAGCTTGGTTGGGTCCAGAGTACTTGAAAAATTGGCCTTTGTCAGGCAAAACCACATTCTTGACCTTGACACCAATTTCATGATTAATCAATGGACATTTAACCCTATAAACAGATTTGACAATCTTTTGTTTTATCTTGGGTATCCATGTCTCTTTACCAACAACAACATTCTTAGCAATGACTGGACATTTGACTTTGTAAACAGCCTTGGTCAAACTTTGGTTAGGCTTAGGTACAAATGTCTCTCTCCTAACTTGAGGAGGACTAGCAGTCTTTGATCTAACATGCTTGTTTCTATTTATATGTTGTCGAGGAGCAGTCTTATTATCACATGCAAGATTACCATTAAAGTAAGCAGACATAACATTAAATGCACAAGACATGCAATTAACAACACCACATGCTTTATGAGAAGAATCAATAATAGGCATGGTAGACATGTTATATATGTTATTGTTCTTAATCACATTATTACCTAATCCAGTCTTCAAACAACTGGTTGTTTTAACAACCTTTACTGGCACCTTAGGTGACCCTTTCTTAGAGTGAACATTCTTGGGATTAATGTCCTTAACAAATTTTTCATTAAGTTGGACACTTTCACTAGCAATGTCCTCAGTACGCATCTCCTCTTGAATAACGAGAGAAGTCAAATCTAGAGGCTCTGCAATAGACTTCTTAAAGAGTGGATCTTCAACATCCTTAAGCACATGTGGTATTCCCCTTTCTTTAGCACTAACAGGATTAGGGGAATTTATGCCTAACATTCCAATAGCCTCGTTGTAGCCAAACCCTATTCCTACGGTTCGGTCTATAGCTTGTTTATTGAAAAACTCTTTAGAAGTTTTAACAAAATTAAAGCAAGCATATAATTTGACATCCTGTTCCTTTATCTTAGTTTCAAGTTCAGCAATTTTAGCAATTTGTTTTAACATGTATTCTGATATCGACTTTACTCTGTAGTTAAGTCGAGCTATTTCTTCTATTTGCTGATCTTGATTAACATGCACCTTTTTTAGTTCTAACACTTCATTTTCAAGATCAGTGTTTAACAGAACTTCTCTAACATTTTCATTTTGTTCATTAATCAAGGAATCACGTAAACTACGAATCAACTCAGCATCAGTAAGTATTACCGGAGTACTAAACGAGTTGATGTATCAGCATTTGCCACCAGCGCAAAATCCTCAACCTCCTCTTCATCACTGTCAGTGTCATCCCAGCTTTTGCCTTGTACCACATAGGCCGTATCTGTATTCTTCTTACCAGATGCATACTCTCTCTTTGCATCTTGTTGAGGTTGATGACACTCAGTTGTAAAGTGTCCAAGTTCATTACATTTAAAGCACCTAATCCTACTTCTGTCAACAGTTCCAGTTTTGTATCCTCCCCTGTTACTAGAGGATGAAGAACCTCCTCTTTGGAATCTGTTATTATACTTAAACCTGAACTTGGGATTTCTTCTGAACCTGAAGTTACTGAACTGTCTCACCATCATTGCCATGGATTCATCTTCCAACTGATCCAGCTCTTCTAATGAATAGAAATCTCCACCATCCTGAGTAGCTGGTGTCTTACCATGTTCCACTTCGGTCTGTTCCTTGTCCGAGCTATAAGGTCGAACAACCTTAGCTTCCACTTCCTTAGGAACCTCAACCACTAGAGCTGTAGAAGAACTTGGAACCCTACCTTCACCATGAATTTCTTTCTATTGAACTTATTCCAACTCATAGGTTTTCAAAATGTCGAAGAGCCTTTCAAGAGTAATTTGATTCATGTCTCTGGCTTCTCTAATGGCAGTTATCCTATGTTCTAGGTGAGTAGGCATGGTCAGTAAGAACTTCATGTTAATCTCCTTTTGTGTATAGTGCTTGCCATGGATTTGCAAGTTGATTATTTTGTTATACCTTTCAAACACTTCCTGAATGCCTTCATTAGGGTCAGCTCTGAAGTGTTCATATTCAGAGGTTAAAATCTGAAGTCTGTTTTCCTGGACTTCATATGTTCCTTCATTAATGGTTTCAATAGTTTCCCACATGTGTTTAGCAGTTTTACAGTTCATCACATGGCTATACATCACAACATCCAGGGAATCTACTAGGATGAGTCTTATGTTTTTGTCCAATCCAACATCCTCCTTATCATCAGAAGAATAGAGCTTAGGGTCCTTTTCATAGGTTCTAGCAAGTGTTACAACAACCCCATCGGTAACTACTTGTTGTTCAGAGACCATAGGAATTTTAGGTCCATTTTTTAGAACACCCAAATATTTGGGATTTGTAACATCTAGAAACAACTCCATTTTATTCTTCCACATATCATAATTATCTTTGTTAAAGATAGGTATCTTAACAATGGCTTTAGAAGACATGATGAATTTTCAAGTGAGTTAAAAATTCGAGCTTGATTTTTAATTGAATAAAAATAGGATCTTGATTTGTGTATCAATCAATAGTCTCTAATACCAATTGTTAGGTCCGATAAGATTGTAGAAGGGGGGGGGGGGTTGAATACAATCTATACCATTTTATCAAAATTTGTCCTTTAAATAAAATTTGATTTAGACAAATTTGTGCGGAATAAATTGAAACAAATTTCAAGTTGAATATAACAATATATTAACTTGATGGGTGTTATAATTTCAGTATAGATAATTATCACGTTGATAAAAACTATTTTAGAAAATTCGACATGAACTTTTCTAATTTAGTTAATAAAAATCAAGATAAGAACTAGGAAACTTAATTCGCTAGTAGTACAAGAATCACAAATAAACAAGTTCCACCGGATAAAATATTACAAAGGTGTTGAACTTGATTTTATAGAAATTAATTAGAGCTTGTTGTGTTCTTGATATTTGAGAGAGAAAGATGAAGGCTGTGGGTTTGATAGATATGATGTTCTGTATATCTTGTGAAGTCTAGCCGCCAACAATTTCTTTTATAGGATAAGTCAACCAAGGCTCATGTCTCTTTTTAACTATCGTTAACTTGATATGACTAGTTATCCTCTTGTATGACTAGCAGCCTCTCGTATGACTAGCAGACTCTTGTATGACTAGCAGTCCTCTTATATGACTAACCAGTCCTCTTATATGACTAATCAGTTCTCTTGTATGACTAACTGTCTTTTTGTATGACTAGTCAGTCCTCTTGTATGACTAGCAGTCTTTCTATATGACTAGCAATCCTTCTGTATGACTAACAACTAGTCATATTAGCTTTAATCCTTCAGTATGACTAACAGCTAGTCATATTAGCTTTAATCCTTCAGTATGACTAACTAATTATAATAACTAGCATGACTAACAAATGTCATGACTAATTAACAATTAATTAGACGCTTAAACATTTACCAACATTATGATTAATACATTAATTCTAATTTAATTCATATGATAATTAATTTAATAAATAAATTAATCCTGATAGAATTAATTTATTAATTAAATTAATTAAATGATATTATAAATTAAAAGAGAATTAACATAAAATCATTTGATAGCCAAAATGATTTTCTGTAAACCACTGTAATTAATAAAAACCTTCCACTGAATTTTCTGTTGACGCTCGATGTACTGTCTGGTTCATGAACGACTAACTTTAACGGTTGTTCTTTATTCTTGACTTTAAGCTGTGGTCTTTTTCTTTTCTCAACTCTCTCTCTTTAATTGTTCTGTACTGACTCTGTCATTGTCGAAATCTGTGTCACTTTAAACGAATCCACTTCTTAATTGATACTCCACTGAGGCTTGATCAGATGACTGAACTTCTTTCAATGTAGTAGTTCTTCAAGTTCGTAGATTGACCTTGATCTTTTTCTTCTGACAGATAATACAATATGAGATTCCTAGTGACAGCCTATATATTATTTACTATTACAATCTTGTTTAAGTTGAGTTGAATCCTCGAAATAAAAATAGGCTAAACATATGCCTTTGAGAATACCTCTAAAGTATCAATATCTGGAATTTGGATTTGCTTGAGATAAAAATGGATCAAATAGGTAAGGAGCTACATTTTCATCCAAACTATTATAGAATTTCTGGGGTACAAGTACAACAAGATCAGGGATTTTCTATGGCGCTTAATTACCTTTTTGTTTTCAAGAAAATTATTAAGAGTAGATCTTATATATGGATTCGAAGATGTTGGGGATAATAATAATAGCAGCATAACAAACTTGTAAGAAAACACCAAACAATCATAACTATTTAAAATTCAAAACATGCACATAATCAACAAGTAAACTATATCAATAAACTGCTCTGCTCGTTAGCTTAAACTCTTTTCGTAATTAATAAGTCGGAAAATGTAGCTAAAAAGTATTTCCGACAAGGCGACAACAAAACTAGAGTAAAAAAACGGATAAAGACTATCGAAATGGACACGAGATGATCATGAGTCAAAATTTTATACTATCTTGTTAAAGTTGCATAAGAGCATCTCCGACGGGAATAGCTAAAATTGGTTGGCTAAATTGGACCTGTAGGACATTACGTAAAATTTGTTGAATCTGTAAGACATTTTACTTCAATGGTATTAGCTATATTGGTTGGCTATATTTTAAAAATAGTATGTTATTAATAATTTAGGTTGTTATAAATAGAATATATCACTTCAATATGGTAATATGGTAATGAATGATGTGGAACCTTCTTACAGATTTCTTACAGCTATATAGAGGTTCGACAAATATAGCCAACCTGTAGAAATTATCTAAAATTATAGCTAACAGCTTTGACCCATTGGAGTTCAAGTTTTTTTTAGATAATCTCTATAATTTTTATTTATGGTATCTTTTATCTAATTTTAGCTAAGTGTTTCTTGTGGTTGAAGATGCTCTAAGAAGACAGAACTGATATATTAACGATGAAGTTTATGTAAGCATCCAAGTAGTCGTGTAAGTTTTATATCACTCCAATGTCAAATATTAAAAAAAATTAAATTCAACGTTAGCTTCTTCATCGACTCATTACGCGGTTCCTTTTTAGTTCGATAAGAGCATCTCCAATCATGTTGAATCCTTAGCTAAAAATAATTAAAACATACTATAAATAAAAATTATAGAGATTATGTAAAAAAAAAACAACTCCAATTGATCATTTCCCTTGTCTATATTTTTAGCCAATGTCTATATTTTTTGCCATGTTGGCTATATTTGTCGAAACTCTAGAGACCTGTAAGAAGATTCCACATCATCTCTTACCATATTCAAATGATGTATTCTATTTATAATAACTTAAAATAATAATAACATACCATTTTTAAAATATAGCCAATCAATATAGCCAATACCATCGAAACACAACGCCTTACAGGTTCAGTAAATTTTACATAATCAATATTTTCTATCATTTTAGCCAATCACTTTAACCAACCCCATTGGAGATGCTCTAAGAACAACAATCAATTCATGTGTCGATCATATTGACTAGAGAAAATAATAATAAATGAAAAGCCGAGCGGAAGGCTCCGTTATTTAGGGCTGTCAAACGGATAATATGACTATATCCATATCCGTATCCGAAATTATCGGATTCGGATACGGATAATATCCTACTTATTTCGGATCCGGATAATATCCTATTTATTTCGGATAGGAATACAGATATTTCGAACGGATATCGGATTTTTTGAATTTTTTCGATATCCAAATTGGTAATATTTTAAAAAAGGTCTTATATTATGATATTTTTCTAATATAATATATTAATATTTTATATTTATATCATATAATATGTTTAAAAAATGTCTACACTTAAGTATATCTTTGAAAAATATATTAAATAATGAACAAAGACATATATTATTAATTATAAATATATTATAAATTATAAATATTATATATAAATATATATTAATTTTTCCATTTTCTTCAGATACGGATAATATTCTATTTATTTCGAATGCGAATAATATCCTATTTTTTTAAATACGAATACAGATATTTTGGGGTGATGGCCCTAAATACCCAACTCCCAAAACAAATGGTCCAAAATGCCAATTTTTGGAATACATGACCCTATTTACCTACGGGACACACATGTGGGAAAGGAGTGTCCGGACACTCCTTTGATACATGCGTGTCCTTCACAAAATGAAATGAGCTCTGTGAACAGTGGCTTCAGACACGCATGTTGAGCATGCGTGACATGAGACACGCATGTTCAACATGCGTGTCTGAAGTCACTGTTCATCGTCCCCAAAGCTTCGTCGGCATCGTGTTATCGACTAAAACTTCGATCAGTTCGTTTGTACTGTCCAGCCATCGACCACTATCGTACTATATATCAAAAGAATCGTCTCCTCGTCCTCTACAACCCTCCATACTTCGATTTTCGTTTGTTTCGCTGGATTGAAAACGCACAATTTAGGATCCATTTTTCGATTCCTCGTGTACACCCCTACAGGAATACAAATCAACAAATCGATGGGGGATTGTGATGTGCTTCGTATGGGCTTCATTTTCATGTCCTTGGATGTATTGAAGGTAGCCGGAATAGCACGAACAAAGAACGGCGATTTTCAGGCGATTTTCAGGCAATTTTCGCCTGAGAGCAACGCCGATCTACATCTGTGAGAATGACGTCATCACACATCTCACAGATGCGTGACCTGTGATGCGCATTCAAGAAATGCATATCACAGATCACGCATCTGTGACGCATCTGTGAGATGCGTGACTGGTCGGTAATATGGACCATCCCTTCCGCATTTCAGTATTTTGGATCATGGGGTTCCAAATCTAGGCATTTTGGACATTTTCTCGATATTTTGGACGGATATCGAATTTTTTGAATTTTTTTGACAACTCTATCGTTATTTATCTTCTCAGTTTTGGTCTATACACTATAAAACAATATTTTCAAATGTCTTGCTCTTATTCTAGTTTGTACAAGTCACAGTTTTTGTATCAGAGACAGTTACCACACCAGTATACATTCCTTTTTCCTTTTTTTTATTGAATGATACACATTTTCTTTAAACCTCTGGATCGCAATTCGTAACTGAATTTTTATGACTGTTAATTGAAATGAAAAATGTGGTGTTACGGTCCGCATTTTAGAATTTCAGAGACTTTCTTCTGCCCAATTTTTGAAGAAAAGTTTGAACGGAAAATACACTATTTGTACCGGAGAAAGAAAAACAAAAGACTGCATGTTTCTTTTTAAAATCCAATTCTAGCCATCACATTAGAGTTGTGGATTCTTGAAATGGGCTAATATGTTGGTCAGATGATTATGGGGATCAAGCGGATTGGATTTCTGTAGAACCCATAACTTAAGAAGTTCAGAACACTTTAATTCCTAGACCTGGTGTATTTCTGTTCAAGATGTCCCTCGATGTTGGATATGATACTTATAAAAGGAATCGCTTGAAGAAGTTGATAATTTTAGTTCAGGAGGACAATGAACTTTACAGGAGGTCATGAGCTCAAGTCAAAGCGAAATGCACGTGTGGGTGTGTTCAATTAACCAAAAAAATGGAATGGAGATGACCTTTTTGTAGCGATGCATGGTAAAAAGTTGGTTCTCTTTGAGCTAAGCGCTATGCAAGCAAAGGTTATAAGATATGAGGATTAGTAAACTTAGGTACTCACATAGGGAGCTTGGTTTTCCTAAATGAGAATGTGCAGGACTACAACTTAAAATGCTATCACCCGCAATGGACTAGATGAGCTTGAAGAGGTTCGGCACTGGCCCTGAACCGAAAACATGCAAGAAGAAATTGTTTAATAATTCTGCAATTCGGCTATAAAGTTATACAAGGACTAAGGTAGTATATCTAAGAGGAGTTAAGAGTACAGGCTATATATATAGCACACATCATAAGGTCATGGGCCTGTCCTGGTGATTTATAATCTTAACCTAGTGTGAATGTTAAATTCAAGGTCAAATAGACAGACCAAGGAAATTAACTAGAGTTGCAGGTCTTGCTATATTTCAAAAATTAGGTGATGTAATTTTGTTATTGGATAACAGTATATGGTCAAGCTACTTTTACTGAGCAACAAGCATTCGAACAAGCTGGTTATGCAGTTAAGCAGAGGCCTATATATTTCAAGCCGATTTGCATTTTTCCATAGTATGTCCATCAAGTTATTGATACCTCATTGTAGATATAGTGTTAGTATAGAATCTAGGAGTTGTGAAGAATCATAACCATGAAAATTAGCAGTCACACGGCCAATTTTACAATTTGGTAAAACAGCTGAGAGTATGTGTACTAGGAACATCTAGTTTTACAATTGAAAATTGGTTTTACTTCTTAAGGAAGTAAAAAAGGGATCAGGTTATCCATTTAAGACCGACTACCAGCCTAGAAACAATCAGCTGTAATTTCACGTGAAAATCATCAGCTGATTGTCCAAGTTCCAAGTATGAAGAGAGTCTCAGGCTGTTCTGCAACAAAACCCTACTTGAGAGTTATCAAGTTGTTATACTCTTGTCACGAGACATCAGCCATGTAAATATATTTATTGTATTTCTCAAGGAACACCTCATCACCTAAAACAGATTCATCCTTTTAAGTACCACGTATCCCTTGTACAAATACACAACGAATTAAAAATATCAGCTTCTACACTGACGTCACAAAGTGTAACCATATTCAGTTAAACATAAATATTATTCACATTAATTTACCTAGTACCTAGTCCACTACCCTCATGTACCAAGATATCATGCTTACTATAAATGTATGCTTCTACCCTTATAACAAGTTCACACTCAACACAAAGCTTTTTCTTACTGTTTATATTCTTTTGATCCTTTTTCCTAGTAATGGATACAATAGTACTATTCCTCATAACAATTACCCTGTTCTTTGTTGCTTTGTCTGTGAAATGGACATGGAGGGTTTGGAATTTTGTGTGGGCTAGACCACGGAAAGTCGAAAACTGCCTGAGAGAACAAGGGCTGAAAGGAAACTCCTACCGATTCTTGTATGGAGATGTAAAAGAAAACTCGGAGTTGAATAAGAAAGCAATGTCGAGGCCTATGGATCTTTCAGATGATGTTGCGACGCGTGCCATACCCTTCATTCATCAAACGATCAACAAATATGGTAACATATGTGATCCATTAAACTTAATTGCATTGGTCTATGTCCTTTTCAGGTCCTTTTTGTTGCTTATCTATAAGTTGTTAGCCGTAGCTCTTTCAAAAGTTGTTCTGATTTGAGTAATAAAATGTGTGAAGTTCAAATTAGATTTCGAGTTAGACAAATTATAGCTACTCAGCTTCACAAATGTTTATGGAGGTGTTTCACAAATGTTCGGAACACAAGCCTTTTTCAAAATACAAGTTACAAACTATTCATATCCGTCTGTTTATATAATCCACTGATTTAGGTAATATAGAGTGTGAAGCTGCTGATATGCGTTATCTAAAGTGTTGATTTTTACTAGTGTAACAACCGATTTCTAGCTGGGTTATAGGCTAAAATGGTTTGTCTTGCAGGGGAGAATAGTTACATATGGTTCGGACCGACTCCTAGATTGTTGATTACAGATCCTGTACTCGTAAAACAAGTCTTAAACCAAACCTACAGATTTAAGAAGCTTCGGCAAAACCCTATTGTAAGAATGTTTGCCAACGGGCTGGCAAGTATAGACGGGGATCAGTGGACTCAGCATAAAAAGCTCCTCAACCCAGCTTTTCTTAGTCCCAAGTTAAAGGTATTCACACTATGCTTATTATTGCATATTTGCTTAGTGTAATTGCAACCCCTGTATAACACTTGTGCAGTACAACTCTGTATATACTAAAAACTGTCGTTTTATTACAAGTGTTTCTTTATTTTATATTTTTAATGTGTATTTACATGTTAATTTACTTTGTTGTTTTGATTTCAGCTAATGCTACCAGTGATGTATATTAGTTGCATCGAGTTGGTGGGGAAATGGAAGAAAATGATAGAGGAGAAGGGGTGGTGTGAGTTAGACGTTGCACCTTATCTTAATACACTAACTAGCGACGTGATTTCACGTACAGCATTTGGAAGTAGCTACGAGGAGGGAAGCATGGTGTTTAAGCTTCAACGCCAACAAATTGAGCTTGTAAGCAAGTCTTTGCAATCAGTATACATTCCTGGATGGAGGTAACATTCAATTGTTACATGGACTCTTTTAATTACCTGATAAGAAAACATGCAGTGGCTTTTAGTAGAAAAACAAAGATGTATAATTAGTGTAATATTTATGTTACGTTCTGCTTAATGTCAGGTTTGTACCAACAAAGAACAACAGGAGAATGAAGGAGTTAAGTAACAGAATCCAATCTTCTTTAAAAAACATTATTGAAAAAAAGACCAAGGCAATGAAGACAGGAGAGAGTCGTGCGGATGACTTGCTGGGGATCTTGTTGGAATCCATTTCCAAAGAGCAATGCAAAAACGGATCAAAAGATGTTCCAATAAGCCTCGATGATGTGATAGGCGAGTGCAAGCTATTCTACTTTGCTGGACAAGAAACCACATCAAATTTGCTTGTCTGGACCTTAGTTTTACTCAGCATTCATCAAAACTGGCAAACTCGTGCTAGAGAAGAGATTCTTCAAGTAATAGGCAATCAAGGAAAACCCAATTTTGATCATCTTAGCCATCTTAAAGTTGTAAGTAGTATCGATCGAACTATCACATTTACTTAAAATTTAGATGTGATCATTTTATATTATCTGTTAACATAATTCACTGCAGGTTTCGATGATTATAAATGAGGTATTAAGGTTATATCCTCCTGCACATACACTGACTAGGAAGGTACACGAGGATACTACTTTAGGTGACATAAAATTGTCTTCTGGAGTTGAAGTTTCTCTGCCTGTCTTGCTAATACATCGCGATACAAAAGTGTGGGGTGCAGACGCTGGAGAGTTTAACCCAGAAAGATTTGTGGACGGTGTGTTCAAGGCAACAAACAATAATCTGGCAGCTTACTGCCCATTCGGAATGGGACCACGAACTTGCATTGGACAAAACTTTGCAACATTGGAAGCTAAACTAGCTCTTGCTACCATTTTACAACACTTCTCCTTCCAGCTTTCGCCTTCCTACACGCATGCCCCTGCTACATTGATAACTCTTCAACCACAACACGGAGCTAAGATGATTGTAAGCAAGGTTTAGTTAGTACGTTATCGTATGTCCAACAGTTGATCAGATTATTATTAGTGGAGTACTGTTAATCAGTTTAATCTTGTATGTACAGTTGATGAAATGACTCAAAGGTTTCCATGTAAACCTAGCTAGCCTAAGCTTTTACATCTAGAAGGGACAAGATCTCGATTTCGTAACAAGCCAGTTATTATCATACCTAATTAAAATAGCTATATAAAACTTGCGTAAGAGATACATTTCCACCTTCTAAGGACAAGTTATTAAAAGAAATTTTCAAAAATTACATCATTTCTAATTTCGTGTAATAATTCTTGAAAAAGAAAATTTCAAGTGAATACACATTGAAAATTCGGGTAACTTCTTAGTTCTTCCTTCACGTCTTATAGGGATACATTTCTAAACATGGAATATTGTTATTTACTTCTCTAACCGAATACTATATATGAAAAAAACGTAGCTCTTTCTCACTAAATTTTTGTGTTGTCCAGTCCAAAATTATTAAAATAATAAATTTGGTTTAGTGAAAAAAATAGGGGCATGATCTGCGTACATCTCACCCTCCCAAATCCTGCTCTGTGCGGGATATACTGGGTATGTTTGGCTTGGTTTACTTTTATGTTGTCCAGTCCAAAATACTAAATTATTAAATTTTTTTATTATAAAATTTGAGTTTGATTTCTTATATTTATATAATTATACATGATTTATTTATTTACTTTAATTTTTCTAATTTCATCATGGGTTCGATTCCCTTTAACTAAATAATTACATAGTATTTATTATTTGTTATATGCTTATTTTATTCAATTCTTTACAAGTACATATTTAAATAAAATTTTATTTCATTTCTTTAGTTACATCGAGGATTCGAATCCCTACAATTACATAATTAAATAGTGTTTATTTATTATATAGTTTTATCATTCAATTCTCTACAATTACATATTTAAATAATACTTATTAATTATATTCATTCTCAGTAATATAATGATATTTATATTTTAATCTCGGCTTGTAATCGGTCCATGGCAGTACTTCGCACGGATTATCGACGGTTGTTATTGTAATTAGTTTATAACCTGTGTCAAGCATGAGATGCTTTTGCATATTTTATATTTAAATTTTAATTTTTATGATAAAAAAAAAAGAAAATATAATAATATGTGATTAATATAATTTTAATTTTATTTGTATTTTTGAAATAATATAATAGAAGTTAATTTTAATATGTTGTTAGCGATATTTGAATAAAATAACTTTTATTATTATGTCTAAAGATTATGATTAATTTGGTTTAACATATCTAACAATAATTGTGGTTAAAAGGGTTAAACCAAATTTGATGTGTAAACAAATACAAATTATACCATTTTATTTGTTATAGCTTAGTATAAACTAATTTTTTATTTAAAATTTAATAATAAAAAAATGTCCAAAAAGGAAGGTGTTAACCACCAAGAAAGAAGAGGCTAACTAAACTACTAATTTTACCATGTTTTTGTTAGTGTATACTGAAAATATTTATTTTAAATATATACATTTATTTCTGGCCCGGTTTTATTGAGAATCATTTAAATGTTTACATGTTGTCTAATATTATATATTGTGGACAATCTAGTATTAAATGGGATACAGAATATTAGATTGTTAAATACGGTTTATATAATGTAATAAGGTTCACAGCACAAGTGGTATTGGACAATCCACTGGTATGGCTGTAGTATTATTTAGAATAGTTTATATTGACTATTAAATAATACTAGTATACTTTGTGTATATTGAACAGGATCAAATTTAGAATTGTTCCCTTATACTGATTAAGAAGGAGAACTAAGATTCTATGTTATTATTAATGCTTAGGTTCTTAATCCGGATATAATAATTGACACGTGTATATTGTTTACATGCTTTGATTTATATATGAAATAATTCTTTTGAATTATATCATTATAGTTTGGGTGATGGAATTATATACATGGTGAATATTATTTATAGAAGGAATCCATGTCCTGATAATATTCGGGTTAATGATGTCCCCTTGAAAGCTCAAAAAGATTTAATTATGTGAAACCCTGCAGGTGGAATTTATTCCGGCATAATTAAATAAAGGTTGAGTGGATAATCAAGGATAAAAGATATTAATTAAATAAATTATCAGTAATTTATTTAATTAATGGGCATGCGCTATTTTAAACATGGGGAATTTAATAAGCAAATAATATTGGAACCCAATTAAATAATTAAGTTGCGGTATTAGGAAAGGTAGTGCAAATATTAATTCTTTAGTGGATTGAATTAATATTTAATTGCATTGGGCTAGGCCCAAGATGTAATTAGAAGGCCCAACCTAATTATCCATGATCCCTATTGTAGCCCTATATATATTCTTATTCTCTTCTTGCTAGGGTTGGTCTAGAAAAATTTTGTAGCCACCTAGGAGCAAGAAAAGAGGTTAACTTGAGAAGACGAAGGTCACACTTCGCTCAAGGGAATTTGGGAATACAATAGAAGAGCGTGGAATCAACCGTTAACAAGGTGACTTTTGTATTCGTACTTGTTAATTTATTGTATCAAAAATCGCAGGGCCACGATCCGATTGTCCCAACAATTGGCATCAAGAGCAAGGTTCTATGGTTTTGCGATTTTTGATATAATGTCCATGTCATAATTATATATGCATGTATATAGTGGTAGGCTTGTACAATTTTGTTTTGCAGGTTGTTATCCACTATTATGGCCATGTATATTTTAATTATGTGTTTGGATCCCACGTGGTTTAATCGTGGTTAATTTTTGTTTTGGTTTCCACGTGGTTTATCGTGGTTGTAAATCACGAGGGTTGATCGTGATAGTTTTTGATTTCTATTCTGGTTTGTAATCTTGTAATACAATTTGTATTAGAGTTAGATTATGAAATATTATAATAGAATAGGTCTGATCAGATTGTATGTAATTGTTTTATCAACGGAGCTGCAAGAGATTAAGGAGTGCTTCCGTTGCTGCTTGCTGATTGCTGCAGATTTTCGCTGATTTTGCATACAGTGTCCGATTTTTGCCGAAAATACCTTGTCGGAAAGGGAAACGGGCATCTGAACAAGACTGATTATGTCACTCACGCGGATATAGGGCGAATTACCTCGTTTACCTGCTGTAAACAGCGATTTTCTGTTTTCAGAAATTTAAGTTCGATCCACGCTGCTATGTTTTGGTTTACAGTTTGGATGGGGCCATAATAGTGGATGTTTTTTAATATGTTTTACATATTTTCCACTTGCTTGATTATTGCTTTAATTAATTAATTATGTGTGTTGTTAATTATGTATGTAATTATTTAATTGCATGTTTAACATAATTAGGACGACATGGACATAAATTTTTTTATTGTGCTTTAATCATGAGATGTATGGTATGCTATGTTATGTGTTCTTTGTACTGTTATTTTGATAACATGTGGACCTCGAAGAATTAACATAGGGCGATGCATCTAGACATAAAAAATCCTCACACCAAAATACTAAGTGGGAGAGGGAATTAATTTGGTATTGAATCCCATGGTCTTCATTATTGTTTGTATGTAATGTAACACTAAGGCGAATATAAATTATATATATGACCACCCATCGTGGCATATAATTTATGGTGTCAAGTAGTGTTATGGATATTACTAGAACAAACTTCCTAAATTAATTACGAATATTGAAAGGTATATATGACCACCCATCGTGGCATACCAAGTTTCATAGAATTCAATAATGAGATAAATTAATTACGAATATTGAAAGGTATATATGACCACCCATCGTGGCGTACCAAGTTTCATAGAATTCGATTAATTTATAGGGTATCAATGATTGAATATAGATCTTCGATATTGAGAGAAAGGACGATTCTGTCTAGAAAGGGGTCTTAAGTGACGCCTCTTGACAATGCTCCCCCCGATCTGGGAATTATCCTATTATCGATTATTGATTTGAAATATTTAATGGTGGCATCCGGTATTATTATTATTAATTTAAGATTTAATAATGGTATACACTTAGCTATGAAAAATAATATATAGTCCACCCTAACGTGGCGTATTATTTAGTAATAGGACCGAAATAATATTTAAATGAATTTAAGTGGTATATATGTCACCCATCGTGGCGTACCAGATACTTATAGTGTTTAAATATTAGTGCATTAATTTTAATTTATTGTTAGAGGAAACCAATAGGTTTTAAGATTTGTGCAACCCTCTTATGTGTTACATGTATGATTCTCAGGATTAGATCACTATGGGCTTTAATCCACTATTCACCATAATTAAGGATAACAAACTTACGGGACCAAACTATATTGAATGGAAACGTAATTTGGACATAGTGTTGACTGCTGAGGAGTACAAATTTTGCACTTATGAACCCAAGCCAGATCAGCCTGCTGAAGATGCTCCTGAAAGTGAAAAGGAGTATTATAAGCGGTGGCTTAAGGCTGATGAGATGTCGCGATGTTACATTCTGGCAGCAATGTCAGGTGTTTTGCAACATCAGCATCAGGCTATGGACACAGCTTCAGATATGCTCTTTAATCTCAAGGAACTTTTTAGAGAACAGAATAGGGCTGCTAGGCAAGTAGCAATGAAGGCTTTAATGAACACTTAGATGAATGAAGGAACACCTGTAAGGGATCATGTTCTCAGGATGATGTCTCATCTGAATGAGATGGAGATCCTTGGTGCTGATATTGATGGGGAAACCCAGATCGATATCATCCTTATGAGTCTGCCAAAAAGTTTTGAACAGTTCCGCTTGAATTACACCATGAACAAAAGGTTGTATAGTCTCGCGGAACTTCTAACAGAACTTCAGGCAGCTGAAGGACTCTTTAAACAGAATGTTCAAGTGAATATGGCTGAGAAAGCTTCTTCCTCTAAGCCGAAAGGCAAGAAGAAGAAAAAGGTTCAGACACAGAAAGATGGAAAGGTTGCTAATGCAGTGGGAGTTGAAGGTGGTGTGAAAAAGCCTAAGGGCAAGTGCTTCAGGTGCAAGCAGTCAGGTCACTGGAAACAGGATTGTCCTCTTCCTAAGAAGACAAACAATACTGGTATGTCTCTTTCTCTAGTTACAGAAACATATATAGCGGCTATATCTACGAGCACTTGGTGTGTAGATACAGGAGCCACTGACCATGTTTGTAACTCTATGCAGGGGTTCCAGCAAACCAGAATGCTTAGAGATGGTGAGATATATGTGTTCATGGGAGATGCTACGAAAGTAGCAGTAGTTGCAGTTGGAATAATTACATTGTCTTTTGGAGATGATAGGATTTTGGTTTTGAACAATTGTCTTTATGTACCTTCGTTTAGAAGGAATTTGATTTCGGTTTCTAAACTTGCCATGGATGGTTATAATGTTTGTTTGGATCGTAATGTTTCTATTATGATGAATAAACGAGTTATATGTTCTGGTACATTGCAAGACAATTTATATATTATTAATCCTATCCAACCAATGCTGCAACAAAAGGAAACTAATAACATTCTTTCTAGCTCAAATAAAAGAAAGAAACCTTCTGAATTGAACCGAACATATCTTTGGCACTTAAGATTAGGTCATATTAACTTGAGGAGAATTCAAAGAGTGGTAGTAGATGGGCCATTGGACTCGTTGGCAGTGGAGCCATTTCCAGTTTGTGAATCCTGCTTGGAAGGTAAGATGACTAATAGGCCTTTTAAAGCAAAGGGTAATAGAGCCAAAGAAGTGTTAGAATTGGTTCATTCTGATTTATGTGTACCTATGAATATCCAAGCAAGAGGTGGTTATGAATATTTTGTCACTTTTATTGATGATTATTCTAGATATGGATACATTTATTTGTTGCGCCGTAAATCAGAATGCTTTAACAAATTTAAGTTGTTCAAAGCTGAAACGGAAAAACGACATAGAAAATGTATCAAGTCACTACGATCAGATCGTGGTGGCTAATACTTGCTTGGAGAATTTAGGGAATATTTATCAGAAAATAGGATTACATCCCAATTGTCTGCACCTGGCACACCTCAGCAGAATGGTGTAGCAGAGAGAAGGAATTGGACTCTTTTAGAGAGTGTTAGATCGATGATGAATTATTCAGATTTACCCAAGTCGTTCTGGGGATATGCTATAGAAACAGCGGCTTACCTTCTGAACTTGGTACCTTCTAAGTCGGTTCCCAAGACTCCAATAGAATTGTGGACTGGTAGCAAACCAAGTCTAAGACATATTCGGATTTGGGGTTGTCCAGCACATGTGCTGAACAAGAACGCGACCAAGCTAGAATCTCGTACCGAAGTAAGGTTGTTTGTAGGCTATCCCATGGGAACGAAAGGTTATTCATTTTATAGTCCTAGGGATCGAGATGTCATTGTTAGCACCAATGCTAGATTCTTAGAGGAAGACTATATTATGAATCATAAACCCATGAGTAGTATCATTTTAAAAGAATTAGTGGGAGGGACAGATAATCCCCAAGTGCCAATAGTACAAGTAGAACAACCACAAGAAAATGCACAACTTGACACTAGTACCGCAACAGTACCTCGTCGTAGTGGGAGGGTTGTTCAACAACCAGAAAGATTCATGTTTTTGGGAGAGTCCTCGGACTTGGTCTCTGGTGAACAAGTATGCTTTCCACTAGCATATATATATAGAATAATATCACAGTATATACCTTTCAAGAATAGTCATGCTTTTCTACTTAGCATATACATATCAGCAATAATAACACATCAACAAGAAATAGGTTCGAAAACTTGCTTCGGTAGAATCACAGTATAATATTTTACTAGTTATGAAAGTCCCTAAGTAACCTTCACTTAGAATTTTATAACTCTTGAATCATCCTTGAGAATTTAGTGATTATACAATTTAATAATCATTAGGCAATGACTACCTAATGATCCCTTTTAAAAAGGATAATCCAATTAATCGTCTTTTATTAAAATAAATATTCGAATAATATTTATTAAGAATATTGAAGTCTTTAATAACCTCCAAAACACCCAAATATAAACCTTGGAATATATTAACCAAAACCACATTCGGTTTTGTTTGTGTAACCTCAATTTATAATGTGAAGTTTAAAAAAGATCTTTTATTCAAAAGTAATTTTGGATTGGATCGGGAATCCTATTTTGGATTCAGTATGGATAAAAGATCTTCCTATGTTATACTATTCAATTCGCGACGACGAATTTATTTGATAGCTCAGATAATGTTATTCATGATATTGATCCGATTCAAGATCATTGAGAGATAATTCATTTACCCCTCCGGCCATTTTCGGACTTTAACCACTTTGTTAAATATTCACACTGATTCCCAGTTAATAGGTAGTAAATCATACATAGATCCCTTTTAAATGAATATTTAAAAAAATATTATTTCTCTAATGAGATAATACTCACATACTAATCCTTGAATGAGTTGACACTCAATAATGTTGCTCGTATGAGAAAATATTCAAATAATATTCCACGAATGAGATAATACTCAAATAATAATCCTCGAATCATTTCCAAGAAATTAATACTTTCTGGAATTATAGTTAATGTTCGTAAATAACATTCCTCAAAATGAATAATAATCGGTCGCTGGAATCCCTCCGAGTTTCCACGACTATCTCTATATCTCAAAATACCGACTCTCGGTCAATAAGAAATAAACAATTAATAAATCCCTTTTTAAATGAATATTATAATAATATTCATTTAATCAAATAAACATCCAACTCACATTTTATCAATATCATTCCTGATATTTATAAACGAAAATATTTAATTTATAACCATGGGAATATCTTTGTTATCCTTCCGGAACAAAGCGATTTTAAGAAAACGTTTTGAAAATGATATTCATCCAATTAAATAAATTTAATTAGACGAATTAGGTTTATTTAATCCTTAAATGCTTCAGAAGTATTTACTAATTAAATAACCACTGATTTGCTGGTGATGTTGCCTTTAGGTTAATTATTGCGAAATATCTTTTAAAAAGCTTTGTCCGAGTTTTCGAAAATATATAATACAAAATAACCCCGCCACGTGGGCTAAGTTATACAACTCAATACATGCTCTACCCTCTGAGCCTTTCTTATTCCGATACATATAATATATGGTCCACTTCCATAATACGAAAAGTTTATAAATATTTACCATATACATCAAAAGGTATAATCATAAAAACATCACCGTCCATCGACAATATTATAAGTCATGGGGTTTTGACCATTTGCATAAGCAGAACTTAATAACATTAGTAAAGCCAGAAATGTATGGTTTTGATGAGGAAGCACAGAGTGGGAAAACAGAAATCGCGAATAATTCTTATATAAGATAACATTAGCAAAGCCAGAAATGTATGGATTTAAATCTAATCCACACATTTCATATATTTCAAAACATAGATACTCTGAACGATAGAGTATGCATAAATAAACTTGCCTCTGGTCCTTAGCAGAAAACAGAAATCGCGAATAATTCATTCGCACCTTGTCCAAGCATTTCCATGGAGGTAGTTTACCTTTCTTTTACGACGCCTCGATCTTCCCTTTTTGATGTACGTCGCTCCACTTGATTATACCCTAATGGTACTGAAATAGTTACAATTACGTGTCAGTCTAACCTCGTATCTCGAGTATACACAACTCAGAATTACCACTTAATACACACAACACATTTAATAAAGAAAATGACATGGAAGAGTCCCCTTTTTAAAGTGGACATTTCCTGGTGCTAACCACCCAAACCATACCACTTAATCAATTTCACTTAATATACACAACTATAATACCACTGACATTCTATGACAACTTAATTAATATTTAATCATCAAAACATACTAAAACCTCGATAAAGGCTCATAATACCCATTTAATCTTCAAGACACATTTAAACCTCGAATTAGCACATAATCTTCAGAGCAACAATTAACCTCCAAAATAATTCACTTAGCACATATTCACGTAAACAATTAACATCCACTTCATGCCTCTAGACCATTTATATTAAATGAGTTAAATAAATTTAAATGCAGGGGATTTTTAGAAAATTTCGGCATGAAGTATTCGTTTATCGGACTATGGGCACAGCCCCTCAAATACAATTCAACCCTGTTTTTGCAAAAATAAAGCTGCCTCAACTTCCAGCAAAGTAAACAAGTAAGAAAAGTACCCGCCCAGACATACGACACCTAGCACATAAGAAATTCTGCCTCGACATGCAGTAAACACATAATAACTTATATTAGCATTAACTACTACTTACGCTGCATCAATAATCGCATCACTCACGCATTTTAATGATACACGTGACAATCAATTATTGATATTCGTAAGCCCTACGGATCAACCCCTAGCATTAACTCTTACTTATGCTATATCAATGTTCATATCACTTGAGCATATTAATTATACTTGTGACAATCAATCATTGATATTCGTAAGCCCGAGGAACTAGTCGAAGAGAATTACACAAGTCCTTAAATACTGACATTTAGAACTTATGATCTCTTTACGACTCCTCGCAGTTAAACTAAATAACATATAACATTCATAATTAGTAAAGTCATCAAATACTACGACTCACTTTATACCATTTAGCACATAAGCATTTACCACTCATATATGACAATCACAATTAGCACTTAACAATTAACAATTATAATTGCCAACTAGCAACTAACAAATAACATTTAATAATCGCTAGCCCGTACCTTTAACCGGGCCCACAACTAATCTCAATAATTACCATCAACAAGTATAGACCTTCCGAATTAAATCTCGGAATTTAATCTAATCATTAAAATTAACACATTCTTCTCACCAATTAAATCTAATTTAATCACAACGATAATCTCACCATTTAAACTACTCCCTCCGTGTTAGTATAGGTGCCCTAGAGGCAATACATTGTTTCTCGAATAAATCTTATGTCATTTGATTATTAAATAAATGGATTTATTATGACTAATTACTGCGATATTTGTTAGCATAATAAATGTCCTTAGAATAATGATACACATTATATAGTTTAAGTTTACAACTTGAATTTGAGATTATATAATATATATATCATATTCTTAAAGGTCCCTAGTCGAGTATTATTATACAGGACAATAATAATACATAAATAGACTAGTATGTTTTTGACTGATAACCACATCTCATTGGTTATTAGTATGGAGATACTAAAGTCAATACATAGGTACATGTAGGGTACATGGTACTGGACAGACCCACCGTGAGATTCTTCATGTTAATTAAGTCATAAGAAAGACTCACAGTGATAATGGTGTAATGATCCTTTGACTTGAGATCATTATATTTCTATACGAGGATAATATACTTTGATTACATTAAAAGTTACCTTTGACCAGGTAATGATAAAAGTGGACATCGGGTATATTGTGAATCGTATGAGAAATATGAATGATAGATAAAGGATTTAACCCTCCTATCAGATAGGAGAGATATTATTGGTCTCTTGATTGAGTGAGACTATAAAATGCATGGCCGTGCTCAAATAATGATTTGTTATTAATAGTCTACTCATGGATCAAGTAAACCCGGATTAAATTATGAAGAGGATGACAATAAACATGCCTCGAGTTTAATCTATAATATTTGGTTAAAGGGATTATATTACACGGGAACATTAATCACAAAAGGTTTATCGAATCACGATTTAATTATTATTTAATTGGGTAGCAATGATGTATTACTAGATACCGCTCATTGTTTATAATTTTATTGGAGAATAAAATTATTGCCAAAATAAATAATAACCTACAGGGTCACACACATAGAACATTTTAAAGGAAGAATTAATTTAAATTATGAATTTAAATTAATTAATGATAAAGATGGATTTTATTATATTAATTAAGTGGGACTTAATTAAGCTATAATAAAATGCAAAGACATATGAGATATGTTTTTATGATTTTAATAATTGAGTATGACTTAATTATTATTTATTTAAATAATAGGATTTTTTCTATTATTTAATAAATCAAATTTGGGCTAGGTTTTTGACATGGGCTTTTGGCTTTACACAATCACATATATAATGATATTGTGTGATGGTTTTAATGTACGAGAAAAACAGAAGAGCCGCAGTCCAAAAACCAAAAACCCTAATAATCATACTTTCATTAGAGGCTAGTACCTCTCTTCCGGACAAGATCGTGGGACGTTCTAAAAGGTGTTCGTGTGGATACCGTAGAGGGGGCTTCGTAGAGGAGTGCTCAGTAATCGTGGGAGGCTTGCATCTCCATCATTTTATAAACGTAAAGCTTCGATAAGGTAATCGTTCTATCTACCATGATTATTTTATATATTATACATGGATCCGTGGCTTGGTTTCGATTTTAATTTACTGTTTCCGCTGCGTATTGATGATTGGAATCAACAATGGCATCAGAGCTACATGTATAATATGATAATCTGGTTATATATGAAGCATACGATCTGTTTTATGATATAAGTTCTGATTTTTTTTTCTTCCCGTAAGAACCCTAATGCATGAAAACGTGATTTACATGCTTCGGTATTTGTGGTTTTGCTGTGTTCATCTGCTAAGCCATATTATAACAGGATTAAATCGTAACATTATCTGGTCTATATTGATGTAAACGATTTACTTTAAGCTATATCAGTTCTAACTCCCGAAGAACCCTACTGGAAGAACCCGAACTGTTTTGACGATCTGCATGCTTCTGATTTTCTTCTGTTTTGTTGCGTTCAATGATTTGCTGTTACCTGCCATGTTTTAATAAGATTAACACGTAACAAAATCATCTGAGAAACCAGTTGATCTTCAGTTCATGCATGAATATGATTATAACTATACATACGTGTTTACATATATATATATACATACTAGGTTTTGATTTTAAATCATTCTAGAATCATTGATATATGTTTGTGATGTTACTGATTAGTAAACGAAAGTCTGTATAATCAGTTTTGAAGAAAAATCGCGACTTACAATGATCAAACGATCGAACTGGGTTTCAGAAAATCTGTAGAAAATTTCATGTACAGGTGATGCGCATACTGAGTATGCGCATCGTATAGGGTTTCGGTCATACACGCATACGAGGAATGCGTGTCTAATAGAATTCACAGAATAGGTCTGTTGCGCATACTGTAGATGCGTATCTGATGTTTTAATAAAAAAAATAAAAAAAAAATAAATTTTTTTTTCAGCCAGGTTTTGCATGCTTAGATTAAATTATAAATGTTAATGTTTTACTTGGAGTATGCAAAATTTTATTAATTAGTAATTTTGATTACTAAGTTAATATTTAAATTAATTTTATTATTTATGATTTGATCATACTTAATTTATGTTGTTTAAAATTGTGATTATACAATATGTGATGTTTTTAATTGCTATGTGAGCATGATGCATGGTTATGGCCCCAAGACCTAGTTTTCAATTTATTATATTAATTTTAATTTATGGTTTGTAATAATTAAATACGACTTGCATGTCGTTTTTTTTCTTTTGTAATTATTTTATCTCGAATGCAACTCGAGTTCTTTTGTAAAATGTTTCGAGAGGAGCTTGGAGGCAATCAAGGCAGCTTTGGAAGCGCAGCAAGAGATTATGTAATAATTTGTTATTACCACCATAGATTGACCTTGATTTTTCCATTAGCTTGGAAAAATCGCATAGGATTGGGCCATAACCATAGCATATTAATTTAGGTGATGCACTTTACATATGATGCATGTGTAGAGTAACAAATGTATGCATGTCTTAATTAGATTAATGATGTATGCATGTATTAGATACGTCACCCATGCCATGCTTGCCATGCTAAACAAGATAAAATCTGTAACGATTCGAGATTTTAAAAATAAACAAACGATCATGAGATTTCTGTGTTTATGAAACACGGAATTAAATACGAATTTTCAATTATTTAGATATCGGGAGATTTTGTCAAAAACAGGTTTTACCTGTAAGGAAGTTGGGTATTAAGTGAGGCCACTTGTGACTCCTCCAACAACCTGGAAATCAAACTATTGATGAATATTGATTTGAAGTATTTAATTCAAGGAAAAATTGGGAATCTCTTTATGATGGGATCATGGTCGTTTTAATTTTGAAACCCCTTAACAAAATATTAAGTTTTAATCGGATGCTTTCCAATGAATGAACACTCATTGAATCCTAGATCGATAAGGGGAATGACTGCCAGTGGCAGGGGACTCCTGTCTATCGTGGTGAGATGTGACGAATATAAGCGGTTATATTCGACCGTTGTATCATTGGGTTTAACTTAACTAAGTCGTCATAATAAGGTGAAAATAAACGGTTATATTCAATTATTATGAACTTAGAAGCATAGAGTTTGGTTCAAAATCTATTAGATAGACAAGAACAATTGTTGTTCACCAAACTATCCAAGAATTATATATGATATAATTGACAACTGTTGTCTACCTAAATAATCATGTTTTAAGGACTACCAGTGGTTGACTTAGGATATGACGAAATATGGATCTTGGCTCACTAGAAAGATTTATGGGATATTCTTTCCGATTTAATAGTAAGGGCTATTAATTTGATAAAAATAGTGGGAGATATATTATGAATATATCATAATCATTTGAACATAATAATAATAACTCAGACAATCTAATGTTTATTTTGTGCTTTTAACATTGTAGATACTGAATAATGACAATCAACACAAACTCTCTATCCGTTCGATCAATCCTTGAGAAGGATAGATTGAAGGAGGATCTGAAGAAGAAGAAGGCTCAACAAGCTTCTACTTCAGGAATATATGTTATAGAAGTCAATCTGTCTACTTCTACATCTTGGGTATTGGATACTGGATGTGCTTCTCACATTTGTATAAATGTGCAGGAACTGCAGAGAAGTAGGACTTTGGCTAAGGGAGAAGTAGACCTACGAGTAGGCAATGGAGCAAGAGTTGCTGCTTTAGCCGTAGGAACTTATTATTTATCTTTGCCCTCTGGGCTTGTTTTAGAACTTGAAGACTGTTTTTACGTGCCTGCGATTCGCAGAAACATTATTTCTGTTTCTTGTTTGGACAAGAAAGGTTTTTCGTTTATAATAAAGAACAATAGTTGCTCTTTTGCTTTGAATGATTTAACCTATGGTGTTGCGCGTTTATTTAATGGTTTATATGTTCTTGATTTAGATAATCCTGTCTGTAACATAGAAAACAAACGACTTAAAGTTAATGACTCAAATCAAACATACCTCTGGCATTGTCGTCTAGGACATATAAATGAGAAACGCATATCCAAATTACATAAGGATGGATACTTGGATAAGTTTGATTTTGAATCATACGAAAAATGCGAATCTTGTTTGCTTGGTAAGATGACTAAAGCCCCTTTTACTGGTAAGGGTCAAAGGGGCACTGAACGTTTGGAGCTAATACATAGTGATGTATGTGGCCCAATGCGTGTGATGGCTAGAGGAGGCTACTACTACTTCATAACATTTACTGATGACTTCAGTAGGTATGGATATGTGTATCTTATGAAGAATAAATCCGATTCTTTTGAAAAATTCAAAGAATACAAGGCTGAAGTAGAGAAGCAAATAGGCGGAGGTGCAAGTATTAAAATCTTACGATCCGATCGTGGGGGTGAATACTTAAGCACCGAATTTAAAGAGTATTTAAAGGAGTGTGGTATTGTATCACAACTCACTCCACCAGGTACACCTCAATGGAATGGAGTTTCAGAGAGGAGAAATCGTACTCTGTTGGACATGGTACGATCGATGATGAGTCATGCAGATCTTCCAATAAGTTTCTGGGGTTATGCTCTAGAAACAGCGGCTTTCACACTCAACCGTGTTCCAACCAAGAAGGTTCAAAAGACTCCATATGAGATATGGGAGGAGAAACGGTCAAGCATGAACTTTATGAAAGTTTGGGGATGCAAGGCGTTTGTAAAACGTCAAGTATCTGACAAGCTTGGACCTAAATCCGAAGAGTGCAATTTTGTGGGATACCCTAAAGAAACAAAGGCGTATTATTTTTATAGTTCTTCTGAGCAGAAAGTGTTCATTGCTCGAGATGCTGTCTTCATGGAAAGAGATTTTGTTTCCAAAAGAGACAGTGGGAGAACTATAGATCTCGATGAAGATCGAGAACCACAAAATAGCATTGAACATGAGGTGGAACAAGAGCAGAATAATGATAATGCTCAAGAAACACAGGTTGTTCGTAGATCTGGTAGAATTCGCCATGAGCCAGAGAGATATGGATTTCTTTTAACTCAATGTGGGGATTTGATGCTCATAGATGAGGATGAGCCTCTCACATACCAAGATGCTATGAACAGTCCAGACTCTAAGAGATGGCTTGAAGCCATGAAATCCGAGATGGATTCCATGTACGAAAACCAAGTTTGGGATTTGGTTGATCCACCTGAAGGGGTAAAACCCGTAGGGTGCAAGTGGGTTTTCAAGAAGAAAACTGACATGGAAGGAAATGTTCAGACCTATAAAGCAAGACTGGTTGCGAAAGGGTTCAAACAAATTCATGGTATTGACTATGATGAAACTTTCTCACCAGTTGCCATGGTCAAATACATACGGATTTTGCTTGCAATTGCAGCATTCCATGATTACGAAATCTGGCAAATGGATGTCAAAACAGCTTTCCTTAATGGGAGCCTAGAAGAGGATGTGTACATGACACAACCTGAAGGTTTTGTCGATCCAAGGAATGTTGGCAAGGTTTGTAAATTACGTCGATCCATTTATGGATTGAAGCAAGCCTCTAGGAGATGGAATATTCGTTTTGATGAAAAAGTCAAGGAGTATGGCTTTATTCAAAACGAGGATGAACCTTGTGTTTACAAGAAGGTTAGTGGGAGCCATGTGGCATTCATAGTACTGTATGTTGATGACATACTACTAATGGGGAATGACATACCTTCTCTAAAGGCTGTTAAGACTTGGTTAGGGAGCAATTTCTCTATGAAAGACTTAGGAGAGGCAACCTACATTCTAGGAATGAGGATCTATCGAGATAGATCTAAAAGGATGATCGGTCTAAGTCAGAGTACATACATTGATAAGGTTTTGCATCATTTTGGTATGCAAAATGCTAAAAGGGGATATGTCCCTGTGTCTCAAGGAATAACGATTTCTAAAGACCAGTGTCCGAAATCATTAGATGAGAAGGACCACATGAATAAAGTTCCATATGCATCAGCAATTGGATCTATCATGTATGCAATGGTATGTACTCGCCCCGATGTTTCGTATGCTTTGAGCATGACGAGCAGATACCAGTCTAATCCAGGTGAAGGTCACTGGACGGCAGTCAAGAATATTCTAAAGTACCTGAAAAGGACTAAAGATTCATTCTTGGTGTATGGAGGAGAGGAGAAACTGGTTGTAAAGGGTTACACCGATGCGAGTTTCCAAACAGACAGGGATGATACTGTATCACAGTCTGGTTTTGTGTTTTGTCTAAATGGAGGTGCTGTAAGCTGGAAGAGTTCAAAGCAAGAAACAGTAGCTGATTCTACAATGGAGGCTGAGTACATTGCAGCTTGTGAAGCGGCTAAGGAGGCAGTTTGGATTCGAAAATTCATTTCTGATTTGGAAGTGGTTCCATCGATTGCAGATCCCATTGATCTATACTGCGATAATAATGGGGCCATTGCACAGGCTAGAGAGCCTAGATCGCACTCCCGATCCAAACATATACTCAGAAGATATCACCTCATACGAGAGATTAATGAAAGGGGTGAAATACATATATGTAAAGTGCATACAAATGATAACATTGCAGACCCACTGACCAAAGGCCTGTCGCAGCAGAAGCACGACGGTCACACTAGTTCCATGGGTATTAGATACATGGGTGATTGGCTCTAGTGCAAGTGGGAGATTGTTAGTATAGGTGCCCTAGAGGCAATACATTGTTTCTCGAATAAATCTTATGTCATTTGATTATTAAATAAATGGATTTATTATGACTATTTACTGCGATATTTGTTAGCATAATAAATGTCCTTAGAATAATGATACACATTATATAGTTTAAGTTTACAACTTGAATTTGAGATTATATAATATATATATCATATTCTTAAAGGTCCCTAGTCGAGTATTATTATACAGGACAATAATAATACATAAATAGACTAGTATGTTTTTGACTGATAACCACATCTCATTGGTTATTAGTATGGAGATACTAAAGTCAATACATAGGTACATGTAGGGTACATGGTACTGGACAGACCCACCGTGAGATTCTTCATGTTAATTAAGTCATAAGAAAGACTCACAGTGATAATGGTGTAATGATCCTTTGACTTGAGATCATTATATTTCTATACGAGGATAATATACTTTGATTACATTAAAAGTTACCTTTGACCGGGTAATGATAAAAGTGGACATCGGGTATATTGTGAATCGTATGAGAAATATGAATGATAGATAAAGGATTTAACCCTCCTATCAGATAGGAGAGATATTATTAGCCTCTTGATTGAGTGAGACTATAAAATGCATGGCCGTGCTCAAATAATGATTTGTTATTAATAGTCTACTCATGGATCAAGTAAACCCGGATTAAATTATGAAGAGGATGACAATAAACATGCCTCGAGTTTAATCTATAATATTTGGTTAAAGGGATTATATTACACGGGAACATTAATCACAAAAGGTTTATCGAATCACGATTTAATTATTATTTAATTGGGTAGCAATGATGTATTACTAGATACCGCTCATTGTTTATAATTTTATTGGAGAATAAAATTATTGCCAAAATAAATAATAACCTACAGGGTCACACACATAGAACATTTTAAAGGAAGAATTAATTTAAATTATGAATTTAAATTAATTAATGATAAAGATGGATTTTATTATATTAATTAAGTGGGACTTAATTAAGCTATAATAAAATGCAAAGACATATGAGATATGTTTTTATGATTTTAATAATTGAGTATGACTTAATTATTATTTATTTAAATAATAGGATTTATTCTATTATTTAATAAATCAAATTTGGGCTAGGTTTTTGACATGGGCTTTTGGCTTTACACAATCACATATATAATGATATTGTGTGATGGTTTTAATGTACGAGAAAAACAGAAGAGCCGCAGTCCAAAAACCAAAAACCCTAATAATCATACTTTCATTAGAGGCTAGTACCTCTCTTCCGGACAAGATCGTGGGACGTTCTAAAAGGTGTTCGTGTGGATACCGTAGAGGGGGCTTCGTAGAGGAGTGCTCAGTAATCGTGGGAGGCTTGCATCTCCATCATTTTATAAACGTAAAGCTTCGATAAGGTAATCGTTCTATATACCATGATTATTTGATATATTATACATGGATCCGTGGCTTGGTTTCGATTTTAATTTACTGTTTCCGCTGCGTATTGATGATCGGAATCAACACTCCGTCCCAGCCGTTTCTTTACATGACGGCTAGGCACGGAGGTCAAGGATAGTGGGTGTAAAGTGGGTGTAATATTGTTAAAATAAATGAGGTAGTGGGTGTAATAGTGATTTTATTGTTAAAATAAGTGAAGTAGTGGGTGTAATAGTGATTTTATTGTTAAAATAAGTTAAGTAGTGGGTGAAATAGTGTAAAGTATTGTTAAAATAAGTGAAGTAGTGGGTGTAATAGTGTTAAAACTTACTATTTTGGGTAATGTAAAGAAATGGTGGGACGGCCCAAAAAGGAAATTGTAAAGAAATGGATGGGACAGAGGGAGTAATTAAATTACAACAATTAAGTAATTAAATAACTACAATTAAACAATATATAGCAATTACATCAAATTTAATATAAAAATTAAATAATTAATAAACTAAGAAAATATACCATTTTCGTTTCCGATCCGATCCGCCCAAAAGTCAACCCACCGGAAAATCAATCTCCACCATCTTTATTTCTCATATCTCTCTCTCTCTCTCTCTCTCTGCGCCATTTCACAATCAACTCCCCCCATCACTGGTTCTTCCTCCCAGTCGCGGCCACCACCTGATCTGACCGACCACCACTGCACAGCCGCCGCTGGCCAACCCTTCTCTAGCCGCTGCTCTCCTCCGCGCGCCACCAGGTCGTCCCCGCAGCACTCCTCACACAATACACACTATACACGCACATATATGTATGTAATTAACCCCCAATTCCTCTTTTCTCTCTTACCCACTGATTCCCCCACCCTTTTCTATCTACCCCATCTGTTTTCTCTCCCCGAGGTGTTGTCTCTGTGTGTTTGTGGTTTCAATCGGCTGTGCGTGTGTTTGTATGTATCTGTGTGTGTTCCACTGTTAACCTAATGGGCCTTGGGCCCAATATCATTTAAAACCACACAATTAATCACTACATACTTAAAATAATATTTAGAGTTAAAACTCTAATTTGAAAAAAATAAAATTTCTAGCATAATTAAATACTAGAATATTTTTAAAGATTTTCGGAGAAAGAAATAGAATTAAATCTAAATTTTCTAAATTGATATGCATTTTACAAATTATTAATAATTTATAAAAACAACTCATAAAAATAATAATTGTGATTCATAAATCACAATGTACAGGACTTTATAAAAATACTACAAACACTATTGTTTTAGTAAAATCTCAAATTCTCGATATTATAAATTAATCGAGTAATTTCCACAAATCCTCAAATAATTAAAATAATCAATTTCTACGGATTTTAAAATCTCTAAATTATTTAGTAATTTATAATAAAATCTTTACTAAATAATTCCACACTCCACAAATTAAATCTTTGCTCGAATAAACTATTGACTCGAGATATCTACTCGGTCAATAAAATTTTAAAAAGGAGGACCAGGTTCCACTTAACAGAAAATAATTAAATAATTGAATAATAAAATTAAAAAAAAAATTCCTCCTCATTTTAGGAAAACATTATTATTATTTAAATAATTAAATCATTTCTTGAAAAATTCGGGTTATTACAGTCTACCCTCCTTAAAAGGATTCCGTCCACGGAATCAGCTAAGGCCACTACTGGGATTCCTTAACTCTTTCATCGTCAACACTTGTTCTGCCAAACCGGAGATAGTGTCTCTACGTAAATAGCTTCTTCGAAACCTCAATCCAACCATAGGATCCCTATTTGACACAGTTATCACTGGAGTCTTAGCATGTTATTCCTTTCACACATATATCTTGACCAATCTTTCGATTATCATAATATCCTTGAGAGAGAGAATGCACTAATTCCATTAACATAATATCATTGAGAGGGAAAGAACTAACTAATTCTATTGATACGTCACTGATATTCTATTCGCCTTAGGGTTCGCTCTAGCTCTTGGCAATTCCGTTGCAAATCTAGTTTCTATCAGCGAGTTTATGACTTGGCCGACCTGGTTGGCATCCCTTTGAAATTCATTAGAGATAACAAGAATTATGGGGCTTTAAAAAGATAGTTGTCCTATCAAGGCTATTGTCATACATTGATGATCATAAGGTTATGAGTGTTAAGTAAACCTTATTTGAGATAAAAGAATTTACTGAGAGATCAATATGATCATAAGAACTCACGTTGCGTGTCTCAATTAAGACATTACTAAAGGTAATTAGCCTTCTTGTATTTCACAACTCACAAGTGATGGCGTCCCATCAGACTTCTATCACATAGACAGATAGTCCTTGTGGCCCCTATATGTATAGGGTTGTTCGTCTCAGTGGAAGTTGAGAAGTATGAAAGCAATTCAAAGTCAAGCTGTTAATAATTATCGTATTTTGACACTTAATTCTCAAAGGGACACCTTGGAGTTGAATTGAACGGATTCCAAAGGTGTGATTTCCAAAGAAAAGGATAACTAGAAAGATACTGGTATTCAACAAGCAAGTGGTGCTATACCACCATAGAATCATCCACTATTGAAGGAAAGTGGAAGTTTGAAATAACATCATTCAACAGGGCTTCAGAAATCTGAAGGTAGGAATAATGACAGCTTCTGGCACAATCGACATTAAATATGGTTTAACACAAGTATTAAAGAACAACTTCGAAGAGGGAGTATATTCTTTATTAAAAATTCTCTCTTGGAGAGACGTCAAGATAGGTCATAGATAGGGGGTAATCAAAATAATTTATGCACGAGGAGGTGTAAAATAATTCACAGATTGGGGAGGTAATAAACATAATTTACAAATGGGGAGATGTCAAACAATTCAGATTGGGGAGATAATCAAAATGATTCCCAAATGGGGATGGTGCTGCCAAGGTCATTACGGATGCCATTTTATTTCGGCTTCTCTGACGGACAATCGTTCGATTCAAACGCTCTTTTTTTTTCCACGCACACTCTAAAGTGCTCGATAACCAACGTCATCGTCGACTCGTAATAGTCACTAAAGATTCAACCATAGACACTTACAATCGCAAGGAGTTCTATTCAACTCGGCGCAAGCATCTCACGCAAGCGTTCTATTCTTTGAGAAGACTTCGATACGGTGTCGCCCCTAGCAACGACGAATTCCACATGTCGAATGGGCGATAATCTGGAACATTGCTGGAAATACATACTTAGATCCAGTCACCATTATAACAGTCTTTATACCACCCGTTCCTGTCCTCATGACAATTCCATGTGCTACTTAAGCTTATCCTTTTTTTTTTGGCATAACAACCTTCGTACTAGTCTTTCTCAGACTTTCTCAGTCCGTCTTGATTCTTAAAACATCTCTCCTCTTTATTGACCAATCCCATCTTCACCTTTTTACTTCTATAATCAATTGAAACAATCGATGTCTGTCCATCAATCTATTCATAATATTACCTCGAACTCTATTAAGCTCGAGAGGGTTCAAACATCCGCAACTTTGACTAATAATCTTTCATAGTGATCTTGTTTTGCTTCCCTTTCGGAATTTAACAGTACGAGTACATTCTCAACACATCCTTGGCACAATACTAGATGCCAACTTTCTATCCTTCATCATTATATTGAAATTTCCTATAGTTCGGAGAATATTTAACCGTTTCCATGAATCCCCTAAAATCATCTTAAATTCGGGTCTCGGGCGATCTATGCCCCCGCCAACCAATACTTGTCTCTAGGAATCCTTTAGCAGACTTTCATCACCACAAGAAGTGAAGTCTGTATCAACATATTCCTTGACATAGCCTTCCAATCTGAACTTAATCATTGGTACTATATCCAATAGTCCAACATGAACTCTACATGAGTTCTGACGTTCTCACATAACTATACACACTCCTACTCACTCTCGTTTCTAGTTTACTATAACCTAAGCTCTGATACCATTTTTGTAACACCCCCAAATCCGGGGTCAAGGATTTAGTAGCTACGCGGAAATCCTCAATGTCAAATTACCTATTTAACAACATTAAACCATCTGTAATCATTAAAATTGAAATATAACTCTGCGACCCCAACCACCAAGCATCTTTTAGGTCATAGGGCTAGAAACCAGAACTAAAATCTTTACATCTTCATTACATCCATTCTATTACATCGCACTATGTCTTACAAATCTTATACTACTAGTATAGCTTCGTTGGGAAGTACACCAGCAACTAGTACTACTCAGTACAAAGTAATATATATTACACATCAATGTACCTACATATAACTTACTCCAGCTATAGCTTTTCTGGATCATATCATCTTCATAGGGCGTACTGCATGCTTCTTCTGAGCCATGCAGATAAGCCTCAACCGACTACCTTCCTCTGAAAGGTTAATATTTGAAACAAACAAGAATGAGCGAAAGAATTGCTCAGCAAGTACTACTATAACAAAATATCCCAACATACAAAATATTCCTTTATATGCATTGGGTTTTTCAATATTCAACTTATACTTAATATCATTCTTGAAACATTTAACCACGAAACTTCAATAGAGGAAGTATAGCGCTTAAAATAACATCAATGAACGGATTAAGTTCATTATAACGGGGAAATCTTCAGACTTGGCAATATAGTATATACTATAGCTTTGATAATCTTTTAGAAAGCTTTTCAATATGCTGCTACCTAGTTGCCTTCCATCATGCGTAAACTTAACCATTTATAAGGTACCAAAACAATAATCCTCAAGCTTGAAAATATATGTGTATATGTATATCAATACCACCAAAACACTTGATAGATCAAGATACTGTACCTCATCAATATAATAACAGTTCTAAAATATCTTTGAAACTGTATGCCATGCATTGATGAACATAGTGCTAGTATATTGTAAAAGATGAAGTTGTAAGATAGTTCAATATAACCTTTCCGGTAAAATATCTGCTATATAGAATATAAGCAAAATATCAACATATAACTTAAAGGATGAAGTTATAAGGTGATCCAATATCAAAAACCTCCTTATCACAAATCATGTTATGTAAGGTATCAACAGAGTCATTAATTATAAGATAAAGGATGAAGTTACAAGGTAACTCAAATTATATTTTCCGTGGGAATATCTGCTAAGCCAAAGATAAGCAAGATATTATCATTTATCATAAAAGAGGAAACTGCATGAAAATATTGCAATTCCTGTTTCAAACATTTTTTAATCCTGCCAACATAGATGGTGTTGCAGAAGATTTCCAATTTTGAAAGATGAACTAATACGGGAGCATTGCCGCGCCAGATGCCCTGACGTTTACGATGATCAGTCGTATGTCATGCATCTCATCAGTCATTCTCTACATGTAGAAGGTAGCTCCGACGGATTTACTTGTCTACCGCCCTCTGGAACTCCTCAGCCAACGATTGGGCTATTGCTGGGCCGGCGCCACTCGGCCACTTACGCGTCTCCTAGTTCAATTCACATCCATAACCTTGAAACATAAAGTTCGTCCCCATTTCCCCAAGTATAATACTTGTTGATAAGACTCCACAAAGTAGTCGTATCTAGTTGGAAAGGAAAATTTACCAATATCTCCAAAGCCGAAGCTTGTTAATGGATATATACTTGTTCCATTAATCTCACCCCTCGAGTGTTGAGGAAGTAATCAAAAGGACTCATCTTGAGGTATAGGAATCAAGAAGCGAGTGAAAATAATACTTTCAAAAGCTTTATGACCGGGCAGTCAAACAAAATAAATAACAGCTCTCAAGTAGGGTTCCCTTATATTTTGGAAGTTTTGAGCGAGCATTTAAATCTTCCTATAAGATTGATTTAAATGGAAAATAAAGTTTTGGGAACCTCTCCTTGATAAGAATAAGTCTCAGAAATATTCCATACAATTATTGAAGGTCGAAGATGAATAAGATAATTCGCTTTAAAAAGCTAATTTAAAAGTATCTAATAAATATTCGAAGAATATTCATTAAATACATAATTAACAAAGTAATCAATAATACCTAAGTTCTCAAGTGAATATTCGAAAATAATATTCACTTAATAATTAAACCTCGAATGAATATTTGAAAATAATATTCATTAAATGAATAGTCTTTAAATGAATATTCAAAATAATATTCATTAAACACAGTAATGGTTATTCGATATATTTATGAGAATATATCTCCGAAAGTATACGAAATACCGACTCCCGGTCTTTTACAAAGATACGATTCATATTCCCTTCGCTAAGGGTAATTATTAAATCCGGCTCATAGCTAATATTCAATATCTAGTTATAAGCCATTCCTCAAATCATAATCCAGTATCACAGTATGTTTCCCCCAATCAGTATGCTTTCCACTAGCATATATATATATATATAGAATAATATCACAGTATATACCTTTCAAGAATAGTCATGCTTTTCTACTTAGCATATACATATCAGCAATAATAACACATCAGCAAGAAATAGGTTCGAAAACTTGCTTCGGTAGAATCACAGTATAATATTTTACTAGTTATGAAAGTCCCTAAGTAACCTTCACTTAGAATTTTATAACTCTTGAATCATCCTCGAGAATTTAGTGATTATACAATTTAATAATCATTAGGCAATGACTACCTAATGATCCCTTTTAAAAAGGATAATCCAATTAATCATCTTTTATTAAAATAAATATTCGAATAATATTTATTAATAATACTGAAGTCTTTAATAACCTCCAAAACACCCAAATATAAACCTTGGAATATATTAACCAAAACCACATTATTACCCCTCCGACCATTTTCGGACTTTAACCACTTTGTTAAATATTCACACTGATTCCCAGTTAATAGGTAGTAAATCATACATAGATCCTTTTTAAATGAATATTTTAAAAAAAAATTATTTCACCAATGAGATAATACTCACATACTAATCCTTGAATGAGTTGACACTCAATAATGTTGCTCGTATGAGAAAATATTCAATAATATTCCATGAATGAGATAATACTTAAATAATAATCCTCGAATCATTTCCAAGAAATTAATACTTTCTGGAATTATAGTTAATGTTCGTAAATAACATTCCTCAAAATGAATAATAATCGGTCGCTGGAATCCCTCCGACTTTCCACGACTATCTCTATATCTCAAAATTCTGACTCTCGGTCAATAAGAAATAAACAATTAATAAATCCCTTTTTAAATGAATATTATAATAATATTCATTGAATCAAATAAACATCCAACTCACATTTTATCAATATCATTCCTGATATTTATAAACGAAAATATTTAATTTATAACCATGGGAATATCTTTGTTATCCTTCCGGAACAAAGCGATTTTAAGAAAACGTTTTGAAAATGATATTCATCCAATTAAATAAATTTAATTAGACGAATTAGGTTTATTTAATCCTTAAATGCTTCAGAAGTATTTACTAATTAAATAACCACTGATTTGCTGGTGATGTTGCCTTTAGGTTAATTATTGCGAAATATCTTTTAAAAAGCTTTGTCCGAGTTTTCGAAAATATATAATACAAAATAACCCCGCCACGCGGGCTAAGTTATACAACTCAATACATGCTCTACCCTCTGAGCCTTTCTTATTCCGATACATATAATATATGGTCCACTTCCATAATACTAAAAGTTTATAAATATATACCATATACATCAAAAGGTATAATCATAAAAACATCACCGCCCATCGACAATATTATAAGTCATGGGGTTTTGACCATTTGCATAAGCAGAACTTAATAACATTAGCAAAGCTAGAAATGTATGGTTTTGAAGAGGAAGCACAGAGTGGGAAAACTTGCGATTATGGATTTAAATCTAATCCACACATTTCATATATTTCAAAACACAGATACTCTGAACGATAGAGTATGCATAAATAAACTTGCCTCTGGTCCTTAGCAGAAAACAGAAATCGCGGATAATTCCTTCGCACCTTGTCCAAGCATTTCCATGGAGGTAGTTTACCTTTCTTTATACGACGCCTCGATCTTCCCTTTTTGATGTAGGTCGCTCCACTTGATTATACCCTAATGGTACTGAAATAGTTACGATTACGTGTCAGTCCAACCTCGTATCTCGAGTAGACACAACTCAGAATTACCACTAAGTCACGTAAAGTCAAACTATAGGTGTCCTCCCTATAGTTGACTATTCTAATACCACTTAATACACACAACACATTTAGTAAAGAAAATGACATGGAAGAGTCCCCTTTTTAAAGTGGACATTTCCTGGTGCTAACCACCCCAAACCATACCACTTAATCAATTTCACTTAACATACACAACTATAATACCATTGACATTCTTTGACAACTTAATTAATATTTAATCATCAAAACATACTTAATCCTCGATAAAGACTCATAATACCCATTTAATCTTCAAGACACATTTAATCCTCGAATTAGCACATAATCATCGGAGCAGCAATTAACCTCCAAAATAATTCACTTAGCACATATTCACGTAAACAATTAACATCCACTTCATGCCTCTAGACCATTTATATTAAATGTGTTAAATAAATTTTAATGCAGGGGATTTTTAGAAAATTTCGGCATGAAGTATTCGTTTATCGGACTATGGGCACAGCCCTTCAAATACAATTCAACCCTGTTTTTGCAAAAATAAAGCTGCCTCAACTTGCAGCAAAGTAAACAAGTAAGAAAAGTACCCGCCCAGACATGCGGCACCTAGCACATAAGAAATTCTGCCTCGACATGCAGTAAACACATAATAACTTATATTAGCATTATCTACTACTTACGCTACATCAATAATCGCATCACTCACGCATTTTAATGATACACGTGACAATCAATTATTGATATTCGTAAGCCCTAGGGAACAACCCCTAGCATTAACTATTACTTACGCTATATCAATGATCATATCACTTGAGCATTTTAATTATACTTGTGACAATCAATCATTGATATTCGTAAGCCCGAGGAACTAGTCGAAGAGAATTACACAAGTCCTTAAATACTGACATTTAGAACTTATGATCTCTTTACGACTCCTCGCAGTTAAACTAAATAACATATAACATTCATAATTAGTAAAGTCATCAAATACTACGACTCACTTTATACCATTTAGCACATAAGTATTTACCACTCATATAACTACGCATTGTATGACAATCACAATTAGCACTTAACAATTAACAATTATAATTGCTAACTAGAAACTAAAAAATAACATTTAATAATCGCTAACCCGTACCTTTAACCGGGCCCACAACTAATCTCAATAATTACCATCAACAAGTATAGACCTTCCGAATTAAATCTCGGAATTTAATCTAATCATTAAAATTAACACATTCTTCTCACCAATTAAATCTAATTTAATCACAATGATAATCTCACCATTTAAACTAATTATATTACAACAATTAAGTAATTAAATAACTACAATTAAACAATATATAGCAATTACATCAAATTTAATATGAAAATTAAATAATTAATAAACTACGAAAATATACCATTTTCGTTTCCGATCCGATCCGCCCAAAAGTCAACCCACCGGAAAATCAATCTTCACCATCTTTCTTTCTCATCTATCTCTCTCTCTCTCTCTCTCTCTCTCTCTCTCTCTCTCTCTCTCTGCGCCATCTCACAATCAACTCCCCCCATCACTGGTTCTTCCTCCCAGTCGCGGCCACCACCTGATCTGACCGACCACCACTGCACTGCCGCCGCTGGCCAACCCTTCTCTAGCCGCTGCTCTCCTCCGCGCGCCACCAGGTCGTCCCCGCAGCACTCCTCACGCAATACACACTATACACGCACATATATGTATGTAATTAACCCCCAATTCCTCTTTTCTCTCTTACCCACTGATTCCCCCACCCTTTTCTATCTACCCGATATGTTTTCTCTCCCCGAGGTGTTGTCTCTGCGTGTTTGTGGTTTCAATCGGCTGTGCGTGTGTTTGTATGTATCTGTGTGTGTTCTACTGTTAACCTAATGGGCCTTGGGCCCAATAACATTTAAAACCACACAATTAATCACTACATACTTAAAATAATATTTAGAGTTAAAACTCTAATTTGAAAAAAATAAAATTTCTAGCATAATTAAATACTAGAATATTTTTAAAGATTTTCGGAGAAAGAAATAGAATTAAATCTAAATTTTCTAAATTGATATGCATTTTACAAATTATTAATAATTTATAAAAACAACTCATAAAAATAATAATTGTGATTCATAAATCACAATGTACAGGACTTTATAAAAATACTACAAACACTATTGTTTTAGTAAAATCTCAAATTCTCGATATTATAAATTAATCGAGTAATTTCCACAAATCCTCAAATAATTAAAATAATCAATTTCTACGGATTTTAAAATCTCTAAATTATTTAGTAATTTATAATAAAATCTTTACTAAATAATTCCACACTCCACAAATTAAATCTTTGCTCGAATAAACTATTGACTCGAGATATCTACTCGGTCAATAAAATTTTAAAAAGGAGGACCAGATTCCACTTAACAGAAAATAATTGAATAATAAAAAAAAAAAAAATTCCTCCTCATTTTAGGAAAACATTATTATTATTGAAATAATAAAATCATTTCTTGAAAAATCCGGGTTATTACAATGTCAGACAACTGGACAAAGGATCTAAGCATACAGTGAAAATCATAAGGAGTGATAATGGCACTGAGTTCAAGAATGCAGTCATGGAAGAGTTTTGTAAAGAAAATGGAATAAAGCAAGAATTCTCTGCACCTGGAACTCCACAACAAAATGGAGTAGTAGAGAGAAAGAACAGGACTCTCGTAGAAGTTGCAAGGACCATGCTTGATGAAGCAAAGCTGCCAACTTACTTCTGGGCTGAAGCTGTGCAAGCTGCTTGTTTCACACAAAATGCTACACTCATAAACAAGCATGGTAAAACACCATATGAGATGGTGAAAAATAAGAAGCCGAACCTGAAGTACTTTCATGTGTTTGGATGTAAGTGTTTTGTTCTTAAGACTCATCCAGAACAGCTTTCCAAATTTGATTTAAAAGCTGATGAAGGAATCTTTGTTGGATACCCACTATCCAAAAAAGCATTCAAAGTCTACAATCTGAGAACAAAAGTGGTCATGGAATCTATCCATGTGTCTTTTGATGATAAGAAGATAACAGGACTTGAAGATTTTGATGAACATGACCAGTTGAGATTTGAGAATGAAGAAACAAATGTTGATCAACAAAATTCTGATACTCTTTCAAACTATACTGTTCAATCTATACAAGTAGATCAAACTGCAGCACATGTTGAGGGGGAACAAGTGAATGATGAAAATGAACCCCAATCAAGTGAAGAAACATCAAAGAATGCATCTACTGCTAATGATGCATTAAACTCTGATTCATCAAACTCTGAAAGCAACAGCTCAGGGGGAGCAAACAATGATTTTGGATCTACTAGTCACCACACTCAACACAATAATGAACTTGGGGAATCATCAAGATCAAATCTGCCAAGACAAAGGGTATGGAGTAAAGCACATCCCTTTGAACGGATCATTGGTGAACCAGACACGGGTGTACAAACAAGAAGAGCAACACAGAATGAATGCAATTTTGTAGGATTTTTATCTCAAATTGAACCTAAAATGGTTAATGAAGCTCTTGATGATCCAGATTGGGTAACTGCAATGCAGGAAGAACTCAATCAGTTCGAAAGGCAGAAAGTTTGGAAGCTGGTGCCAAGACCAAAAGATAAATCTATAATTGCAACTAGATGGGTGTTTAGAAATAAACTGGATGAAAATGGTATATTTACGAGGAACAAGGCTCGATTGGTAGCAAAGGGTTACTCTCAAGAAGAGGGAATTGATTATGATAAAACCTATACTCCAGTTGCAAGGCTTGAAATAATCAGGATGTTCTTAGCATTTGCTGCACACTCCAACTTTAAGGTTTTTCAGATGAATGTGAAGAGTGCATTTTGAACGGAGATCTAGAAGAAGAAGTCTACATTGAACAACCCCCTGGGTTCGAAGACTAGGAATTTGAAGGTTTTGTGTACTTTCTCTTCAAAGCTCTCTAAGGTCTCAAGCAAGCCCCTCGAACATGATATGATACTCTCTCCAAATTCTTACTTGAAAATGGTTTTACAAGAGGTATCATCGACAAAACTCTCTATCCTGGCCAATTCACAGAGGGGTGGAACAAAGCCCTTGAGGCTGTTCTTAGGAGCCATCCTGGTCTATTCCAGCCTTCTTCCTTTCCTAGCCCTCATCCTCCTAGCACTATGACCACTGTAGCTGAGGCTGGCTCTAGTGAGGAGTTATTTGGTGAGGATGATGCCTTGGTTAGGAAGCACACTGTAGCTAGGTCTTTGGATCCTGAGCAGCCCCTTGTTCGAGATGGAGATGCTAACTCGGATGGGGAAGCTTCAACCACTGCCACCAGCTCTGAGAGTGGTTCTCCTGTCAAGGAGACTCCTGAGGCCACTTAGTTTATTTGATGTATCTTCTGTTTAAACTCTCAATTTTTGTAACTTAACTTTAATAGCCTTCGGGCTTTTATTTATGCAACTCTTTAACTTAACTATTCATATAGTTAGCTTCCTTTCTAGCTTTTTCTTTCTTGCCTTTGCTTGTAGTCTGTTAAGCTTTAGAGTTTTCTAGGTATTTGGCCCCTTGGCTTGTACCAAGCTTATAAATTAATTCATCATTTGTTTTACGTGTTTAAAATAACAAAACAAAGGAAGTAACTCAGAGAGAAAGCAAAACAAACTTCATTAGGCTGACAAAGAATACTGATAAAATGGGCTCAACCCTTACACAAATACTCTATCTCCTACTAGGAGCAACATGCTCTGCGATGGTTTCATTCAAACCTTATTTCTATCCCTAATAGAGAAAAGACTAAGTCTTTAAACATAATAAGTCTTGAGGTTCACTGCATGCCAAGTTTGGGGCACCTCAACCCCGTCCAAGGTTTCCAACTTGTATGATCCTCGTCCTAGCACTTTCCTGACTCGATACGGTCTTTCCCAGTTTGGGGCTAGCTTCCCCTTTTGTCCAACTCCTGAAGCTTCTATCTTCCTTAGGACCAAGTCACCTTGTCGAAAGAACCTCTCTCTAACCCTTTGTTTGTAGTGGAAGGATGCCCTCTTCTGATGTTCTACATTCCTAGCATTTGCTTCATCCCTGACCTCGTCAATCAGATCAAGAGCTAACCTCATGCCTTCTAGATTGCTTTCTGGTTCATATGCCTCAACTCGAGGTGAAGCATACATAATCTCTAAGGGCACCACTGCCTCGGCTCCATAGCCAATAAGAAAGGGGTTTCTCCAGTTGTTACTTTGCAGGTAGTGCGATACGCCCAAAGTATAGGCAGTAACTCATCCACCCAAGTATTTCTTAAACGTTCAACCCTTTTCTTTAGTCCATCAAGGATAATCCGATTGGCTACCTTAGCCTGTCCATTAGCTTACGGGTGTGCTACTGAGGTAAAACGAAGCTCGATGGCATTTTCCTCACAGTACTTCTTAAACTCTTCATTGTTGAATTGTGTCCCATTATCCGTCACAAGGATTCGGGGAATTCCATACCTGTAAATTACGTTTTCCCAAAAGAAATGGGCAACTTGTTTGGTGGTAATCTTGGCTAAAGGTTTAGCCTCAATCCATTTAGTGAAGTAATCAATGGCCATTATCAAGAATTTCCTTTGTGCTGAGGCTACAGGGAAAGGACCGAGTATGTCCATTCCGCAAACGAAATAAGAGAGTTAACTGATGTTAACCTCTCAGGCGGCTGCCTTACAATGGGAGCATGCTTTTGGCATCTATCACACCTCTTAACATAATCCTGAGCATCAGCCAACATCTCTGGCCAATAGAATCCCAAACGAGTAATCTTGTGAGCTAGGGCTCTGCCCCCCAAGTGCTGCCCACAGATCCCTCCATGAACTTCCTCTAATGCTTCCTTTGCCTCCTGGGGCCTTAAACACTTCAAGTATGGGATGACAAATGACCTTTTGTAAAGGATGCCTTCAATTAAGGCATATCTCAATGCTCTTACTGACAGTTTCCGTGCTTCCAAGGCATTGTCAGGGAGCCATCCGGTTTCAAGGTGAGCCTTAATAGGATCTATCCAACCCTATATCAATTGGTGCCACTAACTTTGAGTTGACGGTCGGGGCCTTCAAGACCTGGAAGTAAACACTCCCTGCATAATTTTATATCTCAGAAGAAGCGAACTTGGACAGGGCATCGGCTTTAACGTTTTCTTCTCTTGGGATGTGCTCAACATAGCACTCTTCAAACTGAGTCATAACAGCTTTCACGACTCTCAGGTATTTTGCCATAGTTTCATCCTTAGCTTCAAACTGACCATTCACTTGCGATACCACAAGCCTTGAGTCTCCACAAACTTTGAGGTTCTTGACCCTCATGATTTTAGCTAAGCCCAATCTGGCTATCAGAGCTTCATACTCAGCTTCATTGTTGGTCGTTGGGAAGTCTAACTTCAAAGCATATTCAACCATAAACCCATCGGGGCTTTGTAAAACCATGCCTGCACCACTTGACTTTGTTTTTGATGCTCCATCAAAATAGAGTGCACCCAATACTCTTTCAGATCAGGTACAGGTTCCTCATCCTTATGTTCTTTCGCAGGGGGAGTTACCATCTCTTGCCCCCCGACTTCTTGGTTGTTAATGGTGCATTCAACCACGAAGTCAGCCAATGCCTGAGCCTTAATGGCCGTCCGAGGCTTGTATGTGATATCAAACTCTCCTAATTCAATTTCCCACTTGATTAGCCTTCCACTGGCCTTAGGGCTGTGCAGTATGTTCTTCAACTGCTGGTCTGTCAAGACTTGAATCTTATGTGCCTGAAAATAAGGTCGCAACTTCCTCGAGGCTGTTACTAATGCCAAAGCAAACTTCTCAATGGGTGAGTAATTCAACTCAGCCCCATGCAACACCTTACTCACATAGTAGGTAGGTTTCTGAATTTTCTTTTCTTCCCTGATGAGAACAGCACTCAATGCTTGTTCGGATACCGCCAGGTATAAGTAAAGAACTTCTCCGGGAATAGGCTTGGCCAATAGCGGGGCTTCAGCCATATACTTCTTCATCTGTTCGAAAGCCTCTTGGTTCTCAAAAGTCCACTCAAAATTTTTCACCTTCTTCAATGCCTGAAAGAAAGGCAAGCATTTGTCACCAGATTTGGAGATGAATCTCCCCAGAGCTGCAATTCGGCCCGTTAGCTTTTGCACATCTCTTATAGAACGAGGTGGTTCCATGTCCAGAATTGCTTTGATCTTGTCGGGGTTGGCCTCTATGCCTCTCTTCGTAACCATCAATCCCAAGAATTTTCCTGATCCAACTCCAAAGGCACACTTGGCTGAATTCAACATCATCTTATGGTGCATTAGCACTTCGAATGGCTCTCTGAGGTGTTTGATGTGATCTGTTTTACACAGGCTCTTGACTAGCATATCATCTACATAGACCTCCATGGTTTTCCGAATCAGATGGGTGAATATCTTGTTCACCAGTCTTTGGTAAGTGGCTCCTGCATTCTTTAGTCCAAAAGCCATAACAAGATAGCAGAAAACACCAAAGTCAGTTATGAAAGATACCTTTGGGATGTCATCCTTGTGCATTTTAATCTGATTGTAACCGCTGAACCCGTCCATGAAACTCAGCATCTCATGTCCAGCTGTGGCATCTATCAACATATCTATTCTTGGCAGAGGAAAACAATCCTTAGGACAGGCGTCATTCAGATCGGTAAAATCTATACACATCCTCCACTTTCCATTCGCCTTCTTGACCATCACAGGGTTAGCTAAGCATTCAGGGAATTGTATCTCTTCAATGAACCCAGCTTCTAAGAGCTTATCAACCTCTTGCTTAATGGCCTCTTGCCTTTTAGGTGCAAAATTTCTTTTCTTCTATTTTATCTTCTTCCGATCAGGATCAACATTCAACTTATGAGTTATGAGTTTGGGATCAATCCCTGGCATATCAGTGGCAGTCCAAGCAAACACATCACTATTTTCCTGTAAGAATGCTATCATCTTTCCTTTCAGAGGTTCCTTCAGAGAAGCTCCTATATAGGTGACTTTCTCAGGGTCGCCTAGCTCCAAAGGTATGGGAACCAAGTCCTCTGCTGGTTTCCCATGATGTTCATCATCTCCACGGACATCCATGTCATCAATTGGGAGTACCTGCCCCCCGACTCCATCAGCTCTTAGTGCGGACACATAACAACTTCTTTCCATCTTCTGATCACCCTTTTGTTCTCCAACACCATTCCGGGTTGGAAACTTGATTTTCATGTGGTAGGTTGAGGCTACAGCCTTGAATGCATGAAGTCCTGTCCTTCCAAGGATTGCATTATAGGTTGAGGCTGCCTTGATTACCAGAAAATTCAGCATCTGAGTAGCCTCCCTAGGTTCTTGTCCAATTATCATGGGCAACTGAATAGTACCTTCAACCTTGGAATCAACTCCATTGAATCCGTAGATGGGCATATTAGTCGGGGTCAGCTGAGAATCAATGTATCCCATTTTCACAAAAGCATCATGAAACAAAATATCAACAGAGGCTCCATTGTCTATCAAGACTCGCTTTACTTCTGAGTTTCCAATCACTGGGGTTATGACCAATGGGTCATCATGGGGGAACTTCACCCCTTCGAGGTCTGAGTCGTCAAAGCCAATTGCCACTTCTGTCTTAGCACGCTTTGGGGCCTCTCCAACAATGTGCATCACTTCTCGAGCATAGGCCTTTCGTGAGTTGCGAGTTGTGCCGGTTGCCGTTGGTCCTCCCCAAATAATGTTGATGACTGGCCCTCGGGGCTGTGTGTTGCGATCACGATTATTGTCTCTTCTATCATCGTCTCTTCTGTCATAATCTCTTCTCTGGGCTCCACGATCTTCACCCTTAGTGAATTTATTCAGTTTTCCCTTACGGATTAAAAACTCAATCTCATCCTTCAACTGTCTGCAATCATCTGTATCATGTCCCACATCTTTTTGAAACCTTCAATATAGATCCTTGTTTCTCTTCTCGGGGTCTCCCCTAAGTGGTTTCGGCCACCGAAAGTCCTTATCCTTTTCGATATCCAACAGGATCTGGCTCCTTGGGGCATTCAACCTTGCATAGTCAGAGAACCTTGGTCCTAGACTCTTTTTTGGTGGCGAATCAGAGTCTTTGCTAGTTCGGGGATACTTGTCCCTAGCATCGTACTCCTGCTCTTGCTTTCGCTTCTTTATATCATTGTTACCCCGACCATTGCCTATTGTGACCTCCTTCTTCGTGCTATCCTCAGCCTTGATGTACTTATCAGCCCTTCGCTAGAGCTCAGCCATATTCTCGGGAGGATACTTTGCCAATGATCTCTTAAAGTATAGGTCGGTGGTGCCATGCTCCAAGGCTACCATTGCAACCTTATTCTCCAAATCGGTAATGTTTAAAGTCTCCTTAGTGAACCTCTTAAGGTAGTCTCTCAGATTCTCATTCTTCCCTTGCACCACATACATAAGAGACGCAGAACTTTTCTCATGTACTTTTCCGCTGATAAACTTGCTAACAAAGGCAGCACTTAGCTCCTTAAAAGAGCCAATTGAGTTCGCAGGCAATCGGCTGTACCATCTCTAAGCCATACCCGACAGGGTTTGAGGAAACGCCCTACACTTTAAGGCATCACTTGCGGGCTGTAGCAACAGCGCGTTCAAGAATGTCCTGACGTGGTTCGCAGGATCACCTGTTCCATCATAGGCCTTAATTGTCGGCATCTTGAACTTCTTTGAGATGCGGGCATTCATCACCGCCTCAGTAAACGGGGGTGTGGGATCATCAGGATCCCCAAGTGGCATCAGATCCTTAGGGTTGCTCTTGGGGGTTTCGACCCTCGTTGTTCTTCCAGTTGGGGCATCAGCCCTTCTTTGCCTCCTTGAAGACCCCTCTAGATCTATAAAGGGAATCGAACCTGAGGTTGGAGGAGGCTGAGTTTGATTTAACCTAGCTTGTTCTCTGGCAATATCTTCCTTTATCCTTAAAATCTCAGCCTCATGAGCCTTGATTCTTTCAGCAGCTGTCAAGGGGGGTCCATCATGGATAGTTTGTGTTCTCCTTCTTCGTTCTCTGCTAGCACGTCGCCTTCTCGGGGCTTCATCACGATCATCATCAGTCGATGAATCGTCAGTATAGGGGCCAGAGTAGTCAAGATACTCTCGATCTCGGATCTGCAAGGCATGACCACTGGGTCCAGGAGGGTAGTTAGGCAGTCCATACATTGGGTTGGTATTCCTGGGGAGATCTGTAGTATGGATCTGTACTCCTAGCGGCGGGCGATTGGGATCAACTAGAGGAGAAACTAGCGTCTTAAGGGAGTTAGTTCCTTGTCCCGGGTGGATGACCATAGACAACGTTCTCTCAGTGTGGGGACCTGTCCCTAGGGGTTGAGAAGCCTGAATTTGAGTGATCGCCCCTGTCGTTGGGGGTACTTGCTCTGTGGTAGGAGGAGCAGAGCTTAAGGGCAGAGCCTCAATAGTGATTGGCTCTGTAGTGATTGGTGTTGTTCTTCGTGTTTGAACCATGGTTGATGTCTCTTTCCCACTGATGGCGCCAAATGTTGTGGAATAAAAACTAGGTTATTAGATTGCGGCTAGGGCTTGCTATATTTAATGTTAGGGTGCGTGAGCTTCGTGCTTTAATGGCTGCTCTCGTGCTCGTGGCTGAATCTGCCTTCACAAGATGCCTACGTACTTTGATGTATATCAAAGATCAAGCCAAAAATGTAGTTCTAAGAACGAGGGGTCAGACCCTTTATATAGGCTGAGAAGCCTCAGAAATATGGTAGAATTAGGTGACTTGGGAGGTAAGTCAGCCTTGAGGATGGTTCCAGACTCCTGCCTTGTAGGAGTCTGTTTCCTTGTATGACTATGTGCCTTGGAGGCTACTCTTTATAGAGATAATGTCCTTATTTGACTTATATTTCCCAGTTGTTAATTAGCCCTTAATATTAATTACGAAATTAATATTTAATTAGGGTTTTTGGGCCATCTGGTGGGCCCCATGTTTGGACAATACAAGGTCTAATTAATGCCACATTAAATGTGTCTTTAGGGCTTACTTTTAACCCATATCATTTGCCCCCCAACTTCTAGGAAAACTGATCAGGTTATCCTTGAAGTTTTAACGGTCTTTTCCGAGACTTGGGTCGGGGTTTATATATGTACACTAGTGTTTCACATGTATCGTCTTTTGTAAAGTGTGGAGCGACCTACACATTTACAACGATTTGCCTTGTTCGAGGCTAAGCAATTATATTCCATAACTTTAGTTACAGAATTTTTGTATATCTTTTTCAAGGAATTCTCTTTAAAATCCTTATATCTCCACATTTACCCTATATTTTAGGATTTTTATAGTACCCACAGGTATTTTTCTCATCAAAATTCTATGTCCATGAAGATTCGCTGTTAAAAAATCAATTTTTTATAGCAAATTTCGACCAGAGCTAATCATTTTCGACCAGAATTTCGACCAGGATTTCGACCAGAATTCTGGTCGAAATAAGGCCTTCAATTTCTTCTTGTCGAAAGACTTTTCGACCAGAATTCCTGATCGATTCGACCAGTATTCTAGTCGAAATACTTTGCTCAACTTTGTTTTGCTCGAAACATTTTTCGACCAGGATTCCTGGTCATTTCGACCAGGATTTTGGTCGAATTAAGCGTCAAAGTTTCTTCTGGTCAAACACATTTTCGATCAGGATTCTTGGTCATTTCGACCAGGATTCTGATCGAATTAAGCGTCTAAATTTCTTCTGGTCGAACACATTTTCGATCAGGATTCTTGGTCATTTCGACCAGGATTCTGATCGAATTAAGCGTCCAAAATTCTTCTGGTCGAACACATTTTCGATCAGGATTCTTGGTCATTTCGACCAGGATTCTGATCGAATAAACGTCCAAAATTCTTCTGGTCAAACACATTTTCGATCAGGATTCTTGGTCATTTCGACCAGGATTCTGATCGAATTAAAGGCCTTCTTGGCTTGTGGGCCTACTTTAATGGGCCTCTTATTTTATTGGGCTTTATGGGCCTAAATGAATTTTGACCTAGCCCACTTCAATAATTCCCACAATTTCTTTTAGAATACCTCTACTTTGCAAAATAACTTTGATATTTTCTATAAAATATCTCAGATATTTCCGTAAAATATCCCAGATATTTTCTGTAGAAACTTCCAGAATTGGGCCTATTCCTAATTGGGCTAGTTTCATGGGCCTTTCACAGGTCAACTTTACCATTTTGACTGGTTACCATAGGTTTTTTGACCGTTTGTAAGTATTTCAACCGGTTAAATATTTCTATATAAGAGTGAGAGTGGAGAGTTCATTTATCACACTCTCATTTCTTACTTCACATTTTCACTCTAAGCTCTCGATCTTTAGCTAAAGAAATCTCTCTTTAGGTTCCGTTTGAAGTTTTCAAGCAACCTCCGGCCATCTTCTCTGGTCTTCTTGTCCATCTACCTCTAGGGTTTAAAGCTGCCATTAATGGAGGATAAGGCTAAAGCTCGCCTAGCCAAGATGAACCAAGCTTCTTCTAAAGGTAAAATCACCATTCGCTCTCCTTACACATCACTATTAGATATGTTAAACGAGCGAGCTGATGACTACCCCTCCCTTATAAACTTGTCCCAGCTGGGCCAGGTGACAGGCCTTGTCATTGGAGGCCCAATGCCTTGTGTATTTATAGGGAGTGCCTAATAGCAGGGCTCCGTTTTCCTTTTTATGAGTTCATCCCACGTCTGTTAGCTGATATCCAATGCAACCCTTGTCAACTACCCCCTAATGCATGGAGAATAATTCTTTGTTTTATGGTTTTATGCCTAAGGCAAAACCTGCCTTTATCTGTTGCCCTCTTTCGCAAAATTTTTCAAATCTATAACAACCCGCTTTTGCATAATGGTTGGGTGTACATCAAACTTCGTCCCAAAGTCCCCCCTATTTTCAATAGTAAATCAGTGCCAGATAATAACCCTGGCTGAAAACAAGAGTTTGCCTATCTTGAATGGGAGGGTGGTGACTGGGGCACCCTTTTTAGAAAGACCTTTTCCAAGATTTCGGATGGAAAGGCTAAAGGGATCACCCTTAGTATAGAGGATCAAGCTACCTTTGATATCCTGACTAAAGGTGATGGTATGTCTATAACTTGCCATAGCCTTATAAACGAAGAGTCTCTGAAGGCAGTAGGCCTCTCACCAGTTTCTGAACGGGGTAATTTTCTTTCCTTTCTTTGTTTTTCCTGTTTTCATACCTAACTTATTCAATTGTATCTTTATTCATGTCATTTTAGTGGCAAAAATGCTTGTGGAAGCTTCTCCTGATCCTGAGAACGAGACTTCCAGGATGGCTCGGGCAAAGAGGAATGCAGATCCTCGAGAAAAAGGAGCTGAGCCCTCTTTCTTACGCCCACACAAGGTTCAGAAAGGGAACCTCAAGTTTGGAGATATAGCTGACCTGGATGGGAGTTCCCAGGTTAATGTCCAATCTGCTATCTTTAAGCCTTCTTGGGGCTTCAGGAAGCGGGACTCTGTGGTGGGCTCAACCAAGCATGCTATGGACTGGTCACTGAACTCAATCACTCCTCCAGACTACAAGGACCTGGTCCTTAATGGTGGTATAGGAGAATCTGAATCAATTGGCTCCCAGGCTATTGCTACGGTATGCCTTAAACCTTACTAGTTTCTTATTTCCAACACTTCACTATTTCCACTATTACAACTTTGTTTCTCAATGCAGGCCAATGTTCATTTCCAAAGCTTGATTCATCAAGCGAAAGCTTGGAAGGAGAAGGCCAAAGGTTTCGAGACCGAGTCCCAGAAGAGGAGCCTACACATTCACCAGCTTGAGGAACAACTGAAGAAGAAGGATGAAGAGCTAGTGAGTGCTCATGCTGAGGTGGTGGCCCTGAAGGATGACAAGGAGAAGCTAATAGATGACTACTTGGACTCAGTTGAGTATAAGGGTCTCATGGACCAGCATGATGAAACTCTCTATCCTGGCCAATTCACAGAGGGGTGGAACAAAGCCCTTGAGGCTGTTCTTAGGAGCCATCCTGGCCTATTCCAGCCTTCTGCCTTTCCTAGCCCTCATCCTCCTAGCACTATGACCACTGTAGCTGAGGCTGGCTCTAGTGAGGAGTTATTTGGTGAGGATGATGCCTTGGTTAGGAAGCACACTGCAGCTAGGTCTTTGGATCCTGAGCAGCCCCTTGTTCGAGATGGAGATGCTAACTCGGATGGGGAAGCTTCCACCACTGCCACCAGCTCTGAGAGTGGTTCTCCTGTCAAGGAGACTCCTGAGGCCACTTAGTTTATTTGATGTATCTTCTGTTTAAACTCTCAATTTGTGTAACTTAACTTTAATAGCCTTCGGGCTTTTATTTATGCAACTCTTTAACTTAACTATTCATATAGTTAGCTTCCTTTCTAGCTTTTTCTTTCTTGCCTTTGCTTGTAGTCTGTTAAGCTTTAGAGTTCTCCAGGTATTTGGCCCCTTGGCTTGTACCAAGCTTATAAATTAATTCATCATTTGTTTTACGTGTTTAAAATAACAAAACAAAGGAAGTAACTCAGAGAGAAAGCAAAACAAACTTCATTAGGCTGTCAAAGAATACTGAAAAAATGGGCTCAACCCTTACACAAATACTCTATCTCCTACTAGGAGCAACATGCTCTGCGATGGTTTCATTCGAACCTTATTTCTATCCCTAATAGACAAAAGACTAAGTCTTTAAACATAATAAGTCTTGAGGTTCACGGCATGCCAAGTTCGGGGCACCTCAACCCCGTCCAAGGTTTCCAACTTGTATGATCCTCGACCTAGCACTTTCCTGACTCGATACGGTCCTTCCCAGTTTGGGGCTAGCTTCCCCTTTTGTCCAACTCCTGAAGCTTCTATCTTTCTTAGGACCAAGTCACCTTGTCGAAAGAACCTCTCTCTAACCCTTTGGTTGTAGTGGAAGGATGCCCTCTTCTGATGTTCTACATTCCTAGCATTTGCTTCATCCCTGACCTCGTCAATCAGATCAAGAGCTAACCTCATGCCTTCTAGATTGCTTTCTGGTTCATATGCCTCAACTTGAGGTGAAGCATGCATAATCTCTAAGGGCATCACTGCCTCGGCTCCATAGCCAATAAGAAAGGGGTTTCTCCAGTTGTTACTTTGCAGGTAGTGCGATACGCCCAAAGTATAGGCAGTAACTCATCCACCCAAGTATTTCTTAAACGTTCAACCCTCTTCTTTAGTCCATCAAGGATAATCCGATTGGCTACCTCAGCCTGTCCATTAGCTTGCGGGTGTGCTATTGAGGTAAAACGAAGCTCGATGGCATTTTCCTCACAGTACTTCTTAAACTCTTCATTATTGAATTTTGTCCCATTATCCGTCACAAGGATTCGGGGAATTCCATACCTGCAAATTATGTTTTCCCAAAAGAAATGGGCAACTTGTTTGGTGGTTATCTTGGCTAAAGGTTTAGCCTCAATCCACTTAGTGAAGTAATCAATGGCCACTATCAAGAATTTCCTTTGTGCTGAGGCTACAGGGAAAGGACCGAGTATGTCCATTCCCCACATGGCAAACGGAATAGGAGAGTTAACTGATGTTAACCTCTCAGGCGGCTGCCTTACAATGGGAGCATGCTTTTGGCATCTATCACACCTCTTAACATAATCCTGAGCATCAACCAACATCTCTGGCCAATAGAATCCCAAACAAGTAATCTTGTGAGCTAGGGCTCTGCCCCCAAGTGCTGCCCACATATCCCTCCATGAACTTCCTCCAATGCTTCCTTTGCCTCCTGGGGCCTTAAACACTTCAAGTATGGGATGACAAATGACCTTTTGTAAAGGATGCCTTCAATTAAGGCATATCTCAATGCTCTTACTGACAATTTTCGTGCTTCCAAGGCATTGTCAGGGAGCCATCCGGTTTCAAGGTGAGCCTTGATAGGATCTATCCAACAGCCTCCTATATCAATTGGTGCCACTAACTTTGAGTTGACGGTCGGGGCCTTCAAGACCTGGAAGTAAACATTCCCTGCATAATTTTCTATCTCAGAAGAAGCGCACTTGGACAGGGCATCGGCTTTAACGTTTTCTTCTCTTGGGATGTGCTCAACATAGCACTCTTCAAACTGAGTCATAACAGCTTTCACGACTCTCAGGTATTTTGCCATAGTTTCATCCTTAGCTTCAAACTCACCATTCACTTGCGATACCACAAGCCTTGAGTCTCCACAAACTTTGAGGTTCTTGACCCTCATGATTTTAGCTAAGCCCAATCCGGCTATCAGAGCTTCATACTCAGCTTCATTGTTGGTCGTTGGGAAGTGTTGTGGAATGAAAAGTAGGGTGTAATTATTGCGTATTTAATGCTAGGGTTTGTGGAAGCTTCGAGCTTTAATGGCTGATCTAGTGTTTCGTGACTTAACTCGGTCCTCACCAGATACCTACGTATCTTGCAATTATCAAGAATCAAGCCAAAAAACGTAGTTCTGTTTGTGAAGGAGCAGGTCCTTATATAGGTATTGAGAACCCTGGAATTAGGATCGAATTGGGTATCTTGATGAGTAAGATACCAATTAGGCCCAATTCTAGATCCTTCCAAGAGGAAGGAGGATAAGACTTACAGCTGTATTCCTTGGAGACCACTCGAAGGATGATTTGGTTTCCTTTTGGACTCAATAACGGAGTCTTTTATTTGGCTGATTTAATAGCCACGAAATTATAATTATATTTAGGGCTCTGGGCCTTGAAACTTGGCTTTGACCTTGGATCAACTTATGTTCATTTAATGCAACATTAAATGTGTTTTCAGGGCTTACTTTCAGTCCATATCATTTGCCCCCCAACTTCTAAGTAAACTGATCAGGTTTTCATTGAAGTTAAAAAGGTCTATGTACACTAGTGTTTCACATGTATCGTCTTGAGTGCAAAGTGTGGAGCGACCTACACATTTGCGATGACTTGCCTTATTCGAGGCTAAATAATTATATTTACAAAGAAATTATAAGTAACATCCTTGCATTTTTTTTATACTCACGAGTATTTTTCCATTATTTATCCGTTGACACATCAATTATCCCACAATTGTGCATAATTTTTCAAAGAAAATCCTTTTCTTACAAGAAGAATTAGCAAAAATACCCACAAGATCCTGGTCGAATTTTTTATCAGGATCCTGGTCGACATATGGCAATTTTGTCATCCTGGTCGATGGCATTCGATCAGAATTCCTGGTCGACATTTCGATCAGGATCCTGGTCGAAGAAATTCCATTTTGTCACTCTGGTCGATGGTACTTCGATCAAAATTCCTGGTCGACATTTCGATCAAGATCCTGGTCGAAGAAATGCCATTTGGACATTCTGGTCTAGCTCAGTTCGACCAAGATTCCTGGTCGAAGATTTGATCAGAATCCTGGTCGAATAAATGCAATTTGGACACTCTGGTCTAGCTCAGTTCGACCAAGATTCCTGGTCGACAATTCGATCAGAATCCTGGTCGAATAAATGCAATTTGGACACTCTGGTCTAGCTCAGTTCGACCAAGATTCCTGGTCGACAATTCGATCAGAATCCTGGTCGAATAAATGCAATTTGGACACTCTGGTCTAGCTCAGTTCGACCAAGATTCCTGGTCGACAATTCAATCAGAATCCTGGTTGAATAAATGCAATTTGGACACTCTGGTCTAGCTCAGTTCGACCAAGATTCCTGGTCAAAGATTAGATCAGAATCCTGGTCGAATAAATGCAATTTGGACACTCTGGTCTAGCTCAGTTCGACCAAGATTCCTGGTCGACAATTCGATCAGAATCCTGGTCGAATAAATGCAATTTGGACACTCTGGTCTAGCTCAGTTCGACCAAGATTCCTGGTCGACAATTCGATCAGAATCCTGGTCGAATAAATGCAATTTGGACACTCTGGTCTAGCTCAGTTCGACCAAGATTCCTGGTCGACAATTCGATCAGAATCCTGTTCGAATAAATGCAATTTGGACACTCTGGTCTAGCTCAGTTCGACCAAGATTCCTGGTCGACAATTCGATCAGAATCCTGATCGAATAAATTTATGTTTAATAATCGGACCTGCTAACCTTTTTTGGGCCTTACTGATTTTGGGCTAGGCCTTTAACCCATGGTTTTAATGAAACGATTAGGATTATGGTATGCTACTGGGCCTATTGGGCCTTAATTTATTTTCTTTTAATTGTTTCATTGGATTTTAATTGATCCATACGCCCTTTTATTCACTTTAGGACTTTCTAGGTCTTCTAGATCTATGGGCCTCTCAATGGGCCTTAACCGGCTATTACCGATTCCTTGGAATTTCAACCGGCTATTGCCAGTTGCGAAATTCCTATAAAAGAGTAGAGTGAGATTCATTTCTCACTTCACTCTCATACACTTTACTTTTATCTAAAATTTTTCTTAATCATTTCTTTCAAGTTAAGGCGATTCCCGGCAATTTTTTCCAGCAATCCCACCATTCTCAGGCGATTTTCTGCCGGTTTCTGGGTTTCTTTGAAGATTTTCTGGGCTTTTGTTGCATCTTCATCTCTTTTATTAAGGTTTCTGGGCTTAAGAATTCATACTTTGAAGATCAATGGCAGACAAGTCAGCACAGCGCCTTTTAAAGATGAATTCAGCTTCAAAAAGAGGTAACGACATCGAAATTCGTTCCTCTTACATGAATTTAACTGAAATGATCAATTTGCGCGGGGATGATTATCCATCTTTAGCTGATTTAGATGCTTATAATTGCTGTAACAAATTTCATGATGAAGATGTAATTAAAAATTTCAATAAAACATATGAAATTAAAACTCCATACAGACTTGTTAAGGCTGGGCCTGGCGACAGGCCTTGTCATTGGAGGCCCAATGGGCTATGTGTTTTTAGAGACGCCCTTATAGCCGGGCTTAGGTTCCCTTTTCATGAGTTTATCCCCAAACTTCTGGCCGATGTTCAAGTCAGCCCATGTCAACTTCCTCCCAATGCCTGGCGATCCATTTTGTGTTTCATGGTTTTGTGCCTTAGGAAAAAATTCCCACTTTCTGTTCCTTTATTTAGGAAAATATTTCAATTCCATAATAGCTCTTCCGTTCAACCGGGGTGGGTCTACGTTAGACAACGCCCCAAAATTCCACACATCTTTAACGGCCACTCGGTTGTCGATAACAACCCTAAGTGGAAAGAAGAATTTATGTACTTGGTCTGGAAAGGGGGCGATTGGGGCACCCTTTTCCGTAGCTCTTTCGGTAAGGTGGCCGATGGCAACCCTAACAAAATAGTTCTCAACACTGAGGAGCAAGCGGCTTATGACGAGTTAATCAAGGACAATGGTGAGACTTTGTGTTGGGACCTCATCAATGAGGAATCTCTTAGGGCCCTAGGCCTTTCTGCCGTTTCTGACTTAGGTAATTTCTACTCTTTTGTGAGTTTACTTTGTTTCTAGATAAGCTTATACCAACGTTTTAATTTGCTGTTGTGTGCAGCTGTTACGAAAATTATGCGAGAAACGGATCCTGGTGAGGAGGAGACCGCTCGTATGAGGAGAGCAAAGAGGGCCCTTGACCCGAGGGGCAAATCTAGTGAACCATCTTTTCTGCGTCCACACAAAGTGTAGAAACAAGATTTGGTCACTATTGATGAGGAAGATGGGCTACAAGTGAACGTCCAATCGACAGTGTATAGGCCTCCATGGGGCTTTAGGAAGATGGACTCTGTGGTTGGCTCTACAAAGCATTCAATGGATTGGTCATTGAGCTCAATCACTCCTGTCGACTACAAGGATTTCGTGACGGGTGGAAACATGCTGGAAAACGAGCATCTGGGCTCCCAGGCTCTGGCCTCTGTATGTTTTTCTTTTCGAATTCTTCTTTTTCTCGACCTATCTTTATTTGATGTTATACTTTCTATTGACTTAACCCCCTTGCAGGCCAACGTTCACTTTCAAGGGATGGTTCACCAGGCTAAATCCTGGCAAAACAAGGTAAAGTCTTTTGAGACTAAGTATCAGAAAGAGAAACTTAAAGTTGGAGAAACTGAAGAGAAGTTGAAAGGGAAGGTAGAAGAGTTGGAGGCGGCCCAGGCTGAGGTGGTGCACTTGCGGGCCAAGAAAGAAGACCTCATTGACGAGTACATGGACTCGCAGGATTTTAAAGCTTTGATGGAGAAGCACGATGCGGTGCTCTATCCTGTCCAGTACACCGATGGTTGGGACGAGGCATTAAAGGCGGTGCTTAGAAAACACCCCGGGTTATTTTCTCTCAAGGACTTTCCTAGCCCACACCCTCCTCCTGTTCTCCCTGCGGAGGAAGATGAGGGTGAGGACGAGGACGAGATTCTAGGTGACGGAGAGAGGATTCTTGACCCCCAGGCTTCCCCTCTACAGAGAGACTCCGACACCACTCATACTTCTTCTTCTCGTACTGCCAGCGGTTCCAAGATTCAGGAAGAAGATGAGGAGTCTGCTTCATCCCGAGCTCCTGGGACTTAGACTTTTTTATGTTGGCCCTGTGTGGCATTTGCTTCTACAATTTTATCGCTTTGGTTTTATAAGTTTTAACTTATGGCCCACGAGCTTTATTTATTTATGCATTTTCAATCTTCCTGTTTCTACTTGTTTTGTCATTTGTATTTGGCCTTTATCAGCTTGCAATTTGGTTATGCATTGATAGATATCAGACATGAAGTATAGACACAAGGAACATTGAAAATCATACTGCATAATCTCATAAAAAGAAAATCCTGAATTAGGTTTAACCCTTACATAAATACTCTACTTCCTACTCGGAGTTCAAAAGACTCTGAAATGATTTCATCGACCTTATTTCTACTTTTCTAATAAATATAAGCCAAGTCCTATTTAGGACAATTAAACATAATAAACTTTGAGATTCGATGCATGCCAAGTACGAGGCACCTCGTTTCCTTCCAAAGTCTCCAGCTTGTATGATCCATGACCTAATGTTCCTTCGACACGATACGGACCTTCCCAGTTTGGTGCCAGCTTTCCTTTCTGTCCAACTCCGGATGCTTCAATCTTTCTGAGTACTAGATCTCCCTGATGGAAAAACCTTTCTTTCACCATTAGGTTGTAGTAGAAGGAAGCTTTTTTCTGATGTTCAACATTCCTAGCATGGGCTTCATCCCTTACCTCATCGATCAAGTCTAGGGCTAACTTCATTCCTTCTTCATTAGTGTCAGGCTCAAAGGCCTCCACCCGTGGAGATGCATGCATGATTTCTACCAGCACAACAGCTTCAGCTCCGTATGCTAACATGAATGGGGTCGCTCCAGTAGTCACCTTTCATGTGGTACGGTATGCCCAAAGTATGGGCAACAATTCGTCCACCCAAGTATTTCGGGAACGTTCCACCCTTTTCTTAATTCCATCAAGGATAATCCTATTTGCAACCTCAGCTTGCCCATTAGCTTGAGGGTGGGCAACTGAAGTGAACCGAAGCTCGATTCCGTTCTCATCACAATAATCCTTGAACTCTTTGTTGTTGAATTGTAATCCATTGTCTGTAACTAGGATTTGTGGTATTCCATACCTACACATGACGTTCTCCCAGAAGAACTGCATAACTTGCTTGGTTGTGATCTTAGCCAAAGGTTTGGCCTCGATCCACTTCGTGAAGTAATCAATAGCTACAATCAGGAACTTTCTTTGAGCTGTGGCCATTGGAAATGGCCCAAGTGAAGTAATTTACGGACGAGCGGAAGCATGGTATAACAATTTATTCCGTAAAAACCATGTATCGGGCATATAGAAAAGCATATAAAAATGAATAAACCGGAGGAATCGAAACCTTACCTTGAAAATTCGAAGATGGTGTCTAGATGGTTGCTAGCAGTTGCTTCTCAGAGTGTGAAGCACTCTACCGGTATCCACCAAGAATAATCTTCGATGAAGCTTTTTATAAAACAAGCTTTTATAAAAATGGTGTCTTGTTCTTTTGAGAGAGAGAGATGAAGAAGAAGAGAGGTGGCAACTAGGTTTTCACAAAACCACTTTTTGCATACTAAACACCTCTCATCTCTTTCTATTTATAGGGCACATGTAGGTTTTTATTATAATTAATATATCATATATATTATTATATAAATCCCACAAAATGTTTAAATAATAATTAAACTATTTTAATCATTATTAAAAACAACTTCTCTCTCAAAATACCTTCATCAATAAATTAATCTTTTTATGGTGTGACCCTGTAGGTTCAATATTAAGCCGGTAGTAGAAATAAATAATAATAAACATTTTATTTATTATTTATATGAATTCTAATAATTCATTAAATATAATTAACTGATTAATTATATTTATTCTACATCGTGAGTGATGCTTCTCAACATATCGCGACTATCCGGATAATATGAATTCACAGCTTAGAATACCAAGAACCTGTCAGTGACTAGTTACCGTACAATCAATTCCTTCTACCCTACAATATCCCGATTAAATACAAGGCATGGAACTCGTGTCAAGCCTATCAAATTTAATCATATGATTTCTTATTCATAATGCAAAGTTCATATTAATGCAAATTAGAAACTCCTTTCGAATTTCATACACTCTGGCCAGAGATTCCGGAACTAGCATCATAAGAATAGCATAGGATATTCTCTTCCTTTACTGGAAGGGGTAGATCCTTTATTGACCGTTAACTATCTCCATACACAAATCCCTATGCCCAGAATAGACCTAATGGATGTCCTTGAGACTAAGGACTAAACCAAAGCATAGTTCATTATATACAAGATTACTATAACGATCTCAAGTCTAAGGACACTTGTACAACTATCACTCAGTGAACAACTATCGACACGTGAGTAAACTCCATTAGTTGTTCAACTTATCGAGTCATGTTCAGTGAACTTATTCCATAATAAGCACCTACATACTAGCTATAGTGTCGCCACACAAATGCCTATGAGAACAGACATCCTCCTAAAAGGAGCAAGCATAGTATGTACCAATCTTTGCGGATTCACTAACTTCCGATTAGTTATCCTATGATCGGGAACTGTTTAAGTCTAGAGTTATCATCTTCTAGATCTCACTATTATAATCTCATTATAATTCTAGAAGCTTTACTTTAAACCATGGAATATCTTATTTAAAACACTTTAAATAGATAAGGCCCGTAATAAAAACAAATAAGTCTTTTATTAATATTAATGAAATCAAATAAGAGAACAAGAAAGTTCTTCCTAAATCATCATACATGATTGGAGTTTAGGACAAACTCTTTCAATCTCCCACTTGTACTAAAGCCAATCATTCTAGTATCTAATACCCATTCACTCATTATGACGATCGAAGTGAATCTTAGATTGCGGCTTAGTGAGTGGGTCTGCTATGTTGTTATGTGTGTCAACTCTCTCAATGTTGACATCTCTACTTTCAATGATCTCCCTATCAAAAGAAAGCGCCACAAAACAGTTTTGCAGCGTCACTTGCATCTATAAACTCTGCTTCCGCTGTTGAGTCAGCCGTTGTAGGCTGTTTGGAACTCTTCCAATTAATCGCTCCACCCTTCAAGGTAAACACGTACCCTAACATGGATTTGCTATCATCACTTTCTGATTGAAAACTAGAGTTGGTATAACCCTTCTATTTTTCAACTCAGATCCACTAAAACCAAGAAAAATATCCTTAGTCCTTCGCAAGTACTTAAGGATGTTCTTCACTTCTTTCCAGTGGTCTTCACCTGGATCCGACTGATATTTGCTCGTCAAATTAATTGAATGAGCAATATCATGCCTAGTACATAACATCGCGTACATGATAGATCCTATTATCGAAGCATAAGGAATCTTACTCATACGCTCTCTTTCCTCACGTGTCTCATGAGACATCTTCTCGGAAAGGGATACTCCATGGCTCATCGATATGAGACCTCTCTTGGAGTTTTTCATGCTAAACCTTTTAAGCACTTTCTCGATGTATGTACCTTGGGTAAGACCTATAATTCTTCTCGATCTATCTCTATAGATCTTCATACCGAGAATCTAGGATGTCTTTCCCAAGTCCTTCATAGTGAAGTTCTTTGATAGCCACACTTTGACTGATTGCAGCTTCGGTATGTCATTTCCTATAAGAAGTATGTCATCCACATACAACACAAGAAATGTTACCGCGCTCCCACTAACCTTCTTGTAAACACATGGTTCATCTATGTTTTTGATAAAATCAAACTCTTTGATTGTCTCATCAAAATGGATGTTCCATCTACGAGAAGCTTGCTTCAATCCATATATGGATCGCAAGCAAAATCCGAATTGATTTGAGTAGGGCTACAGGCAAAAGTTTCATCAAAGTCAATCCCTTGCCTTTGTCTGAATTCTTTTGCCATGAGCCTGGCCTTATAGGTCTCCACCTAGCCATCTACTCCAATCTTTCTCTTGTATACCCTTTATCACCCAATAAGTCTAACATCCTCAGGTGCTTCAACCAAGGTCCATACTTGGTTGGTATACATAGAATCCATTTCGGATTTCATGGCACTCTGCCATTTCTCTGAGTCAACACTATGTCACATAAGGTTGTTTAGTTTGAACAGGAGTTTCCTCTTGAACCGTAGTAGTTTGTGTTTCATGAACTTCTTTAAGTTCAATCTTGCTCCCACTGTTCCCTTCAAGGATAAACTATTTTTTCTAAGAAGGTAGCATGTCTAGAGACAAACACCCTATGATCGGTGTAAAAGTGATACCCTAAAATCTCTTTAGGATAACCCACAAACCTACATTTTACGGATCGAGATTCCAGCTTGTCAAGGTCAACTTTCTTGACATAAGCTGGACATCCCCAAATCTTAACGTGTTTAAGACTCGATTTCCTTTCTTTCTATATCTCATATGGAGTTTGAGGAACAGATTTGGAAAGCACCTTATTCAGTAAATATGCCGAGGTTTCCAATTCATAACCCTAAAGTGATACTGGAAGATCTGCATAGCTCATCGTGGATCGAACCATGTCTAACAAAGTTCAATTTCTCTTTTCAGATACTCCACTCAACTATGGAGTGTCCGGATGAGTCCACTGGGAGACTATACTATTTTCTTTGAGATAATCTAGAAACACACCACTCAAGTATTCATCTCCTCGATCTGATCGAAGAGCTCTAATACTATGGTTGGTTTATTTCTCTACTTCATAACTGTATTCTTTGAACTTTTCAAAGGCTTCAGATTTGTATTTCATCAAATACATATATCTAAATCTAGATCAATTATCTATGAAAGTCACGAAGTATTAAAATCCTGCCATGGCTTGCGTAGACATTTGTCCACATACATCTATGTGTACCAATACCAGCAACTCTCTAACGCTCTCTCCATGTCCACTAAATGGAGATTTGGTCATTTTACCCAATAGACAAGACATGCATGTAGGATATGATTCAAAATCAAAGGGTTCCAGTAACCTTCCCTTATGCAATGTTCGAAGTCTATTTTCACTAATATGACCAAGTCTGTAGTGCCATAAGTAGGTAGGATTTTCATCATCCCCTTTTTTTTTTCTTTTATTATTATGTTCAATATAAAGTAAAACATATTCTATGTCACATACATACAGACCGTTATTTAAAGTTCCACTACCATAAAGAACATTATCTCTGAGGATTGGATGTTTAATATTCTGAATAATAAACGAAAATCCATCCAAGTCTAACATTGGAATAGAAATAATATTCCTCACATTCGAGGGAACAAAATAACAATTATTTAAAATAATAGTCTTGCCCGTAGGCATATGTAAATCAAATGACCTTACAGCTACGGCAGCAACTCTTGCTCCATTACCCATAGAATCACCTCCTCTTCCCAAGAGCCCTACTTTTCCTTAGTTCTTGCAACGAATTGCAAATGTGAGAACCAAGGCGGTATCTAATACCTAAGTAGAAGTTCGATTTAGTGACATGTTTACTTCAATCATGAACATACCTGAACCAGAAGCGGCAGTCTCACTACCCTTCTTCTTATTCAACTCTGCAATGTAAACCTTGCAGTTCCTCTTCCAGTGCCTCGTCTTGTTACATTGAAAACAAACAGCATATCCCAGCTTCTTAGCCCTTGAGAACTTTTCTCAAGCTTCGAAGCTAGTTAGCATAGTTGGGACCAGTCAATATGTGAGCATCTAGTATGCTACGGAGTGATTGTGCAGAAAACCTAGTGTATATATCTATATATATTAAGTCTGCAAATGTTATACACATAACAACACTTAGCAAATATTCAATTTCATTATTAAAACACTATATGAATCGGGTCTTTATTCATAAGTGGCTCCCACTAGTTTATCTAATTTATACAACCCCCTAAGTGAATAAATAAGCATTCAAAATACTAGTGGGAATAGGGATCCTACATTCCATCACACAACCCCGGCTGTGGCACGAAACGCCATGTGATGTTCAGTAGGCAGACAACTCTTGTCAATTACATCTCATGTTATTCCCTAATAAAACTTTAGCCTCTTGAATAATTGAGTCACGGCTGTGGCACGACAAACTCAATATTCTAAGTCAAGTCTAACCCAACATTCTGTACAATTGAATCAGTCTCCAATAGCCCACGGTTGTGGCACGTAACGACCATTAGATTCTAATTCATTGTACACATCTCTATGTAATAGACAAGTATTTCTTATTTCGAAATCAAAGCCCTCGGCTGTGGCACGAAACGACAATGATTTAAAAATGAGAACTACTTTCTACCATGTTGGAAGGCTATGACCGACACAAGCCCGTTGTGTCATTGGCCAATTACTACTTGATATTTATAAAAGAGGTTTTTTTTTTTTAAGGTCACGAAACATTTTCGTATAAACCTATAAGTCTAACGTGTTTTAAGTTTAATAGATAATCTAAATCTATAACAAAAACACGAAAAATCTCAATATTATTAGTCAAGTCAAATCCAACATTTTGTACAATTAAATTAGATTCCAATAGCCCACGGCTGTAGCACGTAACGACCACTAAAATCTAATTTTGTACACATCTAATGTAACAGACAAGTATTTTCATGTTGATCGGTAACAAAGTCCTCGGCTGTAGCACGAAACGACAATGCACCGAAAACAAGAAATACTTTCTGTCATGTTGGAAGACCATAACTGACACAAAACTTTTTGTGCCTATGGCCGATTACAACTTGACATATATAATACATAGATCTCATTTTCTTTGTTATTAACCAATAATTAAAACTCTTTTAATTATTAATTCTATTTCTAAACTCTTTAGAAAATTATTCTCTCCCTTAATTTAATTTCTTAAATTAAATCAATAATTAATAATATTAAGATCACATCTTAATTATTTTATAATCAATTAAATCTTATTTAATCAATTAATAAAATTGCTAACTAATTATTCATTTCATAAATAAATAATTATCAGCCATTATTAATTAACTAATATTATTTAACAATTATAATCATATTATAAAGAAATTCTCTTTTCTGAATTAAATATTTCAAATCAATAATCGATAATCGGATGATTCCCAGATCGGGGGGAGCATTGTCAAGAGGCATCACTTAATACCCCTTTCTTACAGATCGAAATCTGTTTTTGACAGAATCATCCTTTCTCTCAATATTGAAAATTCATATTTAATCATGTGTTTCACAAACACAAGAATTTCATGATTGTATTTATAATATTAATATTAAGGTAAGAAACGATTCCTATTCCAGATTTTCTAGAGCACGCCTTATTTTGATTTAAGTTCACCTAAATCTATCATCTCATGGTAAACATAGGCATATATCTCATATATAAAATTAAATAAACAAGTAGGCATGCAAGCAATATCATGTCACACATTGATATAATGATGTATGGATTTATCATAGCATTTAAAAGCAATTTAAAACAATTAAAATATGCTTTAAAACACTTCCGGTAATATAAATATTTCAAAAATATTATATAAAAAATATTTGACCACTCCATTAGATCCGTCTCGGAAATACGAATCCAACGATATATTGCACGCCCAAATCGGAGTTACGAAACTCCCAAAAAATCAAATTTAATGTGGACAGAAGGGATGTAACGCATTACAAGAATGCGTTACTACAATTAAATGCTCTTTAATTGTGTAACGCATGACGATCATGCGCTACAGACCCTGTCACGCATTCCCCGAATGCGCGACACCCTGTTTCCCGCGACTGTGCACCACGCGCGCGATAACAGCGGCAGTTTCAGTTTTTTTTTTTTTTTTTAATAGTAGCCGACCGTTGCTTGTGTTGTGCCTTTTGTAACTGTTGTGTGCTTTATTACCCAAAACAAGAAACTGCCGAATAGTAATTAACTATTGCAATATCTATTATTATTATCTTATAATTTTAATATTAATAAATTAATTAACAATTAATTAACAAATTAATAAAAAATCATAAGAACATGATTTCTGAAAATCATCAGCAGCAGAAATATCAAATCAGTAGGGGTTCCTTGTGCAAAATTTTAATTTCATAATATTCACATGCATGATTATTTTATGAATTTTAATCAAAACAATTTTAAAAAATTCATAACAAATAATCTACACATCACAAAATTATGAAAAAATATCTAGATGATCCATAACACTTATAGAACCCAGATCAATGGTCAAAATCTCATGCAAACATTATTTCGAATTAATTCATAATTAAATCTAAACAAACTTGCAAAAATCATAATAAATCCATACATGCATAAAAAAATCTGAAATTTTTATATGAATCTCTATATGCAAGAACCTGGCTCTGATGCCATTGAAGGAATTTACGGACGAGCGGAAGCATGGTATAACAATTTATTCCGTAAAAACCATGTATCGGGCATATAGAAAAGCATATAAAAATGAATAAACCGGAGGAATCGAAACCTTACCTTGAAAATTCGAAGATGGTGTCTAGATGGTTGCTAGCAGTTGCTTCTCAGAGTGTGAAGCACTCTACCGGTATCCACCAAGAATAATCTTCTATGAAGCTTTTTATAAAACAAGCTTTTATAAAAATGGTGTCTTGTTCTTTTGAGAGAGAGAGATGAAGAAGAAGAGAGGTGGCAACTAGGTTTTCACAAAACCACTTTTTGCATACTAAACACCTCTCATCTCTTTCTATTTATAGGGCACATGTAGGTTTTTATTATAATTAATATATCATATATATTATTATATAAATCCCACAAAATGTTTAAATAATAATTAAACTATTTTAATCATTATTAAAAACAACTTCTCTCTCAAAATACCTTCATCAATAAATTAATCTTTTTATGGTGTGACCCTGTAGGTTCAATATTAAGCCGGTAGTAGAAATAAATAATAATAAACATTTTATTTATTATTTATATGAATTCTAATAATTCATTAAATATAATTAACTGATTAATTATATTTATTCTACATCGTGAGTGATGCTTCTCAACATATCGCGACTATCCGGATAATATGAATTCACTGCTTAGAATACCAAGAACCTGTCAGTGACTAGTTACCGTACAATCAATTCCTTCTACCCTACAATATCCCGATTAAATACAAGGCATGGAACTCGTGTCAAGCCTATCAAATTTAATCATATGATTTCTTATTCATAATGCAAAGTTCATATTAATGCAAATTAGAAACTCCTTTCGAATTTCATACACTCTGGCCAGAGATTCCGGAACTAGCATCATAAGAATAGCATAGGATATTCTCTTCCTTTACTGGAAGGGGTAGATCCTTTATTGACCGTTAACTATCTCCATACACAAATCCCTATGCCCAGAATAGACCTAATGGATGTCCTTGAGACTAAGGACTAAACCAAAGCATAGTTCATTATATACAAGATTACTATAACGATCTCAAGTCTAAGGACACTTGTACAACTATCACTCATTGAACAACTATCGACACGTGAGTAAACTCCATTAGTTGTTCAACTTATCGAGTCATGTTCAGTGAACTTATTCCATAATAAGCACCTACATACTAGCTATAGTGTCGCCACACAAATGCCTATGAGAACAGACATCCTCCTAAAAGGAGCAAGCATAGTATGTACCAATCTTTGCGGATTCACTAACTTCCGATTAGTTATCCTATGATCGGGAACTGTTTAAGTCTAGAGTTATCATCTTCTAGATCTCACTATTATAATCTCATTATAATTCTAGAAGCTTTACTTTAAACCATGGAATATCTTATTTAAAACACTTTAAATAGATAAGGCCCGTAATAAAAACAAATAAGTCTTTTATTAATATTAATGAAATCAAATAAGAGAACAAGAAAGTTCTTCCTAAATCATCATACATGATTGGAGTTTAGGACAAACTCTTTCACCAAGTATATCCATCCCCCACATAGCAAAAGGAATGGGGGAACTGACGGACGTCAACATCTCTGGTGGTTGCCTAACCACTGGTGCATGTTTCTGGCACCGATCACACTTTTTCACATATTCCTTGGCATCAGCCATCATCTCAGGCCAATAAAATCCGAGTCTAACTATCTTGTGAGCTAGGGCCCTGCCCCCCAAGTGTTGCCCACAGATTCCTTCATGGACTTCTTCTAGTGCTGACTTAGCTTCTTCGGGCCTTAGGCACTTCAAGTACGGAATCACAAAGGATTTCTTATAGAGGATCCCTTCAATCAGAGCATACATCAATGCCCTTACTGACAATCTTCGTACCTCCATGGCATTAGCCGGGAGCCAATCGGTCTCAATAAGCATCTTGATCGGGTCTATCCAACACTCCCTAGTTCCAATAGGTGCTACCAGCTTTGAATCAATAGTGGGGGCTCTCAGAACTTGGAAATAGACACTACTAGAATAATTCTCTATCTCGGAAGAGGCAAACTTAGATAAGGCATCGGCCTTGACGTTTTTCTCCCTCGGAATGTGCTCAACGTAGCATTCATCGAACTGGGTCATTACAGCCTTGACAACCCTCAAGTACTTAATCATAGTCTCATCTTTCGCCTCAAACTCTCCATTGACTTGGGCCACAACTAGCCTTGAATCTCCACAAACTTTTAGATTTTTGACCCTTAGCGCTCCTGCCAAACGAAGTCCAGCTATCAATGCTTCATACTCTGCCTCATTATTGGTTGTTGGGAAGTCCAACTTCTGGGCGTATTCAATGGTGAATCCATCGGACTTTGTAGGACCAGGCCTGCACCACTTGTTTTTGTTTTGACGCTCCATCAAAATAGAGCATCCAGAATTCCTTCTCTTCTATTACAGGTTCCTTGTCTTCCCTATTGCCTTCCTGAGGTATCTCCTGCCCCCCGACTTCTTGGTTGTCAATGGTACATTCAACCACGAAGTCAGCAAGTGCCTGAGCTTTTATGGCCGTCCTCGGCTTGTACTTGATATCAAATTCTCCCAACTCAATTGCCCACTTAATAAGCCTACCACTGGCTTTAGGGCTGTGTAGGATGTTCCTCTGTGGCTGCCCTGTAAGGACTTCAATCTTGTGTGCCTGAAAGTAGGGACGTAGCTTCCTTGAGGTAGACACCAATGCTAAGGCAAACTTTTCAATGGCAGAATAGTTCAACTCTGCTCCATGTAGTACTTTGCTCATATAGTATACGGGTTTTTGAATTTTGTCTTCCTCTTTCACTAGCACCGCGCTCACAGCTTGAGCCGAAATGGCTAAGTAAAGATAGAGGATTTCTCCCATACTTGGCTTGGCCAACAGTGGGGCTTCAGCCATATACTTCTTCACCTGATCAAAGGCCTCTTGACTTTCTTCTGTCCATTCGAAATTTTTTACTTTCTTCAAGGTTTTAAAGAATAGCAAACACTTATCTCCGGATTTGGAGACGAACCTCCCCAATGCAGCAATCCTTCCAGTTAGTTTCTGTACGTCCCTTATGGAACGAGGTGGTTCCATATCTAGGATAGCTTTGATCTTGTCGGGATTAGCCTCAATTCCTCGTTTTGATACCATAAGACCCAAGAACTTCCCTGACCCGACACCAAAGGCACATTTGGCTGGGTTCAACATCATCTTGTGGTGTCTCAATACCTCAAATGCCTCACGGAGGTGCTCAATGTTATCGACCTTGCCCAGGCTTTTCACCAGCATATCATCTACATAAACTTCCATAGTTTTACCAATGAGATGAGAGAAAATCTTGTTTACCAACCTCTGATAGGTAGCTCCTGCGTTTTTCAATCCAAAGGCCATGACCAGGTAACAATACACACCAAAGTCAGTGATGAATGATACCTTAGGAACATCATCCTTATGCATCTTGATTTGGTTGTAGCCGCTGAAACCATCCATGAAGCTTAACATCTCGTGCCCAGCCGTGGCATCTATCAACATATCAATCCTTGGTAAGGGAAAGCAGTCCTTTGGGCATGCATCGTTCAGATCAGTGAAGTCTATACACATCCTCCACTTTCCATTGGCTTTTTTGACCATTACAGGATTGGCCAACCATTCGGGGAATTAGATTTCTTCAATGAACCCTGCCTCTAGGAGATTGTCAACCTCCTGTTTAATGGCTTCTTGTCTCTCAGGTGCAAAATTTCTCTTCTTTTGTTTCACCGCCTTCCTGTCTGGATCCACGTTCAGGTTGTGTGTTATCAATTGGGGATCTATCCCGGGCATATCAGCTGCTGTCCACGCAAAGACATCACTATTGTCTTGCAAGAAAGTGATCAATTCGCTTTTCAAGGGATCTTTCAGAGATGCCCCGATATGAGTAATCTTTTCAGGATCTCCTAACTCCAAAGGTATGGGAACCAAGTCTTTGGCTGGTTTTCCTCTCCGTTCTTCATCCTCTCGAACGTCCATATCCTCAATCGGGAGGACTTGCCCCCCAATTCCATCCGGCCTCAATGCGGCCACATAACAACTCCTTGCCATTTTTTGATCTCCTTTCTCTTCTCCTACACCGTTTCTGGTTGGGAACTTAATCTTTAGGTGATAGGTGGAGGTAACCGCCTTAAAAGCATGAAGTCCCGTTCTTCCTAGGATAGCATTATAGGTAGACGCAGCTTTAATAATCAGGAAATTTAACATTTGAGTGGCCTCCCGCGGCTCCTGCCCTATAGTCATGGGTAACTGAATCGTCCCTTCAACTTTGGACTCTACTCCGTTGAACCCATATATAGGCATATTTGATGGTGTCAATGGGATTCGGTATACCCTATCTTCAAGAAGGCATCATGGAACAGAATGTCCACTGAAGCTCCATTGTCTATCAAGACTCTCTTCACTTGGGAGTTGCCGATCACTGGGGAGATCACCAATGGATCATCATGGGGAAACTTCACCCCTTCAAGGTCCGAATCATCGAATCCAATTGAGACCTCTGTCTTTGCACATTTTGGTGCTTCCCCAACAATGTGCATCACTTCTCGTGCATATGCCTTTCTGGAATTTCTACTTGTCCCGGCCGCTGTTGGGCCACCAAAAATCATATTTATTACTGGCCCTCGGGGCTGCGGGTTGCGATTGCGATCATCATCCTTCCTATCATAATCTCGCCTTGGGTTCCCTTGATTCCCATCTTTGCAAAACTTACTCAACTTTCCTCTCCGGATCAGAAATTCGATCTCATCCTTCAACTGCCTACAATCGTCAGTGTCGTGTCCCACATCTTTGTGGAATCGACAATATTGATTCTTATTTCTTTTCTCAGGATCAGTCCTAAGTGGTTTAGGCCATCTCACGTCTCTATCTTTCTATATGTCCATCAGGATTTGGCTCCTTGGGGCATTCAATCTTGAGTATTCAGTAAATCTTTGTCCTGGATTCCCCTTTCTAGGAGCGGAGTCTGAATCCTTGCCCGTACGCGGGTACTTGTCCTTGGCATCGTATTCCTGATCTGACTTCCTCTTCCTAGAATCATTGTTATTCCCTCCATTACCTGTTGTGGCCTCCTTCTTCATACTATCCTCGGTTTTGATATACTTATCAGCCCTTCGCTGTAACTCAGCCATGTTTTCAGGAGGATGTTTTGCCAATGACCTCTTAAAAAAGAGGTCCGTGGTTCCATGTTCCAAGGCCACCATGGCCACCTTATTCTCCAAATCAGTGATATTCAGCATTTCTTTAGTGAATCGTTTGAGGTAGTCCCTCAGATTCTTGTTTTTCCCTTGCACCACATACATTAGAGACGCAGAGCTTTTTTCATGAACTCTTCCACTGATGAATTGGCTAACAAAAGCGGCACTCAATTCCTTAAAAGAACTGATAGAATTTGGGGGTAGACGACTATACCAACGTTGTGCCATACCCGACAGGGTTTAAGGGAATGCTCTACACTTCAAGGCATCACTTGCAGGCTACAACAGCAGTGCATTCGAGAATGTCCTCACGTGGTTCGCGGGATCACCTGTTCCATCATGTGCCTTAATCGTCGGCATCTTGAACTTCTTAGAGATGTGAACATTCATCACCTCCTCAGTAAACGGGAGTGTAGGGTCATCAGGATCCCCAAGCGGCATTAGGTCCTTGGGGTTGCTCCTAAGGGTTTCAACCCTTGTTGTTCTTCCGGTTGGGGCGTCAACCCTTTTCTGCCTTTTGGAGGACCTTTCTAAGTCTATGATGGGAATCGTTGGCCCTGAGGTTGGCGGAGGTTGAGTTTGGTTCAACCTAGCTTGTTCCCTTGCAATATCTTCCTTTATCCTTAGAATCTCGACCTCATGAGCCTTGATTCTCTCAGCAGCTATGAGAGGGGGTCCATCATGGATGGTTTGAGTTCTCCTTCGAGATTCTCTACTAACATGTCGCCTCCTCGGGGCTTCATCACGATCATTATCATCCGATGACGAATCTTCGGTATAGGGGCCAGAGTAGTCAACATACTCCCGATCTCGGATCTGCAAGGCGTGGCCACTAGGTCCAGGACCTTGAGTATTTGGAGGATAATTGGGAAGACCATACATCAGGTTGGTATTCATGGGGAGATCCGTAGTATGGATCTGTACCCCTCGTGGTAACGGGCGATTGGGATCAACTAAAGGAGAAACCAGCGTCTGAAGAGAGCTGGTTCCTTGACCTGGATGGACGACCATAGGTAGCGTCCTCTCAGCGTGGGGATTCATCCCTGGGGGTTGAGAAGCCTGAGTTTGAGTGATCGCCCCTGTGGTTGAGGGTACCCGCTCAGTGATGATCGTCTCAGAGGTGAGGGGCGGAGCAGAGCTAATTGGTAAAGCCTCGGTAGAGCTTGGTGCTGTTCTTCGTGTAGTTACCATGGTTGATGTCTTCTTCCCACAGACGGCACCAAATGTTGTGGAACGAAAAAGTAGGGTGTAATTATTGCGTATTTAATGCTAGGGTTTGTGGAAGCTTCGAGCTTTAATGGCTGATCTAGTGTTTCGTGACTTAACTCAGTCCTCACCAGATGCCTACGTATCTTGCAATTATCAAGAATCAAGCCAAAAAATGTAGTTCTGTTTGTGAAGGAGCAGGTCCTTATATAGGTATTGAGAACCCTGGAATTAGGGTCGAATTGGGTATCTTGATGAGTAAGATACCACTTAGGCCCAATTCTAGATCCTTCCGGGAGGAAGGAGGATAAGACTTACAGCTGTATTCCTTGGAGACCACTCCAAGGATGATTTGGTTTCCTTTTGGACTCAATAACGGAGTCTTTTATTTGGCTAATTTATTAGCCACGAAATTATAATTGTATTTAGGGCTCTGGGCCTTGAAACTGGGCTTTGACCTTGGATCAACTTATGTTCATTTAATGCAACATTAAATGTGTTTTCAGGGATTACTTTCAGTCCATATAAGGAAGTCTAACTTCAAAGCATATTCAACCATAAACCCATCGGGACTTTGTAAAACCATGCCTGCACCACTTGACTTTGTTTTTGATGCTCCATCAAAATAGAGCACCCAATACTCTTTCAGATCAGGTACAGGTTCCTCATCCTTATGTTCTTTCGCAGGGGTAGTTACCATCTCTTGCCCCCCGACTTCTTGGTTGTTAATGGTGCATTCAACCACGAAGTCAGCCAATGCCTGAGCCTTAATGGCCGTCCGAGGCTTGTATGTGATATCAAACTCTCCTAATTAAATTGCCCACTTGATTAGCCTTCAACTGGCCTTAGGGCTGTGCAGTATGTTCCTCAACTGCTGGTCTGTCAAGACTTGAATCTTATGTGCCTGAAAATAAGGTCGCAACTTCCTCGAGGCTGTTACTAATGCCAAAGCAAACTTCTCAATGGGTGAGTAATTCAACTCAGCCCCATGCAACACCTTGCTCACATAGTAGATAGGTTTCTGAATATTTTTTTCTTCCCTGATAAGAACAACACTCAATGCTTGTTCGGATACCGCCAGGTATAAGTAAAGAACTTCTCCGGGAATAGGCTTGGCCAATAGCGGGGCTTCAGCCATATACTTCTTCAGCTGTTTGAAAGCCTCTTGGTTCTCAGAAGTCCACTCAAAATTTTTCACCATCTTCAATGCCTGAAAGAAAGGCAAGCATTTGTCACCAGATTTGGAGATGAATCTCCCCAGAGCTACAACTCGACCCGTTAGCTTTTGCACATCTCTTATAGAACGAGGTGGTTCCATGTCCAGAATTGCTTTGATCTTGTCGGGGTTGGCCTCTATGCCTCTCTTCGAAACCATCAATCCCAAGAATTTTCCTGATCCAACTCCAAAGGCACACTTGGCTGGATTCAACATCATCTTATGGTGCCTTAGCACTTCGAATGCCTCTCTGAGGTGTTTGATGTGATCTGTTTTACACAGGCTCTTGACTAGCATGTCATCTACATAGACCTCCATGGTTTTCCCAATCAGATGGGCGAATATCTTGTTCACCAGTCGTTGGTAAGTGGCTCCTGCATTCTTTAGTCCAAAAACCATAACAAGATAGCAGAAAACACCAAAGTCAGTTATGAAAGATACCTTTGGGATGTCATCCTTGCGCATTTTAATCTGATTGTAACCGCTGAACCCGTCCATGAAACTCAGCATCTCATGTCCAGCTGTGGCATCTATCAACATATCTATTCTTGGCAGATGAAAATAATCCTTAGGACAGGCGTCATTCAGATCGGTAAAATCTATACACATCCTCCACTTCCCATTCGCCTTCTTGACCATCACAGGGTTAGCTAACCATTCAGGGAATTGTATCTCTTCAATGAATCCAGCTTCTAAGAGCTTATCAACCTCTTGCTTAATGGCCTCTTGCCTTTCAGGTGCAAAATTTCTTTTCTTCTGTTTTATCTTCTTCTGATCAGGATCAACATTCAACTTATGAGTTATGAGTTGGGGATCAATCCCTGGCATATCAGCGGCAGTCCAAGCAAACACATCACTATTTTCCTGTAAGAATGCTATCATCTTTCCTTTCAGAGGTTCCTTCAGAGAAGCTCCTATATAGGTTACTTTTTCAGGGTCGCCTAGCTCCAAAGGTATGGGAACCAAGTCCTCTGCTGGTTTCCCATGATGTTCATCATCTCCACGGACATCCATGTCATCAATTGGGAGTACCTGCCCCCCGACTCCATTAGCTCTTAGTGCGGACACATAATAACTTCTTTCCATCTTCTGATCACCCTTTTGTTCTCCAACACCATTCCGGGTTGGAAACTTGATTTTCATGTGGTAGGTTGAGGCTACAGCCTTGAATGCATGAAGTCCTATCCTTCCAAGGATTGCATTATAGGTTGAGGCTGCCTTGATTACCAGAAAATTCAGCATCTGAGTAGCCTCCCTAGGTTCTTGTCCAATTGTCATGGGCAACTGAATAGTACCTTCAACCTTAGACTCAACTCCATTGAATCCGTAGATGGGCATGTTAGTCGGGGTCAGCTGAGAATCAGTGTATCAATTTTCACAAAAGCATCATGAAACATAATATCAACAGAGGCTCCATTGTCTATCAAGACTCGCTTTACTTCTGAGTTTCCAATCACTGAGGTTATGACCAATGGGTCATCATGGGGGAACTTCACCCCTTCGAGGTCTGAGTCGTCAAAGCCAATTGCCACTTCTGTCTTAGCACGCTTTGGGGCCTCTCCAACAATGTGCATCACTTCTCGAGCATAGGCCTTTCGTGAGTTGCGAGTTGTGCCGGCTGCCGTTGGTCCTCCCCAAATCATGTTGATGACTAGCCCACGGGGCTGTGTGTTTCGATCACGATTATTGTCTCTTCTATCATCACCTCTCCTGTCATAATTTCTTCTTTGGGCTCCACGATCTTCACCCTTAGTGAATTTATTTAGCTTTCCCTTACGGATTAAAAACTCAATCTCATCCTTCAACTGTCTGCAATCATCTGTATCATGTCCCACATCTTTGTGAAACCTACAATATAGATCCTTGTTTCTCTTCTCGGGGTCTCCCCTAAGTGGTTTCGGCCACCGAAAGTCCTTATCCTTTTCGATATCCAACAGGATCTGGCTCCTTGGGGCATTCAACCTTGCATAGTCAGAGAACCTTGGTCCTAGACTCTTTTTTGGTGGCGAATCAGAGTCTTTGCTAGTTCGGGGATACTTGTCCCTAGCATCGTACTCCTGCTCTTGCTTTCGCTTCTTTATATCATTGTTACCCCGACCATTGCCTATTGTGACCTCCTTCTTCGTGCTATCCTCAGCCTTGATGTACTTATCAGCCCTTCGCTGGAGCTCAGCCATATTCTCGGGAGGATGCTTTGGCAATGATCTCTTAAAGTATAGGTCGGTGGTGCCATGCTCCAAGGCTACCATTGCAACCTTATTCTCCAAATCGGTAATGTTTAAAGTCTCCTTAGTGAACCTCTTAAGGTAGTCTCTCAGATTCTCATTCTTCCCTTGCACCACATACATAAGAGACGCAGAACTTTTCTCATGTACTTTTCCGCTGATAAACTGGCTAACAAAGGCAGCACTTAGCTCCTTAAAAGAGCCAATTGAGTTTGCAGGCAACCGGCTGTACCATCTCTGAGCCATACCCGATAGGGTTTGAGGAAACGCCCTACACTTTAAGGCATCACTTGTGGGCTGTAGCAACAGCGCGTTTGAGAATGTCCTGACGTGGTTCGCAGGATCACCTGTTCCATCATAGGCCTTAATTGTCGGCATCTTGAACTTCTTTGAGATGCGGGCATTCATCACCTCCTCAGTAAACGGGGGTGTGGGATCATCAGGATCCCCAAGTGGCATCAGATCCTTAGGGTTGCTCTTGGGGGTTTCCACCCTCGTTGTTCTTCCAGTTGGGGCGTCAGCCCTTATTTACCTCCTTGAAGACCCCTCTAGATCTATAAAGGGAATCGGTCCTGAGGTTGGAGGAGGCTGAGTTTGATTCAACCTAGCTTGTTCTCTGGCAATATCTTCCTTTATCCTTAAAATCTCGGCCTCATGAGCCTTGATTCTTTCAGCAGCTGTCAAGGGGGGTCCATCATGGATAGTTTGTGTTCTCCTTCTTCGTTCTCTGCTAGGACGTCGCCTTCTCGGGGCTTCATCACGATCATCATCAATCGATGAATCGTCAGTATAGGGGCCAGAGTAGTCAAGATACTCTCGATCTCGGATCTGCAAGGCATGACCACTGGGTCCAAGAGGGTAGTTAGGCAGTCCATACATCGGGTTGGTATTCCTGGGGAGATCCGTAGTATGGATCTGTACTCCTGGCGGCGGGCGACTGGGATCAACTAGAGGAGAAACTAGCGTTTGAAGGGAGTTAGTTCCTTGTCCCGGGTGGATGACCATAGCACTACGCCATAGATGGCCTATAGCAACCCCCAAACTGTGTTACCATAGACCCCTGTTTGAAGTTACCATAGGCCAAAATAGGGCTATGGTAACACTTTAGCTGTGTTAGGTTCTCAGCAGTAACTACAGGTATCTATGGTAACATCAAAACACAACCTAAGGTAACATAGCAAATGTGGTTACCAAAAACCTCTATAGCAACATCTTAAACACTCTATAGTAACATAGTTTGTGTGTTACAATAGATGATACAAATTTGCACAGGGGAAACTATAGGGCCCACACATGTGGGGCCCACATGTGAGAGTGAGTCCCACATATGGGGCCCAGATTTAGGTCCCACTTTTTGGGCCTACTTGTGGGGCCCACCTTCTCAATGTGCAAGGCCTATTTAACACCTAATATTACCTAATGCAACACATACAATGATAAAAAATGATAGCCTATTACAACACACAAAAAAAATGTATTTCTTGAATATTGAATTTTTCATCAAACAAACCAACAACAATTCAAGTCCTAATTTAATTCATAAAAAACATAAATTACAACCACATCAACAAATCAAATCCACCAACACTGAAGAACATAAATTATAACGTACAAGTACTAGAAAAACCTATACTAGGTCCAAAGAAGTTGAAGTTTAGGAGTTAGGCCCAGTGTAGCCATCACTCTTTCGTTGACAAGCATATGCAAAACGATTGCCTTGGCCTGATTTTGCTTTAGTGTGGATGTGTATGCTCCTCCATGTCCTTCCAATAACACCTGCACATAGTGTCCAATGTTACAAGAAGCTTAACTAAATTCTGAAATGTATGACGTGAGCAATGTGCATACGCTTAGCTATGACAAGTGATGACTACATTTGACAAAAAATTTGACAACTGATAAAATTACAAAGGAAGTAATATATAGTATTTTATTACTTGTCATGATACTACTCTATGTCTATCAGTTAAAGAAGAAGCAACAAAAATGTTATCGCTATATGTAACACAGTATGCAAAAATATTGAGAACATAAAACAAATAAACAGAGAAGAAAAATGACTTATCTGAAAGTTGTCAAGCTAGCACTAGTAAATCAAGTTCATTTTAAACCCTTCAATCTGCTGCATGAAAACAACATATTAATCTTGTTAAGAATCACAATCCATCCACTAATTGATTCTGGTAAATTAGGATTAGAAGCTCATTAATAAAAGAACAGGACAAAGTCTAGACTGCCTCTATGCAACAGAAAGGGCAAGTGTGGCCTTCGTTCAATAGCTTACTGCTTCCTTGGTGGTTAATTTCTAGTTTTTGTTCTATAATCACCTATTTAGAATTAGTGCAATACACATCTCCAATAAGAGCACATAACAGAATATCAGAAAGTAAATAAAAAAACCTGTCCAATAAGTCCATCACTTACAAATATCAGAAAAAATTCTTGTGAACACTTACAAATATCAACTTTAAACATCTAATCCAACTGAGTTAGCTGATATTGGAAGGTAATAACAAAGGTTCAAAAGATGACCACGACTAGCGTTTTTCCTATAAAGGATGCTCTATGGATTTATCAAACTGAGTTAGTTAGTTGAACTATGGACTGCAGTAACTAACTAATACGAAAGAAGCATATAAAGTGCTTACCACTTCGGGAATAACTTCAATTTTCTCAACAAGGGGTTTCAGCAGATCAGGCTCATAAGATGCAGTGACAAAATTAACCATAAGCTCTGGAAGACTGGTCTCAACATCTCTAAATCAAAAAAGGGAGAAATGATGCATACATGGAAATCAGATTTATGAATTTGATGAATAGTGTAAGAGTGCAATAACTAATACATCAATAAGGAAGCTATACATGTTAAAAATAAACATATAAAACCTGCCTACCTGCCGGTTCTTATCATTAGATGCTTTAGAGATCCGACATGAGAGCGGCAATTGTATGGAGAAAGACCTAACTGTGACTCCCTCCAAATATCCCTCCAACCTATACCAGTTCCCATAACATATTAGCAAGATGTACGACAAGAATTACCTTCTCTTCTGCAGCCATGGTTGCTGATGTGCTTGCTGACATGATAGTTTTCTATAACAGTAGCGGAACTTTAAACAAAAGGCTACTTGTCAGCTGAATTGTGATTCTAAAAAAAGACACCAGATGGAATAATAAGAATCACCTTCTGCTGTTCCATTGACAAAACATCCATGCATTCAATTAAAAATTCCACATTTCTCTCCATAAATGGACTGGTCGAGAATTGTGGCCTGTCATAGTCACACCAGCATAAACAGAAATTTGGCTATTAGAATTGTTTATTAGGACCAGCATCAAAAAAAAAAGGAAAAGAAACATGGCTGTAATTACCTGGGTGACAGGTATTCCGGGCTCAAGTTCAGTCATGAAGGCACTAATAAGAGCAGAGTTGGAGGCCTTAATCTAAAAATATCAAAAGCAAATATTTGGTATTAAAATTAAATTATCATTTGCGATACAATATCCATCCATTAATATAAAAATCAAAAATAAGAAAGAGAAGGAAATATAAGGCTTTTGCTCTATTAGTTTTCGTTCCAGAATTTTGGCTCAATGGGTACTTACCAGCTCTGAATCACACATCTAAGGAAACTAAGTGATTTAACCCACGAATATAAATTAAAATAATTAATACCCAAATCAAATTTGCAACACTAACATGTCTGACGCATGAGTTTATGAAACCAACAAACACTTAATTATCAAAATGTTAAGATTATGCATGTTCACTTGGATTGAGAAAATAGCTTAAGCAATAGCATTATCGTCAGTAGCAGCCACGTCCCTCCCGAATACTTTTCTAAGTGTATAGTATGTCACAGCGCTATCATATGTTAAGGGAAATACTATACACATAAAAAGGAAACATACCGCATAATGGAGCATCGCGCTGTTTCGGATCTCTGTCCAGATGGCAGTTACCTTGAAAGCTTGAACTGCGAACAGAACTGGATTGAGTAACAGGTAGAAGAATTATATCTCAGAATAATGGAGATACTCCAAGCACTTGGGCACACTTCCAACAAAGAAGTTGTATGAAAAATCTGCGACTCTTAACTGAGATGCACGGCATAAACCTGTGGGATTTCCATTTGAGAGAGAACTATATCACAGTAATAGAGTAAGCATCTGAGTACCAAATTGAATCAACCTAGGGCTGGCTAAAATGGCCCAGAATCTAAACGTTCTCTGTCAAAAGATATTGTGCTTTGCTTTCGCAAGCAAAGGGTGGAATAGAGACTAAATTAAAAAATGTTGATCCAGACGACATACTTACAATCCATTCACACAGTAATTACACACACAAAACTCAATTAGGATCTACAATTTCCATTTAACATAAATTCAACTAAAAAACACAAATCTAAACCCTAAAAATCAATAAATACATTAATATCACATAATATACATATCGAAATCGAATCGAAAGTGTACCTCAGAAATTGAGCAATTTCATACACTACAGGCAGATTATAATGAATAATTACCTAATCAATCCTCAGATTCGCTTGTGTGTGTATCGCTGCGTGAAAAGGAGGGGCATATATGTATATAGAGAGAGAGAGAGAGAGAAAGAGAGAGATTACAGCTTATTTGCAAATAAAGATTGAACCCGGTGGACATAATTGAATCCTTAAAACCGGTGAATTAAACCCTAATGGACCTTCAAGATAAGAGACTGAGGGGAGAAACCGAACGAGAGAGAAACCCAACGAGAGAGACGGTGAGTGAATGAGAGAGAGAGAGAATGAAGCCCCAATTTGTTCAGCCCCAATTTGTTTTACCGCCCTCACTTATTTGATATTTCATTTGCCCGCTTCGCTTATTTCATTTGCGCTTCAGTAATTCACAACTACACGTGACACTCTTTTTTATTTCAAATTTTTATTTAAAAAATATTAAAAATTTATATTAATTTGTTGATATTAATTATAACAAAAAAATGATTATTTTAGTTAAATTATAATAATCCATAATTATTCCAAGCCGTAATTTTCTATAATAATTTTTTTTAATGCTTTTAATCCAAATTTATTATTTTTCATATATTACTTTATTTTAAAACCTATTTATTTTGAATTTGTTGAAAAAAATTTAGTTTTTAAAAAATATTAATAATCGGTTTATTGATAATAATTTGGGTATTACTTTATTTAAAAACCTTTTTATGTGAAATTTATAAACAAAATTTAATATTTATGAAAAATCAATAATTTAATTATTTGATGGAATATTACGTTTTAAAAGGATTATTTTAATGATTTTGTTAAAATTAATTATTTTTAAAGTCAAATAATTATTAAATCATTAATTTTAAATAAAATAAAAATTTTGTTAATGAATACTCTATGGTAACACACCTCATGGTGTTACCCATTGTTAACACCTTTATAACTAAAGTAACATACTTTTGTGCCTATGGTAACACCACAATCAAAAGGTTGCGATAGGTCAAAATTTTCATAGCTATGGTAACACCCGTAGTGGTAACACCCATGCCAAAAGGTTGTGATAGGCCATCTATGGCGTAGTGTAGGTAACGTTCTCTCAGTGTGGGGACTTGTCCCTGGGGGTTGAGAAGCCTGAATTTGAGTGATCGCCCCTGTCGTTGGGGGTACTTGCTCTGTGGTAGGAGGAGCAGAGCTTAAGGGCAGAGCCTCAGTAGTGATTGGCTCTGTAGTGATTGGTGCTGTTCTTCGTGTTTGAACCATGGTTGATGTCTCTTTCCCACAGACGGTGCCAAATGTTGTGGAATAAAAACTAGGTTATTAGATTGCGGCTAGGGCTTGCTATATTTAATATTAGGGTGCGTGAGCTTCGTGCTTTAATGGCTGCTCTCGTGCTCGTGGCTGAATCTGCCTTCACAAGATGCCTACGTACTTTGATGTATATCAAAGATCAAGCCAAAAATGTAGTTCTGAGAACGAGGGGTCAGACCATTTATATAGGCTGAGAAGCCTCAGAAATATGGTAGAATTAGGTGACTTGGTGGGTAAGTCAGCCTTGAGGATGGTTCCAGACTCCTGCCTTGTAGGAGTCTGTTTCCTTGTATGACTATGTGCCTTGGAGGCTACTCTTTATAGAGATAATGTCCTTATTTGACTTATATTTCCCAACTGTTAATTAGTCCTTAATATTAATTACGAAATTAATATTTAAATAGGGTTTTTGGGCCATCTGGTGGGCCCCATGTTTGGACCATACAAGGTCTAATTAATGCCACATTAAATGTGTCTTTAGGGCTTACTTTTAACCCATATCAACAGTCCATCTAGTAGGTAAGCCGGCTTAGCCCGCTTTCAGGAAGTGTCGGGTAGAAGGTCTTCGTGCCTAAACTATCCTAGGAGTGTTTGATTTTGTAGCTGATCCATAAGATTAGATTGTGTAGCAAACCTCCGGGTTTTATCTATTCAAAGATATTTCCCAAACAATTGTGTTATTTCGATTCAGTATTTTTGATTTCATATTCACATCAAAAATCGAAATATTGCTAAATAACGTATTCAACCCCCCTTCTACATTATTCCGGACCTAACAATTGGCATCAGAGCCACTCTGTTATTATACAACAGTTAAGATCCAAAAAGCTATACAATCATGACAGAGAAAACACAACACTAGTACAGAATAGGCTTTTAGCGTCGGTCAAAATAGGCTTTAGGCATCGGTTATTGGGCGTAGTATATGAAGGCGACGCTATAGGTATAGGCCTATAGCGTCGGTCAAAATGGCGACGCTGAAAGTCAATTATAGGCGTAGGTTAGTTAAATAACCGACGCTAAAAGTCTGTTATAAGCGTCGGCCATTTAAACAACCGACGCTAAAAATCTGTTATAGGCGTCGGTCATTGAAAGAACCGACGCTAAAAGTCATGTCAAAGGCGTCGGTCACTGAAACAACCGACGCTAAAAGTCATGTCAAAGGCGTCGGTCACTGAAACAACCGACGCTAAAAGTCATGTTAAAGGCGTCGGTCATTGCAACAACCGACGCTAAAAGTCAATTTTTTTAAAAAAAATTGAAATTGCAATTCTAATAAACATTCACAGAAACAATCAATATATAACATTCAATACAGAAGAATCAATATATAACATTCACAGAAGCAAAGTGTTGAATGTAATATATAACATTCACAGAAACAATCAATACAGAAGAATTTTGAGTAACAATACAAAGATGGATTGATTATTGATAAATACAGGTATGACTGATTATTTTGAGATGCATCTTACACTCTACCCGCACTAACTTCTAAGTTGACAAATTCTTGTTCTTGAGCAACCCACTCCCGATTTCTCAAAATACAGGCAACAAAGAAGCCCTTTCTGCATGCGGTAACAGGCCCTCGGGTTGTAGATGAAGAGCTGGGCTAATGTTGACCAAACAAATGAAGCACTCCATGGGAATCCTCATACCCCAGACATTGATAGAATCGAGTTTGCAACATTTATTTACAAGAACCAGTAGTCCGTGCTAAGTCACGTGACGGCATCACCATAGATTTATAGACTGGTCAAAGAAAAATCCCAAAATAAAATTTGATTCTTACTGATTATTTTAAAAACACAGCCAAAGTAGAGGACAGAAAATTGAAAATTCGTGATAATACTGCAAGATAAAAATATTATCGGTTGCCTGTTTGAAGCACTATGCTGATGAAAACAGATTCGCATAACTATATGCTGTTAAAATAAACTGAAACATTAAAATATGCCATCTGTATTCCTGCAGATGCTTACCTTCAAATGCGGATAGCTGTTTGCAATGGCAAACAAAGATTCATCTGTTATGAATGTACCCCCAATGTTGAGATGTTGCAGAGAAGTTCCTCCCGATACCTGTTGGCAGAAGTAGGTCAGAAGTAGGCCATCAGAGATATAAACAGTCCTCTTTCCCCGGTAGAGCAAACGGAATGAGATAAATATTTACTGGAGTACCAATATGACCACACATTTTTAAAGTAAACAGATGTTCAATCAACGGCATATTTATAGATGCATTTATAAATTAAAGTTCTTATGCACAATTTTTTATCATCATTTTTACATTCTGGACCCGGATGTTATCAATTTCGGACGCATACAATAGAACCCACATCTATAACAGTTGCCAAAGTACCCTGTGCTGGCATATTTGAATTTTATGACCATCCACTTTATCATATCAATATTCAGGCACCGAAACATATCTTGCATATCTATAATATAAAATTAACATTCTGTGGTGAGGACTTGAGCAACCCACTAAGCATGTGAATAAAAACTATTGCAAAGTTATCATGTTTATCCTTGTCCCCTGAAATCTAAGTAAATAAGACCTAGAAAGTAACATAAACCACGTTCTGATATTCTCCTTTCTACACACCACAAAGCGAGCACTAGACAATAGTTGATGTTTGTTTTTTAAACACACATCAAACTGTGTTACATACCACATCTTTCTCAAATAACCAGTGTTCAAAGTATGAAATGTAGAGACTATAGTAGTTCTTTTTTTGATACATAATTTTAAATGTATTCCATTTTAAGAATAGGGGGAGTAAGGGGTGTGAGATTCAAACTCTAGACTTCTTCTAGCATTGAGAGTTTGGGGCACACCTTTATATTCTAAAACCTGCAATCACCATATATGAGACTAAGACCATGCTTTAGTAACAAGATGTTAAGGTTTAGAGTCTTAGTATAGGCATGTCTGTTTGTAGTCTAAACATTTAACTAAATTGGAAAACCTGGCTGAAATATGCATTGCAACCTTAAAAATATATATTTAGATATTAAATCAGATCTAAGACCTCGAAAACTTGTTATACAGAGTGGGATGGTATATATATTTGTACTCTCCTATATTTCAAGTATTTATATTTCATCAATTGCACAAGAATGCAAAATTTAATACTAGAAATATTGTTCCAGCACAATTTCGTAGCGTTTAAAAATGAATCGGCTTAGAGCAATGGCAATTCTGAACCTGATGAGGGTCGGCCTAAATGCTTGCTTATGAACTCCCCTGCAGACAAGAGCTTTCCCATATTAACATTAGTTTTTATGCCCAGTCCATGAAGCATGTAGACAACATCCTCCGTTGCATGTAGTCCTGTAAATAATATTTCATTGATGTAGCTGAGAAGTTACTTTTTCCCCTCATCAGTGCTTCCTAGTGCTGAGGGAATCTACGTTAAAATAAAGGCAATGAAATAACAAATTCCTTTTTTTGATTGTTTTAATTGTCTATCAGTAATTTTAAGTATGCTATACAATTATATGTAGTTTAACACTTAATATAACAACTGTAGAATTAATTCAGCAAAAGAATGGTCCTGAATAGTTTCACAAAGATATTGTATAAACAATATTTTACACTTAACAGCGCAGACAAACAGCCAAGGGCCGTATATCCTATACATAAAAACTGACCTTATTCTTTTCTTAGAGGGAAAAAGGTCCCACTGCTGGAATTTCCATCTGCAGCAACTTGGTAAAGCTCATTCTTTGTCCCATCAACAGAGTTTATCTTAACTAAGGCAGGAGACAGATTCAACTTATTTCCAGCATCTACACAGATACAATAGTCGAGCATAAATATTATGGAGTATTTAACTTAAAATTTAATTAAGTTCCTCGTAAGTTAATGTTCATGACTCTGTATCACATATGATATATTTACAAATAAATATATACACATAACATTCAATAAAAAAAATCAATTTATTTCCGCTCCACCTTTAAGTTACATATATCATATGTGATACAGAGTCATGAACATTAACTTACTAGTTACTACCAACTACAAGCTCTGCACTTTTCATCAATAGTTTCTAACTATATACAGATACAGATACAAAGATCTGAAGTCAGCCACATAACACATATCAGCATTATCACGTGATATATTAAGGCCACATAAATTTTTTCAGATGGCATCTGGCTGGATGCTAATAAAACATCATGCTGGGATATGACTGATCACCAAGTCCTATGGATTTGTTTTTGGATATTAATTTTATATTATCATGTATAAAAATTGCAACAAAAAGTAGTTGTAAATCTAAAGTGATATCAACTAACCATTAATTTGCAAATATCATAAGAGTCGTAACTACTTGCCTGTAAGCACTCTCGAACCTTGACAATCAGATCTTCCTCTTCAAACCTCAGAGTATCCGAATCTCAAGCAATTTTACTCTGGTAAGGACATAATTAAATATAGGCCTATGGTTCTCAAGTATAGGCCTGAAGATAAGGCTGCAAAGAAAGATCATCTGCTTAAAAAAGCTCAGGCTGAGACTGAAGGGAAAACCATCAAATCAAAGAAGCTTATGGTTAAGAGGTACAACTTTTAATGCAGTCAATGCTTCTTCATAGAAGATTCCAACCTATAATTACATTCATTTGAATAAGCATATATTGTTACTATAACAGCAATTTAAAGAGTACAGGGTTCAAGCCACTCGGTATGATCATGGCAATATCATTATTTTGATACGTTTCCATACTAGACATTAATATTAAACGTAGACCACATATATCAAATAGGTGGTTTTTAAATTCCAGCAAATAGTTTGGCATAGTACCAGTGAATGCAAAAGCAAGAAGTTATCTCGTATGAGATCAGTGCATTACACAATATGATCACAAAATAAGAAACATGTGCCCAGTATCACTATACACGAGTTCAGAGTAGTTACGACCCTTTTGATTAGACCAACAAGAAGTTACATACCCACTAACCACCATATTCTAGTTCTCACTATTACAATAGTTACACATTTTTATAAATTTATTTTCTTTATCACATTTAAAATACTGCAACTCACTTGTCTCGAAATCTCAGCACAGACAGTAACACTACTCTCTTTGGCAATCGTATTCTCAAACACGCACTCCTGCGCTTGTGCAAGCATAAGCCTCTCCAACATTCCCACACACTCCACTGACACATCAGCCGTAGTCGAACACATACGAGAACTTAAACATTATCCCTCAAATACACAGAATAGAACACATATGAGAACTTAAACATCATGCTTTGACAACCTAGGCCAACCAAAACCATAGAAACACATATATAAACCATACAAAATAATATAGCAGTCAACATAATCAAGTAAATATGTGATACCTGAAGACAACAATCTGAGATGGTTTTTGACCATTGGTTGTAGAATAGAATTCCAATAGCAGCTCCATAGAAGACAATAAAACTGATTATCAGAATAAAAGAAACTATAGACTTTATTATACCTTTATCTCTCAAGTATCCAACAACCAAATATCAAAGGCCTAAATCATTACCTTTGCCACTGCATCCTAGCAGACTGGTCCTTTGCAACTGCATCCTAGCAGACGGAATGACGGATGGTATTTCGGTGATGAACATTAGTTATAAGCCTGATTCACTCTCAATATCTGTCTTTTCATTGCTTGTGGTTGCATCAAGTTTCTTTACTGCAACAATATTTCCATTCTTTATAATTCCCCATTTATAACATTGTAAAAACTTTGGTTTCTGAGATACACTTAACAGCGCAGACAAACAGCCAAGGGCCGTATATCCTATACATAAAAACTGACCTCATTCTTTTCTTAGAGGGAAAAAGGTCCCACTGCTGGAATTTCCATCTGCAGCAACTTAGTAAAGCTCATTCTTTCCTATATCTCCAAGTGCTCGTCGATTCCTCCCTTCATCAGTTGCCATGTTCTTCAGCTTTATTGCTCCTTCGGCTATCTCTGCTGCAACAATTTACAAATCAGCAAACAGATAATAAAACCCCAAAACAACAAGACAACAAACTAAAGCGTAATAAACATCTAATCTTTCAATACCACACAGAACTGAATTATTTATAGCCTAGACTTGATTTGTACACTGATATAAGACATAAGACACAAAACCCAAGTTTAAGGAAAATAAACAATCCCCTTTCTTGTGGAAGCACTTGCACTATCTGTGAGAGAGAGAGAGAGAGAGAGAGAGAGAGAGAGAAAGAGTACCAACATGAGGGATTGAATTAATCGAGATGACAGACGGAGTTGTAACTCTTCAAATCTCACAATCGTCCTACAAATCCCTAGAAACCAAGAAGCAAAGCCCGATTGAGTATGACAATAATCGAGCCATAGAAACCCAGCAACAAATTAGATTGAGAGACTGGGAGAAGTCGAACCCAACACTATCAAATTGAAACCTAATAAGCCCGTGTATCATTATCAGAATGCAAATGAAGTCGACGGAGTGGAGTGGGCTGGAGTGGAAGTACGCATATATAACTCAGATGACCCAGATGTAGATGCTATGTGTATGATAATATGACCGAAGTGTTCTTTTATGTATATTTTTATTTTTTTTAATTTTTGATTAAAGTACGTATATTCTTATTTTTTTAATTTTAGTTAAATTTTTAGGCGTCGGCATTTATAGAACCGACACATAAAAAGAGGTTTAAGCGTCGGCAAAGCTAACAACCGACGCCTAAAATGAGTATAAGCGTCGGTTGAGTAATGACCGACGCTAAAGGATCAGTTTTAGGCATCGGTTTGGTAAAGACCGACGCCAAAGGCTTAGTTTTATGCGTCGGTTGTTTATGACCGACGCTAAAAGTTGGTTTTAAGCGTCGGTTGTGTAAAGACCGATGCTAAAGGTTCAGTTTTAAGCGTCGGTTATTTCATGACCGACGCAAAAGGCCAAACAAAAATGACTTTAAGCGTCGGTTAAGCTAGAAACCGACGCCTAAAGTATGTATAGGCCACGGCTCTCTAAATAACCGACGCCTAAAGTGCGACACTAAAAGCCTATTCTGTACTAGTGCAAACTCCAACAACAAGCAGATATGAATCAATCAGAGTTCCAATACTCAGGGCATCAGAATATCCCATATGGAAGGTGAAGATGGAAATGTTTCTGGAGGCTACAGATCCAGAGTACTTAGACAGAATCCATGATGGTCCACATAAGCCTACCAAACTTTCTGTTGTAGTTGTTGGGGAGGAACAGAAAATGATTCCAAAGGAGAAGAAAGACTACACTCTTGAAGATATCTCCTCTATTAGCAAAGATGCCAAGGTAAGGCATTTATTACATAACGCCCTTGACAATGTTATGTCTAATAGGGTCATTGGATGCAAAACTGCTAAGGAGATTTGTGATGCTTTAGAAGTTAGATGTCAAGGAACCAAAGCCATAAAAAAGAACAGGAGAACAATACTCACACAGGAGTATGAGCACTTTGACTCAAATACTGATGAGTCATTAACAGAGATATATGACAGATTCCTGAAATTGTTGAATGATCTGTCACTGGTAGATAAGGAGTATGATCTTGAAGACTCCAATCTGAAATTCTTGTTGGCTCTTCCTGAGAAGTGGGATTTAAAGGCCACTACCATCAGAGACAATTATGATCTGGAAGACATGTCTCTTGATGAAATCTATGGAATGCTCAAGACTCATGAGCTTGAGATGGAACAAAGAAGCAAGAGGCATGGAGGCAAGCCCAAGTCAATTGCTCTTAAAGCTGAGGAGAAAGCCTCTAAAGAAGTTACTATGAAAAAGAGTCAATCCAAGGGAAAGGCTCTTATTACAAAGTCTGATACTGAGTCATCAAACTCTGATGATGACATAAACTCTGACAATCTCACAGACTCTGATAATGAGGGTAGTGATGCTGAGATGATACAACTTGCAGCCCTGATGGTAAAAAACTTCAAGAAGATGGCTTACAAGAACTTCAGGAAGGGAAAGAAGTTCACACGAAGAGATTCAAATTTTAAAAAGAAGAATTTCAGAAAATCTGAGGGAAAGGAAAGCAGGTCTGGGAAAGTGGACAAGTCCGAGATCACATGCTATAATTGTGGTGAGAAAGGACATTTTGCACCTGAGTGCAAGAAAGCCAAAGTTGATAAAGGTCAAGCTTACATCACAAAGAAGAAGGACTGGGCTGACACTTCACACTCTAAAGATGAGGTGAACTATGCCTTGATGGCAAATGTTAATAGTATCTCTTAAGCTACTAAGACCAAGGTACCTCACTCTACTCTAGCTTTTGATACTACTGATATATCTGAGTTAAGACTCGTTCTTAAAAACTTGCATGTTAGCTACAGAGATCAGACTTTAGAAAATGAAAGAATAAAATCTGAAAGTCTAGACCTTAGAAAGAGAAATGACTATCTAGAATTAGAATTAGTCCAGATGTTATTATTGTTAGAACTGAATTATTGAAAAAGCATGCTTATCTTGAATCTGAACTTGCTAAAGTAAGAAACGTTATTAAAACTTGGACTAACTCTGGTAAAACTACTGAGATTATAATAGAGAATGATTGTTGGAAAGAAGGTCTAGGTTACACTGATAAAAAGAAAACTGCCAACCTAAAAGCTGAGACCTCTAAATCTGTATTTACTGAAAAAGCTGCAAAACCCAAACTTAATCATATGGGGTTTGTACCAAAATCTGACAAACCAAAACAGGATGAAGTCAAATCAGTAAATATTAGTTTAATGTCTCAAAAACAGCTTAAACACAAGCTGGAGTTAAAAAGAGTGAACAAGGTAAAACAACCTAGGAAAATAGAAATGGAAAGGTAGGCATCAATAAAAGCAACAACTATATGTCCATTCCCAATGCTCCTAGGAAGAAATGTTACAACTGTGGAAATCCTAACCATCTTGCTACTTTTTGCAGGAAGAATAAAAATATAAACTTTATACCTCCTAAGTTAGGAGTTAAGAGTGGTTCAGTTAGGTTTAAGCCACAGAATCCTTGTTTTCACTTTGGCAATATTTGGCATTCTATTTATACATGCAAAGAGTATCATAATTTTTATTATGATTATTATGAAATTTAACCCTCTTTGAATAAATTCAAGATTGATTCTACATGTATAAATTCTGATAAAAAGATTGTTAGCACAAACTCTGATAAGACTTCTGCTGCAAAAGCTAACAAACTTAATAAGGCCAAAGGATCCAAGCAAGTCTGGGTCCTTAAAACTAATCATTAGTGGTTTTTCTGATTACAGGGTAACAGGAAAAATATCCTTGTTTCTGAACAGTGGATGCTCAGGACACATGACTGGAAATGAAGCCCTGCTATCAGAATTTGTGGAGAAAGCTGGCCCAAGTGTTTCTTATGGAGATGGCAACAAAGGAAGGACTCTGGGATATGGCAATATCAATCTTGGGAATGTCATCATTGAATCTGTAGCTCTAGTCTCTGGACTCAAACATAATCTACTAAGTGTGAGTCAAATCTGTGACAGAGGTTATCATGTGGATTTCTTTGAAGAACACGGTGAAGTTGTAAGTAAATCTACAGGAAAAGTTGTTCTGAAGGGATACAGACATGGTAACATTTATGAAGCCAAGCTTTCAACAAACTCTGATGGCTCTGGAATCTGTCTACTAAGTAGAGCATCAATTGAAGAAAGCTGGGATTGGCACAAGAGACTTTCTCATCTGAATTTCAACAGCATTAATGAGCTAGTGAAGAAAGATCTTGTGAGAGGATTGCCCAAATCAGTTTTTACTCCAGATGGCCTATGTGACTCATGTCAAAAGGCAAAACAAAGGAAAACTTCATTCAAAAGTAAGACTGAATCCTCAATTCTTGAGCCATATCACTTATTGCATGTTGATTTATTTGGTCCAGTAAATATAATGTCTATTGGAAAGAAAAGATATGTTTTGGTTATTGTTGATGAATACACCAGATATACGTGGGTATATTTCATGCACAAGAAAGAAGAAACTGCATCAATGTCAGACAATGTCAGACAATGTCAGACAACTGGACAATGGATCTAAGCATACAGTGAAAATCATAAGGAGTGATAATGGCACTGAGTTCAAGAATGTAGTCATGGAAGAGTTTTGTAAAGAAAATTGAATAAAGCAAGAATTCTCTGCACCTGGAACTCCACAACAAAATGGAGTAGTAGAGAGAAAGAACAGGACTCTCATAGAAGTTGCAAGGACCATGCTTGATGAAGCAAAGCTGCCAACTTACTTCTGGGCTGAAGCTGTGCAAGCTGCTTGTTTCACACAAAATTCTACACTCATAAACAAGCATGGTAAAACACCATATGAGATGGTGAAAAATAAGAAGCCAAACCTGAAGTACTTTCATGTGTTTGGATGTAAGTGTTTTGTTCTTAAGACTCATCCAGAACAGCTTTCCAAATTTGATTTAAAAGCTGATGAAGGAATCTTTGTTGGATACCCACTATCCATAAAAGCATTCAGAGTCTACAATCTGAGAACAAAAGTGGTCATGGAATCTATCCATGTGTCTTTTGATGATAAGAAGATAACAGGACTTGAAGATTTTGATGAACATGACCAGCTGAGATTTGAGAATGAAGAAACAAATGTTGATCTACAAAATTCTGATACTCTTTCAAACTATGCTGTTCAATCTATACAAGTAGATCAAACTGCAGCACATGTTGAGGGGGAGCAAGTGAATGATGAAAATGAACCCCAATCAAGTGAAGAAACATAAAAGAATGCATCTACTGCTAATGATGCATTAAACTCTGATTCATCAAACTCTGAAAGCAACAGCTCAGGGGGAGCAAACAATGATTTTGGATCTACTAGTCACCACACTCAACACAATTATGAACTTGGGGAATTATCAAGATCAAATCTGCCAAGACAAAGGGTATGGAGTAAAGCACATCCCTTTGAACGGATCATTGGTGAACCGGACATGGGTGTACAGACAAGAAGAGCAACACAGAATGAATGCAATTTCGCAGGATTTATATCTCAAATTGAACCAAAAAAGGTTAATGAAGCTCTTGATGATCCAGATTGGGTAACTGCATTGCAGGAAGAACTCAATCAGTTCGAAAGGCAGAAAGTTTGGAAGCTGGTGCCAAGACCAAAAGATAAATCTATAATTGGCACTAGATGGGTGTTTAGAAATAAACTGGATGAAAATGGTATATTTACCAGGAACAAGGCTCGATTGGTAGCAAAGGGTTACTCTCAAGAAGAGGGAATTGATTATGATGAAACCTATACTCCAGTTGCAAGGCTTGAAACAATCAGGATGTTCTTAGCATTTGCTGCACACTCCAACTTTAAGGTTTTTCAGATGGATGTGAAGAGTGCATTTTGAACGGAGATCTAGAAGAAGAAGTCTACGTTGAACAACCCCCTGGGTTCGAAGGCTAGGAATTTGAAGGTTTTGTGTACTTTCTCTTCAAAGCTTTCTAAGGTCTCAAGCAAGCCCCTCGAACATGATATGATACTCTCTCCAAATTCTTACTTGAAAATGGTTTTACAAGAGGTATCATCGACAAAACTCTCTTCCATAAAAAGCATAAAAATGATGTAATTCTGGTACAAGTATATGTGGATGATATAATATTTGGTTCTACTAATGATTTGCTATGCAAGAGATTTGCTAAGCTAATGCAGAGTAAGTACGAGATGAGCATAATGGGTGAGTTGTCCTTCTTCCTTGGACTTCAAGTTGTTCAGAAGCCTGATGGTATTTTCATCTGCCAATCAAAATACATAAAGGATCTTCTGAAGAAGTATGGGATGGAAGAAGCAGCTACTGCCAAGACCCCGATGCCAACTGCTGTCAAGCTTGATCAAGACAAATCTGGTAAGTCAGTTGACATCACAAAGTATCGAGGTATGATCGGCTCTCTCTTGTACTTAACTGCTAGTAGGCCAGATTATAACGCCTTAGAAAATTCATAATTATAAATATTATTATTTAATATTTAATGTGGAATATATGGTGTGATTTTTTTTGTTAAATATATGTGATATCGTGTTTACATATTTATATGGTGATGTATGTATGTGTGTCTTGTAGGTCCATGTATTTTTATTTGAATTTTGTGATTAAAAATCTATTTAAATTATGCATTATTGATCTATGAAAAATTTAATAAAATCACCGGAGTATTTAAAAATCCCGAAATCTTTTGAAATATACTATTTGTATATTTATTTAGTTTTTAAAATTAATGGTTGAATTATTTTGGGTTTTTAGGTATTTTAAAATGATTTTAAAAGTTTTATTTCATTTAAAGGATCAAAACTTGCAAAATTCATATTTAATTCATTTTTTATCCTAAAAATATTTTTAAAATATGTGGATGCTCATAATTTTATACTCTTTATTTTAAAAATGAAAAGTTTAATTTTTCCTAATTATTAATTTAAATTCAATTATTAAGAGCAATTTAATTGAGTTTAGAAGTGCTTTTTTTTTCAACATTAGTAAATTTCCATTTTTGCTTTTGGCTTTTGTTTAACAGCAGCTAGACTTCTCCAGAATTTTCTTGGTCCTTTTTATCTTATCTTTTTCTTTAGACTCTCCCTCCCATCTCTCCCTTCCGATTACTCTCTCTCCTTGCAATCTCTCACCCTCGTTTGTCTTAATATCTCTCCAGCTCTCCTGCACGGTTCTCTCCCTTTCCCATGTCCGATTGGGGGTGTTCTAAGATGTTAGATATATATATATATATATATATATATATATATATATGCGGTGTATGTATTATGTGTGGCGCGTGAGTAGTGAATTGTGTGTGTATAGAACTATTGGGCATGTTTCTGATTCGGGATTGTGAGTGATGTTTGAGCGTGGCCTGTGTGTGAGAAGACCGGGAACGATGTACTCAACTGACCCAATTATTAGTGTACTGACCCAATTGCAAGTTTTTTGAGTTCGATTACCCAACTACAAGTTGAGCACGAGTTTAGTTATGAAATAGCCAATTAACCCTATTGATATATGATTCTGTTTTGCTGAACTATACTCTGCTTAGTTCAATCTTATTGCTTTGCTGTTTATAATACCTCATATCAATTGCTTCCCTGACCCTCAGTCTTATACAATTGAAAATAAAAATGGCTTAATTAATTAAAGATGTTTTTAAAATTCCTTATACTGGGCTGATCTGTTATCAGTGAGTATGAAGGATTTAAAAGTGAAATATTTTAAAGATTTTAAAGATTTGATGTGGGGGAATTCCGTTAAAATGTTTTCCACGGATTCCTTCAGATTGGAGGCGTAAGAGGCCGGGTGACGCCGGTCCAGCATGTTTTATTTTTGTGCTGTAGTTCTGGTGGGACCAGTCCATCACCTTTATAGGCCAATGTGTTACCTAATTGGGAACCCAATTCATGTCCAGACGGATCGAGTGTCCGGGCTGGGGACTTTACGTGGCTGATCACCCGTATTGTCCGTAGTCGTGAAAAAACTCCAATCAACTGAAATGATTTTAAAAAAAAGGGTTTATGGAAAGTATGTTTTGATAATGGAATGATTTTAAGAAAAGGAATGTTTTCATGAAATTTATGATTTGATGAAAATGGAAAGTTTATCCTATAATGGAAATTGAATTCTTTCCTTGAGATTAATTGATAATTGATATTGTTCATCAATGAATTATCGAGATATTGTTGTATCACTATATTATTAACTTGCTGAGCGTTCTTTGGCTCACTCTTGCTTTGTTTTTACCTAACCCTTTGCAGTTATGTTTAATGATGATCCACTACATTTATTCATGCGAATGAGAGCGATGAGACATTCTATACATGATAGATTTCGGAGCTCGAGCGGGTAAGCACAAATTGGGATTGAGCTACGAATTAGATGATATAGTAAATTGTATTCAGAGCAGAGATAGAAGTTGGAATAATTTGTATAGTATAGATTCTTGTTTCATACCATAACCTGGAATCGATCCTCGGTGAGGAATCGTTGGTGTATTAAGTTTTAATTGTATTTATTAAATTGGAATTTGGTTTGGGTTGAATTACAGGTGGATAGTCTGTTTTACGAATACTTCATGTCGAAATTTTCTAAAATTTCCCTGTATCAAAGTCTATTTTATTATGAAAGCATATTTTCAGTATTGGGAAGTCGGGCCGTTACAGGTTGGTATCAGAGCAACAGAGCAACAGGTTATGGTCACTGAAACAAGTTAGGATGATTAGGTGTAAGTATTCAGGTTAGACATTAGATGGAACGATTTAGGATAAGGTTCGCCTTAGGTTATTAGGACAACTGTTGCGACATTATTAGGTATCCCGACATATCGCGCGAGCAGGAATTTGATTCATCGGAAGATTCTGTTTTGGATGAGGTGATTGATTCGGTGCTACATATGTTAAATATTAACAGATGACCGGAGCTACCAGCTTGGAGGACGTTACTCATAGACCTTCACGTATCTTCTAGAAATTCTATTACGACTTTACTTACCCCATGAACGACATAGAAAGTGCGAAAGGACGGTAAACAAGATGCGAAATGTGATTTCTGTCATGTGATGGAGTAAGGACATGTATATTCATTACTAGCCGTTGATTTCATTTAATTTATTAATTAAGGAGATTCAACCTTTCTTTCTGTTTTTTCTTATTTTAATAATACCCCATCACCTTTGATAATCAACTATACTTTAATCGATGATGAATTTTTCAGATTCATTTAAACTCATCCCTATTTTTCAAAGATACCTCTATTTTCCAGGGGATCATTTGATTCAACATAATGTATATAAATTATTGAGATCCTTGATTTATTTTTAATTTCCCCGAATAATTGTTATTCCTTATTCAACATTATATATCTATAAACTTTTTGAAAATTTTGAATTCTTTTTGTTTCTCTCTGAATACTTGACCTTATTTATTCTGACTGGGATGAACAACCCTATGTATAAAGGGGATTCGGGGACATCTTATCTACGTGATAGAGGTCTGGTGGGATGCCACTGAGTGTGTTTCTCATAAAAGTACAGAAGGGTGGCTCCTTCTTATGCTATGGTGGTTGACCTAAGTGACAAATGCAACCTGAAATTAGTTCAATGATCATATTGATCACCCGGTTAAATTCTCTTATAAAATTCTTATCAAACAAAACTCATCTTATATTCATGCATGTTATCACCTGTCCATTTTATTGATTCCTCTTGTTATAAACCCTTGTGATTCCTGAAGTTATCAGTGGTTGAAAGCAGTAAAGATGGAGACGATGACATTCTAAGTGGTCCGAGTTACAATTACGTCGAAAAGGAATTGGTTGATCAAGTTTGAGAATTGAGGTTAAAGCAGAGATTGAATATTAAGTTAGATTACGCAGTAGATTGACGTACAACACACGTACAAGATTCGATAATATGGAGAAATTGATTATGGTTAAAGAGCAGATGATAAGGACATGAAATGATAATTTTGTTAAAGTCAAAAATAGAGTGATGATTGATATAATTGGTATGTGATAATTATCGTGAAGGAAAGATTGTTGAAGAACACTTGTTAATTTTATATTTTCACTGTGGATACAGTAGATAAGATACTACAAAATTTGGATGTTTTAGACCAATTATCGGATATAAAAGTTTAAGAACCGGAATGGGATAATTTGAGCGAAGCAGAGTAGAGCTAGGCAGTTTGTCTTAAAGAAATTTCAACAGGAATTGGAGCCATGGATAATAAGTAAAGTATCTGTGTTGGAGTTTACGACTTGTGTGAATGTATTTCAAAGGATCACGAATATCAAGAAATAAAATAGATTTGACTAAAACGGAATAAGATGGTAAGAAAAGGAAGACCGAGAATCAGGAATTGTGTTAACGGAAGATGTGAGATTTGGCTAGAAAGGAATTCGAGAGGACATATATTGAAATTATACTAGGTTAAATATGGAAGGCTATGAGAGTAAACAAAAAGAATGGTGTGGTAGTAAATAATAAAGTTTGAAACTAGAAGTGGTACGCTATAAGCGCGGGAAGATAAGACGTTTTGTCAAGGATTGTATTATGTTAGGTCCAACAAAGACTATAATTAGAGCAACCGAACCCTCCCATATAAATTTCTTTGGAGCCGGAAATTTTGAAGTGGCTGCAAATGATGCTAATAAGTGTGGATATGAGTACAGATGGAAGCATAAGGTGTGATTCTAGGATCGAATCGATTGATTGAGTACGAGGTGCAAAAAAGATTGTAAGGGCAAGTAAGTGAAGGTTATGATTTCCGAGGGATGTAGAAGTTGTTTTTCGAGGTCGCAAGTGGACAAAGGAGTGTTAACAGTCACCCAGACCAAAAGGTTATTACGTCAAGAATATCAGGATTACTTTGCACATGTGAGAGGTACCCATAAGGAGACGATTAGGTTAAAGCATATCCCCGTGTCTAAACGATTGGGTTTTATATCAAACTGGCCACTCTCTTCGTCAAAAATTATCATTTAACCCACCGTTCTCATCGGGGTCTCATTTAAACCACTAAACTAAGAATATGTATCATTTTCCCCCTGCATTCAAAAAAATTAATACAATTTATGGTGGTCTAAGTGATATACAGGGGGGGCAAATGATATATTTTCTTAATTTAGTGGTTTAAATGAGACCCCGATGAGAACGGTGGGTTAAATTATAATTTTTGACGAAGAAAGTGGCCTATTTGATATAAAACCCCTAAACTTTTGGATATATGTATGGATGATTTACTAAGATGGTCAACAGACAGGGATATAATGTTGGATAGTTATATATTACCAGGAATGTAATCAGTTTCGAGAATTCAAGATCGGAAGACATAGCAAGATGTTTGAGGATATAAGAAGAACATGCATACGATTTCTAAGTACGAGCTTTGGAATTGAAAGAATTATAATCTTCAGGATATGATGAAGGGATCAAAGTGAACTACGAGAAGAGTAGGCAGTAATGAATCGGGAAAGGCCTAAGATGCCAGCAGAGATCAAAAGTTTTGAAGGATCAGCTAGGAATTTCCTTAGACTGTCAAAGATTTTACCAAGATAGTTATAGGAGTGGACAAGACTATAAATTAAGAAACGAATGGATAAAGGTGAAGAGAGCTTTTTGGAGTCAAAGAAGAGATCGAAAACCGTTCAAGTGTCAGTGCAACCAGATGAACCAGGAAAGATATAAATAGGCATACAATGCTCAAAGAAATGCTTAAATAATTTGGGATGTTATAGATGGAAGATCCAAAGGTTTAGATTATTGCGAATGAATCGTTAGAGGAAAATAGAAAGTACCAAGCGGAGTTGACGGAAGCAGAAGGTGAAGTTGATGAATGTAGAAGAATGAAATAGTTCAAGGAAATGAGTTATCGATAAATGTGGGAGTTATAAAGTGTAGAGTTTAACTTTTGACGATTTGTAAGATATGTAGAGTAATGGTTCAAAAGTCGAGTTTTGATATTAGGGGATATTAGAGTTGGAGTTTTAATTGCATTGAAACATTGATTTTGAATGGTGTTGAGGGGCAGTGACCCCGGGATACTTTGTATTGCGAATAAGATATATACGTTTCAAGGTAAATGGTTATTAGTTTCGAAAAGGTTACTCAGTAAAACAGTGGGATTGAGGATGAATAGAAGTTTCCCAGTTATTCCCTCCTCGATTAACATTGTACGTTGAAAGGGGAGTAAGAATGATTGGGGAATTTCTTGATATTCTTTTTCTCAAAGTTTTATCTGGGGCAACTTGAATTATGAGTAGGAGCGTGGAAGTGGTATCAATTGTTTTAGTCGCGAGGAATTCGTTTTAAAGATTTAATTACTTAACTGTTTACTTCAAGTCAAGGCAGATTTCTTCACTTATATGTTTGTTATAAGTAAAGGTAAGTGTTGTTTTAATATTGTACATGAATGAATTATTTATGGATGATTGGGTTAGTACTTGAGGCATTGTGTACAGGACATAGTCCATTATAAGAATAGGTCATGTCCGATTTTCGGTAGACCAGGATCATCACGTACAAGTGATAAGTATCTAGATTAACGAGACATGTAAATCAAAGGTTTAAGTTTATGTCGGAATCTGCGGGCTTACAGGACGAGCCTAGTGATATATGAATTGATATAAAATTCTTGAATGAAATAAATGACTTGGAAATTGAAAGAGAATGTTTGATAAATATCGTCATGTGTTTTCTTACAGTCGATTCTGAGGACAGAATCCTATTAAGGGGGGAAGGATATAACGCCTTAGAAAATTCATAATTATAAATATTATTATTTAATATTTAATGTGGAATATATGGTGTGATTTTTTTTTGTTAAATATATGTGATATCATGTTTACATATTTATATGGTGATGTATGTATGTGTGTCTTGTAGGTCCATGTATTTTTATTTGAATTTTTGTGATTAAAAATTTATTTAAATTATGCATTATTGATCTTTGAAAAATTTAATAAAATCACCGGAGTATTTAAAAATCCCGAAATCTTTTGAAATATACTATTTGTATATTTATATAGTTTTTAAAATTAATGGTTGAATTATTTTGGGTGTTTAGGTATTTTAAAATGATTTTAAAAGTTTTATTTCATTTAAAGGATCAAAACTTGCAAAATTCATATTTAATTCATTTTTTATCCTAAAAATATTTTTAAAATATGTGGATGCTCATAATTTTATACTCTTTATTTTAAAAATGAAAATTTTAATTTTTCCTAATTATTAATTTAAATTCGATTATTAAGAGCAATTTAATTGAGTTTAGAAGTGCTTTTTTTTTCAACATTAGTAAATTTCCATTTTTGCTTTTGGCTTTTGTTTAACAGCAGCTAGACTTCTCCAGAATTTTCTTGGTCCTTCTTTTAATCTTATCTTTTTCTTTAGACTCTCCCTCCCATCTCTCCCTTCCGATTACTCTCTCTCCTTGCAATCTCTCACCCTCGTTTGTCTTAATATCTCTCCAGCTCTCCTGCACGGTTCTCTCCCTTTCCCATGTCCGATTGGGGGTGTTCTAAGATGTTAGATAAATATATATATAGGGGGCTACTCCAATACAAACCTCCTTAAAATACAAACCTACAAACCAAGCATAATCTAATATTTCAAGCTAATCTAATGACCAAACTAGGGGTATCCCAATACAAAAAATGCTTAAAATAATTGGCTCTATCAAACAAAAAAAATAAAATAAAATAAAATAAAAAAATCACTGTTCACGTGATGACGTGGCAGTGGATTTCACTGGTTAACGGTGCTTCGCACCTTCTTGTACGGCGCTTCGCGCCTTTATCATTCTAAAGTTGTAAGGAATGGCAATCAATGGTAAAGGCAATAGACGATTGACGGGTGTGTCGAGAGCTTTCGGCCCTCATGACTACCTAACTCATCCGTTTACTGTCTTAAATGCTTCGCATTTCCACGGCAAGATTTTTATTTTTTTTTTTGAATTTTTTATTTTTTTTTTGTTGGATAGAGCCAATTATTTTAAGCATCTTTCGTGAAGGTACCCTTGGCGGAAACCTTAGAATAGATGAAATATAATTAATTTAGTGTTGGTTTGTAGGTTTGTATTTTAAGAGTGGTTTGTATTTGAGCACTTGCCTATATATATATACGGTGTGTGTATTATGTGTGGCACGTGAGTAGTGAATTGTGTGTGTATAGAACTATTGGGCGTGTTTCTGATTCGGGATTGTGAGTGATGTTTGAGCGTGGCCTCTGTGTGAGAAGACCGGGAATGATGTATGTGTAATCGCAAGTGTACTGCTGGGTTTATGTTGTAAATTTCAGTGAGGTGTGTGTTCTCGTTGGATGGTGAAGAGTTAAAGAGGGAAAGAGTTGCTGGTGGTGTATGCCGAGTTCGATAGTATATTTTTGTTGCTATTGCGGGTTGAGTTTTGTTGCTATTGCGAGGGCAGGAACAGAGCAAAGGGGATTGAGGGTGAAGGAGGAAGAAGCAAGGGAGTATATGGTCTGTGGGTGTGTTTGTTTATATGCACAGTTATACGTTGGAGGCAAAGAAATGAGAGGTTGTAGTACGGCCGGGGTGTGGGTGTGTCAGAGAGAAATGGCGCAGGTAAGGGGGTGTTGTAGTTGGGTTCTACCACATGAGTATTGTCGTTGTATTATTAGTTTGAGTTTGAAAATGGGCGTGGGATAGCATGTTTGCAGGGGAGGGGTGATGGTACTACTAGACAGTGTATGTGTTCAAAAGATGTGAGCCGGTGGACGGGCGTGTGCTATGTGAGATCTTGGTACCGTGTTGTTCGAAGGGCATAGAGTTGAACAGCAGCCTATGATGTTTATATACTTGAATCTATGTGTTGAATTGCTTGCTAGATGGATTATATATGCATAGTATTGAATCTTATGCGTATTTTCGAATTTTAGGTACTTAATTTTGAATTATATGATTGATAGTTGATAATATATATACTTAAATGGTTGTTAAAGGATAAGTAGCTCGGTTATGTATAATTGTCGGACAGTGGTGTTTAGTGGATTAATCTGCAAATTTTAATTATGTATAAATTAGGTTGTATGTGTTGATGAGGGACTTGTAATGTGATATCTAAATCATTATTATTATTTGGAATGTTATGAATTTCTAGAGATTAATAAAGTGGGATTGTTCATGGTTAGTAATGGATAACTGGACTCTGGCATAATTATGAAGGTTTATTTGGATGCGAAATAATTTTGAGTCGAATTGTATGTTACTGGATCGATGAATTATGAATTAGTAGCATTAAGTATATGGATTGCCAGAAGCTTATAGATAGTTATGATTGATGTACATTGTATTGAGTTAAGGTTAAATAGAAGGAATTATTTTGTTTGGGTCGGTTGTATTCTGATAGGTTAAGTCATATTTTAAAGGAGGTGTTGTCCAAATTTTATTAGAATTATTTTGTAATTAGTATTTGTAAATAGATATGATATATGTGATAACTAGCATAAGAGTAAATTATTGTTATGTACTAAGTGCTTATATGATTTTGTGATTTTATGTTATTATTTCGAGAATGTAATTACTATGTGCTATATTGGTTATAATTGTAAAGCGAAATAGGTCACGATTGGGTAGAATGGAGTTATACGATTAAGGTTGTGCCTGTACTGAAATAGTACTTTACCTGTATATAGGTACGAATATGAGGTCAGCTAAGAGCCAGTGCACGTGTAGATGGAATATAGCCGGTGGAGATAATTATCGAGATTGACGAGTGTGCTCCTGTAGAGGCTGACAATGATGAAGGAAAGATGAATGTGTGATCAAATAAAGGTTAATGTATAAAAAAGTGGAAACTGATGTAAAGTGAGTAAAGAAGTGAGATGTTGAAATTGGAAATTTCGTGTGTTGAGGCAAGTATACTATCCCTCACTTATCGTTCAAGTGATGTGAAACTGTTTATATTATTTATATTTGCGCGTTCTTTCAAATCTTTTCTTGTAATCATCTATACCCTTCATTGTCATTTTTAATTATTGTGAACTTGTCTTGTCAATTATACGATGTTCTTTCAAATCATTTTGTTATTGCTTAAACTCTTCATTTTTATTGCCAGTGAAATTCTTCCTCTATTAAATTGCAAACACTCATTTTCAAATTACTCTGTCATTGTTTATTTTCCTCACCTATTGTTCAGGTGTTGAATTCTTTTAAAATTAATTTATCTCAATATTTCTCGTCTTTACTAATATTTTTCAAAGATCATTTTTCTTCAAATTATTGTAAACTAATTCGTGGTTTATACTATTGTTGAGGCATGTGTTGCTCAGTGACGGTTAAAATCGAGAATGAATTGAGATCTTCTTAATTATTCAAACTCATTATTGTCATGCTGGTTCTGGCAGTTAAAGCCTATGAGTGCTTAGCCGACAGGAGTGAGACATTGTGTAATTGAGAATTTCTTAAATCTTCATTTTAATCTAATCAAATCTATTCTGTTTGTTCAAACTTTACAATGTAATTTCATAAATTGAAAATCTTTGAAATAAGTGATTATATCCAGTGCAGTGACTTGAATCTTCTGTTGAACTTCGAATTTTCTTTATTCCCTGCTTTCTTTATAATTGTTGTTCCATTTCTAGAATCTAAATAATTGCTCAGTTATTTAATTTATCATGTTTCCTTATTGATACAGGGTTAATTGGCTAATACATAACTGAACTCGTGCCTAACTTGCAGTTGGGTAACTGAACTCAAAAAGCTTGTAGTCAACTCATCAAAGTAATTAAAACTTGCAATCGACTAACTACCGTTAACTCCATCTAACGTCCTTGACGGAAATTTGACATGGCATGCTGATGTGTTAAAATTATACACGTCATCTGCCAAGGTGGTTTGGTTCATTAAAAAAAATCATTTTCTTTTCAGTAATTAAAATCCTTCGTTCTTTATAATTTTGTTGCTTAAAATTGTTCTTTTCAACACATTTAATCCCACCTCTATAGCTGTCGCCCACACAAATCCGTCACTGTTCCTTTGCCACTCCCCTCCTCCTCTTTCATCCATCACTCGCCACTCCACCCAGCACATCACCAACAACCGCCTTCGTCCACCCATACGCATACATGATACATCCCAACAACCCAGTCACCTCTTCTCTGTTCACCCATACACATACATCCAAACAACAAGATACGCTTCTACCGAAAGAAAGTCCCGGCCGAATTTTTGCAAAATCCGGCAAAACTCCTCTCAACTTCGACCAACCCAAGAACCCAGCAGAACAACAACAACCATATAATCTCGCAACCAACAAGAAATAACAATAACACTCAACATATAATTCGAATTTCACCATATAACTGAAATCAATCATGACAAAAATCGAGACCCATCAAGGAAATCGAAACCCATTTCGGTTTCAACACAAGTCACTAAAAATCGAAACCCATCAAGAGAATCGGAGCTTAAGAAGCTCGGGACCGGAATCAATGGCAGAGAAGAGCTCCGGCCGATAATTTTTTTTTTTGAAGAGAAGAAAGAGAGCAGCGAAAGAGGGGAATAGAGAAGAAAAGATTGAGAAAAGAGATTTTGAGAGAGAGAGATTGAGATTGATATTCTGGAAAATTTTAAACCGTGGGCTTTGATTCTGGGTGTGAGAGTGAGGGGAGATTGTTTATAAAAAAAATTAAATTAATCAAAGGTGTGAGAGCGAGGAATAAAAGGGCTTTGATTGGACTCCGGTAATTGCTCAAACGAAGTTTTCCGGCGACAACAGCGTGGGAGAGGAGAGAGGCGGTGAGGCGAGAGAAAAGAGAGAGAGAAGAGACAGGGGAGGGAGAGATGTGAGAAAAAAAAAAGAAAGTAAAAAAAGAAAAGAATTCTAAACTATTAATATTTAGGAAAATATAAGTAGTTTATGTGGCAGCTGATTTGTCAAATGTGAGGAGAGAGAAACGTCCATGTGGCTGCTTATGTGTACACAATTAACGGACCTCCGTTAAAAGTCAACGAAAATTAACGGCGCTGCAAGTTATTTTGTGTTTAGTGATTGAATTGCAATAAAATATTATTGTACTGACCTAATTGGAAGTTTTTTGAGTTCGATTACCCAACTGCAAGTTGAGCACGAGTTTAGTTATGAAATAGCCAATTAACCCTATTGATATATGATTCTGTTTTGCTGAACTATACCCTGCTTAGTTCAATCTTATTGCTTTGCTGTTTATAATACCTCATATCAATTGCTTCCCTGACCCTCAGTCTTATATAATTGAAAATAAAAATGGCTTAATTAATTAAAGATGTTTTTAAAATTCCCTATACTGGGCTGATCTGTTATCAGTGAGTATGAAGGATTTAAAAGTGAAATGTTTTAAAGATTTTAAAGATTTTAAAGATTTGATATGGGGGAATTCCGTTAAAATGTTTTCCACGGATTCCTTCAGATTGGAGGCGTAAGAGGCCGGGTGATGCCGGTCCAGCATGTTTTATTTTTGTGCTGTAGTTCTGGTGGGACCAGTCCATCACCTTTATAGGCCAATGTGTTGCCTAATTGGGAACCCAATTCATGTCCAGACGGACCGAGTGTCCGGGCTGGGGACTTTACGTGGCTGATCACCCGTATTGTCCGTAGTCGTGAAAAAACTCCAATCAACTGAAATGATTTTAAAAAAAAAGGGTTTATGGAAAGTATGTTTTGATAATGGAATGATTTTAAGAAAAGGAATGTTTTCATGAAATTTATGATTTGATGAAAATGGAAAGTTTATCCTATAATGGAAATTGAATTCTTTCCTTGAGATTAATTGATAATTGATATTGTTCATCAATGAATTATCGAGATATTGTTGTTTCACTATATTATTAACTTGCTGAGCGTTCTTTGGCTCACTCTTGCTTTGTTTTTACCTAACCCTTTGCAGTTAGGTTTAATGATGATCCACTACATTTATTCATGCGAATGAGAGCGATGAAGCATTCTATACATGATAGATTTCGGAGCTCGAGCGGGTAAGCACAAATTGGGATTGAGTTACAAATTAGATGATATAGTAAATTGTATTCAGAGCAGAGATAGAAGTTGGAATAATTTGTATAGTATAGATTCTTGTTTCATACCATAACCTGGAATCGATCCTCGGTGAGGAATCGTTGGTGTATTAAGTTTTAATTGTATTTATTAAATTGGAATTTGGTTTGGGTTGAATTACAGGTGGATAGTCTGTTTTACGAATACTTCATGTCGAAATTTTCTAAAATTTCCCTGTATCAAAGTCTATTTTATTACGAAAAGCATATTTTCAGTATTGGGAAGTCGGGCCGTTACACAGATATTATGTTCGCAACTTGTCTATGTGCTAGATTCCAAGCTAACCCTAAAGAGTCACATCTTATAGCTGTTAAACGTATTTTCAGATACCTTAAGGGAACCCCCAATCTTAGGATTTGGTACCCTAAAGGAACAGGTTTTGACCTAGTTGGCTATACAGATTCTGACTTTGCGGGTTGTAAGATTGATCGGAAAAGTACTTCTGGAAGCTGTCAGTTTCTAGGAAGGAGGTTGGTATCTTGGTATAGCAAGAAGCAATACTCAGTATCTACATCGGCAGCCGAAGCAGAATACATTGCGGCAGGTAGTTGTTGTGCTCAGATCCTGTGGATGAGGAATCAACTTCAGGACTATGGACTCATGTTGGACAAAATTCCAATTCTATGTGACAACACGAGTGCCATTGCCATTTCCAACAATCCAGTTCAACACACCAGGACTAAGAAATGAATGGAACTGTGGTATTATATTTTGTTCCCACAGATCAACAAATTGCAGACATCTTTACTAAACCACTGGATGAATCCACTTTCGCCAGGTTAGTTGGTGAACTTGGGATGTTAAATCTGTCTAATTAATTTTGGATAATCAATAACTGCAATTTGTTATAAGTTCACATGTATTTTAAATGTCCATATGTTTAGAACTTGTGAATTTATTTGCATCCAGTCCTCTTTTTATAGTTATCTCTATATTAATTACCATGCTTATAAATGGTATATTTTATGGTAATTAATAAGTAAATAATTGTGTTAATTGTAGCATAATTTAATAAATATTTTATTGACATATATCAGTTAATGATATTTTGTTAATTTTATGTCTATTTAATTGTGAGTTTATCTCATTATTGTGGATAATTTCTTGATTCACTGCGTGATTATTTTTAAATCCGTAATAATTAGAAGTATTAAATATGTGTATATGTGTATAGGCTGATAGGTCTTGGTGATAAGATGTTTTTTGGCCGACAGATTTCGGTGATAAGATGTTTTTTCGGCTAATTAGGGTGTTAGGTGAGAAATTATTGAGCGGTGTTAGTTTTTCAAACATAACATATCACTATTACACCTAACCCACTAAACCTTGAAACCTTATAAATGATGAGTTTTTGTTTGTGTTTAACATCATCATTTTTCAGATATACAGAGCATATACACACAATTGCTGAATATTCCGAGCTTTGATCGGAAAGATCTCTCAATCTAGCTGGTGGTTTTTAGATCGGATTTAATATTCTTGCTTTATACATCATTCTTTTATAAAAACTAACCCTTGTTTTTTAATTTCCTCAAAGTTTTGAAAATGGCATTGCAGGGAAGCTTTTTAATTGCCAAAGTTAATCCTATTTCCATTCAGGATAAGCAATTTTGGGCTTGGACACAATTTCTGAATGAACATTCATTAATTCGCTATGCTTTAGTTACACAGGTGTAGCTTAACCATGATGCATTGCGTGAACTATATTGCAGTGCGGATAACACTTCTGGACATGACGGGTGTGCAATCACATATCGACTGTTTGATAGGTCGATTAGGGTCACTGAACGAGATGTTAATCGAATTCTCCATTTTCCAATGGGAAATCTCGTGTCTGATCCTACACCTGAACAAATTGAAATGTTCTTTCGTTTTATAAGGTAGCAAGATGGCAACTTCAATACTGGTAATCTTTCTAGAACATTTCTAACCCAGTACTGGAATTTCTTCTTTCACACTCTTAACCATGTTTTTTCCTCAGATAGGACAAATCAAGATCGAATACCTGAATTTATTCAAATAATAGGGTATGCGGTCGCCAATAATTTGAGGATTAATTTTGGAAAAATAGTGCTTGGTCAAATCATTTTAAAAATGAAACGCTTGGGAACAAGAGATTTTCGGACTCAAAATGTCAAATGTCTATATCCAAGGTTTCTACAGTTAATATTAAATGATTTTTTGAATGATGAAGACAAGGTACGCTTGGAAAATGGTCAAAAGGTGGAATGTTCTTCCATGAAGACGAATGTAATTAATTACATAAGCAAAAAGAAATATAAGGATGTGCCTACAGTCCTAACTGAATATCTAAAGACTGTCCCACTTCCGTTGTTACCATGACCAGTGAGAGCAGGTATATGACAAGGTAATATTTCAATCCCTGCCATTCCAACCTCTGTATTCCCTATTGTGTCACAGGAAATACAGTTTCTACAGCCCCTAGTGGCCATCTTACCCGACCAAGAGCAGGAAATCCCACCGACTCTAACACAAGTCGAAGAGCCCATTTTATAAATGCAAACACAAACACAACAAACTCCTACACCTCAATTGTCACTTAAACGACCAGTTATTCACATTATTGAGGGAGATAGTGCCTCAGCAGCACCACATAAGGAGTTAGTTACATCAGCCGCTCTACCTCATTCTAAACGGAGTAAACCCAATGAACCTGAGGTAACGGCAACTGTTAATGAAACAATTCTTTCTTATCCAATGAGTGCAAATGTAAATGAGGTTGAATTGACGGGAGCAACTATCTTGACTTCTATTTCACGGAACATAAGAGTGGTTGATGATCTTTCTAAAGATCAAAGGCCTTCACAGGCATCCGAGGTGGAATTACCTACCTCAATAACTGCTGGTGAATCTTCCATTTTACGGAAAGTTCCATCGGTAGGAGGTTCTTTTATGAACCAAGTGTCTTCACAGACGTACGAGGGAAACTTGGGTTTTGTGCCATTTAATCAATTCAAGTTTAACCTCCCAGAGGGAAAATCTCTGGATCTCTTTCGAGATTTACTACTTTTTTACCAGTGGTCGGCAACTCGCTTCACGCGAGGATGGAAGCTCACGAACTTTCATTGCACCATCCGTGGCCTCTGAAAAATAGGCTAGGATGATTTCATTTGCAGGTACATATATCGGTGGAAGCTATGGAGGAGAGTTGAGGGAAACACGAACAGAACATGTAAGTGTCACCCAAACCACTAAACCGAGTGAATATAGAGTGTTGAGTGAAACACCTTGCAGAACGTACGAGTGAGCAACCTACTCAACCACATGCACCTGTAACCAGAAAGGAATACAACAGACTCCTTACACGAGTCCAAACAATGGAGAAAGAGTTGCAAAATATCCGTAAGTCCATTGCAGAAATCAAAAATTTGCAACATATTCAACATGATGTATTCCAGGTTCAATTAATACCATGGCAACCCAGTTTAATGATGCAATCAACTCCTTGGTAAAGTCATCTTCGTCTAATTTACCAACTCCACATCCTACTACTCTGGAGGATAACCCAACTAAGGGGGAGAAGTTGGATGATCAAGAAAAATCTACTAGGCGTAAGGGCAAGGAAAAGGCTATTGAAACGGAATTAACTTTATTTTGGGAAAGGAAAAGCTAATGGGAGTATTAGTGCTATGTGGAAAGCAAACAAGGCAAACTTGAAGATATGATCAGTCTAGAGGAACAATTTGTCTTGTACTTGTTCAAATTTTAGAAATCTGGAAAATGTATATATGATCCAGAATGCGCTTTAATATTATTTATCTTTATATTTCATTTTTGTTTTTGTATCAGTTGAGTTATCCTCTAGGAATTTGCTTGTCAAACCCTAACAATCAAATAGGGGGAGATTGTAAAGCATAATGTAATGTAATATGTAATAGAGGACATATATAACTCAACTAGGATAAAAGATAAATAATATTAACTTTATACAGGGATCGTGAAATTTGAAGAACAGGCACCGACAAGGATCAAGTCGCTGAAAGAAGTTCATTAACATGATCAAGCCTCAGTGATAGAGTAAGATGTACAGATGATTCAGTTGAAGGGCCAAAAGATTCCATGTATTTATATATAGGGGGTGTTTGGAAGTTAGAGGTTTGGAATAAAATTAGAGGTTTGGAGGTAGATTAGAGGTTTGACCAAATGAAACATCTAATTTGAGTGTTTGGTTGTTAGAGGTTTGAGTTAGAGGTTTGGGATCAAAAAGCTAATTTTGAAAAAGCTCATTTTAGGAGCTTTTTCAATTAGAGGTTTGTTATGTGTCACAAAAAGTTATTCAAAAAGCTATTTACCAAACACTTTTATTCAAAACAGCTAATTTCAATCCGCTAGTCAAAACAGCTAATTCAATCTGCTAGTCAAAACAGCTAATTCAATCCGCTATCAGCTAACAGCTATCAGCTAATTGCCAAACAGGGCCATAATTTGAAGATACTGCTGCAGGCTAATCAATTGGAATGTAACGAAGGTGTGAAGATCAAGATCAGTGCTAGTCACTTGTGAACCAGACCAGTGCACTAAGTGTCAGCACATACGAGAAGGATCAACACATTAATTCACAGAAAGAATTGTCAAAGCCTATTGACGATCAAGGACAGACATAATATCTCAAAGTATTGTCAAAAATTAATTTACTCTGAAAATTAACTAAGTAACAGATTAATTAATTATTTATAATAAATAATTAAATTAATCTGGTACTTGAACTATTTTATGAGATGAATTAATTCAGCAGAATATTTGAAACAGAAGAGACAAGCCTAAAAGAAGCAGCCAAAAATAGTAATACTATGCAGAGTTACTATGCACGATTACTATGCAAGATTACTATGCGCGATTACTATTCACGATTGCTATGCAGGTACTGTGCAAATAGTGGTTACTGTGCAAATAGTGGTACTGTGCAAATAGTGGTACTGTGCAAATAGTGGTTACTGTTCAAATAGTGGCTGGTGAGGCCCACGGAAGAAAATTTTCTCAGCAGCCACGGTTTGGTTGGTGTAATAGTGGTTACTATGCAGGTGGGGCCCACGTAAATAGTACAGTATAGTGACTTTCTAAAACCTATAAATAGGCCTGTTGTATTTCATTTTAAAACACACCTCAACACACAACTTTCTCTTCTCTCTCTTATATCTTCTCTGTGTAAGCTGCTAGACAGTCCATCTAGTAGGAAAGCCGGCTTAGCCCGCTTTCAGGAAGTGTCGGGTAGAAGGTCCTCGTGCCTAAACTATCCTTAGAGTGTTTGATTTTGTAGCTGATCCATAAGATTAAATTGTGTAGCAAACCTCCGGGTTTTATCTATTCAAAGATATTTCCCAGACAATTGTGTTATTTCGATTCAGTATTTTTGATTTCATATTCACATCAAAAATCGAAATATTGCTAAATAACGTATTTAACCCCCCTTCTACGTTATTCCGGACCTAACATTACGTCTACGTGTTGTGGTTGGATTGTATATCATACAAGGATATATGTTATGTGATAGGTGTAAGAACCCAGATTTTTGGTAGGAATTAAAACTTTTATTATGTATTAATGTAGAAATGAATAGTGGTTACGACAACGATGTAGCAACGGTTCTAATGAACGAATATGGAATGGATATGGATTCCAATGTTTATATGTCTTGAAGAATGCTATTGGTTGACAACTTAGATTAGAATAATCTATCTCCTAGGAAAGTAAGATATGGTAATTCCAAAGAGCAAGGTTATTCTCATGTCATCCAAATCGATGTCTGTTATAAGTCCAGTGGTTTCGTGAAAGAGATAAGGAACGCTCGAAAGAGAACAAGGACATTTTTCTAAATATAAGGAATAAAGAGAGAATAAAGAATTAATAGTGTTTTTTTGTGGAAATGGGAATATTATTAGACGACGCTATATAGAAGTATTCAGAATAGATTTCGGAGTTCGTATTCATGATCCAGGGGTAAAATAAGTGTATGCAAACGATACCAGATTCAGAAAAATAGCACTTTTATTTTCTCTGAGATTTTCCCTGGACACGAAGGATTTAAGGATTTAATAAAAAAGATTTGGGGAATTTAAATTCAAGGATTATAAAGGAGGATTGAGAATAGTAGTATTAACATTAAGAAGGTTTCCGGTAAAACCCTAACTAGAAATCCTTGAGATATTCCTCCGAACGATCAATGAAAATGAGCAATAACCGGACAAAGATAGCAGGGAATCAAGATGCATGCATGTGCATGAGGATAAGACCAAGTCTAAGTAGTTACATGAGCAACTAGCATACTTAGCAAACAAACCAAGTACTTCGCTTCATCTCATTAAATTACCACAAAAACACCAGCACTTGTCCCTTTAAATTGCATCATCCATGACCTCACCACTTTATGAAAGGTACTTTATGCAAGATATTATCCAAACATGCCAATAATACACATTGGATGATATTAGAACAAGAGAAAAAAAAACACAAAATTCTCCCAAACTGCCCTGCATGAACCAAGCACAAAGAAAAATTCATATCTCCATATTCAGGGCTCTATAAATCACCAAATTTAACCATCGCTTCTCCACTCCATGGGTAAGGTTCGTTCAAAATTTCATGGCCAACAAAGGAGTGTAGCCTAGTCAAATACCCCCCCCCCCCAAGTTGAGAAGCTAAACTGCCCTGTTCTTGACAATTTCTTTCCAGCGGAAAAAGGGGCTCAAAACCCAAGCTATGAAGCTTCAAATTTGATGAACTAGGACTCAAAACAAAGCTTATGAAGATGCCAAGATGTGGTAAAAATTTGAGAGCCAAGCTCTTATTTTTCGATTTGTTATGAATTTTACAAGATTGATGATGAATAGTAATGAATAGTGTTTTACTTAGTTTTTCATGTTTTATTCTTAGAGTTCAAGCTTCCTAAGGTGCATACAAGGCTAAAGGACCCATTGTAAAGCTCTGTTACTCAAGCGGACAATAAAAGGACACTTGGTTATAACTTAGAAAATGGACAATAAAACTCGAGGTATAATCTTGGTTAGTAAACGACCGACCTTAGAACTTATACGACTTAAGTATATACCAAGTGTAAGCGTAATGACCTGCCTTAATAACGAGCAAGTGTCGGATCATAACGGTGATAAAAAGAGTACACTAGAGGGTGTATAACGAGATAACTCGAAAGCGTGTTTTAATATAAGTAAAGTATATACTTAATTAGCCTTTCAAAAGCATTAAGTGATTAATCTCGAATATTTTGGTTGTTTATAGATCACCGGACTAACCCAGGACACACTACCCTCACCAGAGTACCAGGCAAGTTTCCAATACTTGGAACTGTTGTTGTGATATTATATATGATTAATTGTTGTTATACATATGTCATAGCATGCATGCCTACTTTCAAGTTATATTGTATACTTGTTCCCTAATTTAATGTTGACTTATAAGCTAGATAGATAATATATCAGTTATAAGCCGGATATTGCTAAGACCCTTAGCGAAGGGCATACGAATCTCATTCTTCGAATATAGACCGGGAGTCGGTATTTCTTGATATATCATGATTATTTTCGGAGGAGAATATTTAAGTAAATATTTCCCATCATTTATTTGAATGAATATTGTTGGGAATATTCATTTGAGTTTATTTATTTAATTAATATTACTTTGAATATTCATTGGAGCTTTATTTATTTAATGAATATTATTTTGAATATTCATTCGAGATTATTTACTTAATGAATATTATTTTAATATTCATTTAAGGTTGATTTATTTATCGAATATTATTCTAAATATTCCTTTGAGTATTTATTTAATATTTTGGAATATTCATTTGATCTTTATTTATTTAATGAATATTTTATTGAATATTTATTTAAGGTTGATTTATTTATTGGATATTATTCCAAATATTTATTCGAGGATTTACTTATTTAAATAATAATTTCCATATATTCATTCGAGGTTTTTTTGAGCAATATTTTATACTAAGGATATTCTTTAAATATTTATGAGATAATAAATATTCCTTGAATATTTATTTAATTCTTTTAACTAAGCTTTAAAATATATTACTTCGTTCAAGTATTATCTTCGATCTTCGAATATTATGTACATTATTTCTGAGCCTTATAATGATTATTTTTATCAAGCAAGGTTCTCAAAACTCTATTCTTTATTCAAATTTATCTTCCAAATTATAAGGGAACCTTACTTGAGGGATGTTATTTATTTTGTTTGACTACCCGGTCATACATCTTTGAAACCTATTATTTTATTCGCAACTTGGTTGTCATTCATCAATCGAATCAATTGTTACTTCATCATCCTTCGAGGGGTAAGATTATGGGAACAAGTTGATATCCATTAACAAGCATCAGCTTGGGAAATATGGGTGAATTTTCCTTTCCATCTAGATACGACTACTTTGTGGAGTCTTATCAACAAGTATTATACTTGGGGAAAGGGGGACGAACTTTACGTTTCAGAGTCATGGATTTACTCGAACTAGGAGTATTTGTGTAAGAGGCTGTGGGACAGTCCATCATTGAAACTGGTATAAGAGGTTGTGGGACAGTCCATCCTGGAAATAGGGTCCGAGTGGCGCCGGTCCCGTCTAAGCCCAAAGATGGCTAGGGAGATCTGGCGTATGGTGGTGTCCATATGTTCTTCCTTCTATATGTAGAGAAACAAATTTTGAGATGCACAACTTGCGACTGATCATCGTAAGGGGGTGTCATCTGGCGTGACATACTCCAGTACTGGTTCACTATCCAGAATCTATTTATTTTCTGCAACATGAAGTACCACTCTTGTTGACAGGGTTTGAAAACTGTTCAAAATCGAAAGTACCTTTGCTTAACTTGTAACTTCATCTTATACTTTATACTGGTACTATGTTCGTTAATGCATGTCATATGGTTTCAAAGATACTTTTGAACTGTCATATATTATTGTTCAATTATACATTATTTTGGTGGGCTATTGCTCACCCTTGCTTTATTTATTATATCACAACAATAGTTAGATCAGATGGTCCGCACCTTGCACACTCGATGCATGCAAGTGTTAGCCGTCAGAAGATTAACCGTTGAGGTCATAGCTACCATTGTTGAGGAGGAAGCTATTGGTAGGCTAGTTGTTAGCTTCTAAGTATCAAAGGTATTTATATATATGACTTATGTAAATGGATGACAAAGAGTATGTGATAGATAATTGTAATTCTCTTGGGTTGTAAGAACTCAAACTTGTGATTAATAATATTTGGTAGTTACTCTGATTTCATCTCTGGGACTATAACGGGTATGTTGTTGTTGTTGTTTTGGGTCACAAGGTTGTAAATGGGTTTATGTTACCCAGTAATTAATAATTGTAGAATAGGGGTTGAATACAATTGTATAAGATTTTCGACTTAAACAGAAATTAAATAGAAATGATAACACAAGTATGAATCAATAACAGCTTTATTAACTCTGATATAAAACTGTTACAAACTCTCTTAAGAAATCCTTATGTTCTTAAGAGCTGCTAGGTTACAAGATAACTCGTGTAAGCGATTACAATCATGTAAAACCTAAACTGTGTTTATATATTTCACATAGCTACACTATCAATTACAAGATATACTAAATCAATTACATACGACTCTTAATACATATCTGGAATGATAGCTGCCTTCCTATAATTTAGGAACCGACATATCAATCTTCCTTGATCCCTGGACTGATGTAAATCTTCTCATAATCCTGATCATCTCCTAATCCTGATAGCAACCTAATACTAATGTTGCATTACTGATGACATCAGCGTCAGTATCTAATCAGTAACAGTCCAGATCCTGATCATCACTTGAATCAATATCTAACAATCTCCCCCAATTTGTACTTTGTAGAATAAAGCACAAATTCCTTGATTCAATGATGTCAAAAACTCAAAACAAAATGTTATACAAAATCATCAGGCTTGGTTTCAGAGATTCTCACAAAGAAGTTATTCATCTTCAAGAAACTTGACAGCAACTCTTCTTCTTTACTTTCTAGAATTTGAATAAGTCTTTTCTTTAGATTTCTGAGCTCTTCATCTTCCTCATTTATCTGATAGATACCTGCCCTGAGATTTTGAATTGAGCTTCTTGGTAAATCTAACTCTCCCAATAGTCGATATGCAAGTTCTCTCCCACCAGGATTCAGAGATAATTGTTCTTGATAAAATATCACTTCTTTAATAGCTGAACCCCTTTGAAGTTCAACTTCCTGTCCTACCGTATTCAAATACATGGGAATATAGTTACCATCATATCTTGATCCTCCATCCAAAAATCTTCTTCTGATTGCACTGAGAATCATGCAATACCAGTTATTGTAAACACTAGCCTCCTTTTCATGAACTCTCTTGTTCTTAAGTAGATAAAGAACATATTTCAGCTTTCTTGTTGACTTACATAATACCTCATGAATTGCTAGCTTCTTGACACTCTTGTCCTTCATGAAATACAGCAACTTTTCAATCATCTTGGAATCAACATGACATGCAACAATTGCAACAGCTTCCAGTTCCTAAAGATCATCAACAGTTATCTCATCACCAATTCGTTTAACAAGTATATGCTGATCTGTCTGAGCTGTAGACAAAAATTCTGATTTTGTAGAACCAATACCTCCTCTTGTGTAAGGTTCTATTCATTTCAACTCAAATTGCATTTTAATCCATTGATAAGTGGATTTTATATCCACTTGGAACGTTCCATATCGGCTTAAATTGGTGTACTTGGACTCAAGTTTGTGGTATTTTTTATGTGTTTTATTTACTTATGTAGGTTTGGAGAATTATCGATTAAGGGTGAAGTTTCCATCAATTTTGGAGATGATTTGAGCAATGGAATGAAGGATGGAGTATTTCCCTAGGCTACCATGAGGATTTATAAGTCAAGAATTGAAGAACGGGAAGTGGCAAAAGAATCAGAAGAGAAAACGGATGAAAAATGAGCAAATTGTGGAAAATTCAGATTTCAGGGTATGTTGCGCAGTCTACACTGTTTTGGCCATATCTGGAGTTCTAGAAGTCCGTTTTGGACGATCTTACTGTCCACGCGAAGCTTGGGAAATTTTCTACAAGAATAAAGCAAAATCAAAATTCTGGGAAGGAGCACCAGCGCAGGCTGCGCTCTCCAAGCGCAGGTTGCGCTCCAGAAAGCTCAGAAACAGCAAACCAAGCGCAGGCTGCGCTTGGACCAGCGCAGGCAGCGCCCAAACAGTACTCTGGACAGAAAATGCAGTGCAGGCTGCGCTCTAGGCAGCGCTGGCTGCGCTCTGGACGGCCTGAGTTGCTGATTTTTGACAGTTTTACCCCTAAAACGAATTCTAATTGTATTTTTTGTACCCAAACCTATTTCTAATTGTATTCTAGGTTGTTTTTCTTGTTGGGTAAGATATCTAGGCCTATATAAACACATCTTAGCCTTGTAAAATTATCATCATAGTTTTATTATTGTAACCTAGATTAGAGCTGCAAGGGAGAAAAGGAGAGAAGGATTCAACGCTCGTGACAAGCAACGGATCTAGATCTACTTCATCCTTTGTGTTACTTTGGATTATAGATTTGTTTTCTCAACTTTTGTTTATTAATATAATTACTTCTTTTCTTCATATCTTGTTATTTACCATGTTTTCATCAAATCCGATGGTGACGAAAGGTTTAGTTATGAACTAATCGTTGTCATGGGATCCTAGTGGATTTATCTATGTAGCTTAGTAGTTTGCATGCCTTAGAGATTTATGTGTGGTGAATTCTTGATATCCTTGTATGGTTGTGCTTATGGTATTTAGGTGCGTCGCGAACATCTAATATGTTAATCTCTTGCTAAACGAGAGTGGATCTTGAGATTTAGAACTTGCCATGCTAGCATAGGATAGGTTGGTGTTAAGCATCATGATTTGTGGCATGAATAGAGATATTATGCTACCCTATGTGATCTAAGTGGATAACTTGTGCTTCAACCTTTATGTTTTCAAATTCTATAGAGATATAGGGTCTAAACATAATAGGTGCCTATTCATCTTCTATCTCTTTTGTGGATGTATGTGTAGATTGGTACTAGTATACCGAGAGGTAACTTTTACTCTTTTCGTGTTATTCGATCAGATATCAAAACCATCGCATGTTTTAATTAAAGGCTGCAACTCTAAGTGAAGTAGATGATGAAACTAGGATTCCATGTTTTATTCTCATAAGTAACTCGATTTCTATTCTTATTAGTTAATTTAATTCTTAGTTTTATAATTTGCATCTTGTTTAATTTAGTAGTTAGTAAAAATCCAATTTGTTATTTGTCTTAGCAGTGGATAAAAACCATACATCGGTGCATAGGTACATTAATTGAATTGACACCATTCTAGATCTCTGTGGGAACGAACTTGATTTAATCATATATTACTTGTGACAACGTGCGCTTGCGTAATTTTGCATAACAAGTTTTTGGCGCCGCTGCCGGGGATCATCGGTGTTTTTATTTTAGTTTATGTGCTTGTCATCAGTGGTCGTTAGCGTTCACTGACTCGGATTCTTACTTAGTTTGTTTGTTTCATGGTGTTTCAGGTACTTGAGTTTGTATGCAAACACGTTCGCAAGCTCGTTTACAAAAACTGGCAGAAGACGGTCGTGTAGAGAATTTAGAGAATAAGGAAGAGGAATCTGAAACTACAGTAGCAATGGCAGATGCAGCAGCAGCTAAGGCTTTGAAGGACTATTCTCAGCCGAAACTCAATGACATCCAGTCTAGCATTGTTAGACCAGCTATTGCAGCGAACAACTTTGAGATCAAGCCGGGCACAATTCAGATGGTGCAGAATTCAGTCCAGTTTGGGGGAGCTTCTACGGAGGATCCTAACATGCATGTTCGGGACTTTATTGAAATCTGCGACACGTTCAAATGTAATGGTGTGACAGATGATGCTATCAGGTTGAGGCTTTTCCCGTTCTCTCTGAGGGATAAGGCTAAGAGCTGGCTACACTCTTTACCACCTGGTTCCATTACTACATGGGAAGATCTTGCTCAGAAGTTCCTTACTAAATTCTTCCCTATGGCGAAAACTGCAGCATTAAGGAATCAGTTGACTCAATTCCAACAGCAATCTGGCGAGACCTTGTGTGAGGCTTGGGAACGCTACAAGGAGATGCTAAGGAAGTGTCCTCATCATGGCATGCCTGATTGGATGGTTATTAATGGGTTCTACAATGGGTTGGGAGCACAGTCTAGGCCCTTGCTAGATGCAGCATCAGGTGGAGCTCTGTGGGCAAAGAGCTATGATGAAGCTTATGATCTTATAGAGATGATGGCTGCTAATGAATATCAAAATCCAACTCAAAGGCTATCTCAAGGCAAGGCAGCAGGAATTTTGGAAGTAGATACAGCTGCAATGATTACGGCTCAGTTGAAGGCTCTTGCTATGAAAGTGGATTCTCTTTCTAATTATGGAGTTCAGCAGGTGGCTAGTGTTTGTGAGTTATGTGCGGGCGCACATGAGACGAATTAGTGTGCTATCTCTTCTGAATCAGCACAGTTTGTGAGTAATTTCCAGAGACCTGCTGCCCCAGTTCCAGCCAATTATCATCCTAATAATAGGAATCATCCTAACTTCAGCTGGAGCAACAATCAAAATACTCAACAACCTTATCAGCAAGCAAGTCCATTCAATCAAGGCTACCAACAGCCTTATGCTCCAAGGACATCATATCAACCTCCTGGATTTCAGCAGCAACAGCCTCAGGCTCATATGGGGCAATCATCTAATGATAAATCAGATGAGATGTGGATAGCGTTAAAGAACTTACAAGCTGGTCAGAAGCTCTTAGAAACTCAGATAGGACAGATAGCAAGTGCCTTAGGTAGTAGGCCACAAGGAACTCTTCCTAGTGATACGGAGATTAATCCAGGCAGGAGGGACAACAAAGAACAGGTCAATGCAGTTACTTTGAGATCAGGAAAAGTCACGAGTGATCCTAAATTAGCAACTGAAGAAGATAAAGATGTTCAGAATCAGCAGGTTGAAAAATCTGCAGTGCCAGAAATTGAGAAATCTGATTTAGTGGCTGATCAGCTATATGGTGAGAAAAGCAAGAAACCTATTAAAAAGTTTACTCCGGAGCAATCTTCAATGAATAATCAGATCTATCCACCTCCGCCATATCCTGGACGTTTGAAGAAAAGTCAAGAGAAACAGTTTCATAAATTTATGGATGTCTTCAAGAAATTGTCCATTAACATTCCTTTTATTGAAGCATTGGAGCAGATGCCAAGATATGCTAAGTTCATGAAGGATATTTTGTCACGGAAGAGAAGGTTGGAAGATTTTGAAACAGTGGCATTGACGGAGGAGTGTAGTGCTATTTTGCAACAGAAGTTGCCACCTAAACTGAAAGATCCTGGAAGTTTCACTATTCCATGCACTATTGGCAACCTTTCATTCAACAAGTGTTTATGTGATTTGGGAGCTAGTATTAATCTCATGCCCTTGTCTGTTTTCAAGCAACTTGGTCTACCGGAGCCGAAGCCGACTAACATCTCTTTACAGTTGGCTGATCGATCTATCACATATCCTAGAGGCATAGTGGAGGACGTTTTGGTGAAGGTTGATAAGCTTATCTTCCCAGCTGATTTTGTGATCTTGGATTTCGAAGAAGATAAGAAGATTCCCATAATCTTGGGAAGACCGTTCTTGGCTACAGGAAAGACTTTGATTGATGTGCAAAAAGGAGAGCTTACAATGAGGGTGCAAGATCAGAGTGTCACCTTTAATGTGTTCAAGGCCATGAAATTTCCAACAGAGGATGAAGAGTGTTTTAGTGTGGATATAGTTGATACGGGTCAGAGAAAGAAGTTGGATCAATTGTTGAGCGAAAAATCGAATATGCGCGTGCTAAAGCATCCTATCAGTGATTTCATTGACAGTTCTTCTTTTCGAGATCTTTCGAATGTCAAGCTCGGAAAACTTCCATCTCATTTGAAGTATGTCCTTCTGAATGATGAGTTGGTAATTTTTGAAGAGGGTCACGATAATGTGTTAAGAAGGTGGAGCATGGATGATGAGGTAGAGGAGTGTTCGTATCAATCAACTGTGAAGCATAAACACCTTAGAGGTGTGAAGAAGAAAAAGAAAAAGTTAATTAGAGGAAGAGGCAAAGAGAAGTTTGGTTTAGGAAAGATGTGGGAAGATAGCAAGAAGGTTGTCAACCGATGGGTGAATGGTCCTTCTGCTAAGGACAAGTCAAATGCGATCTTCAAGCCACCATGATTTGAATCATATTTGTCCGGCTAAATGACGTTAACGACAGCGCTTCGTGGGAGGCAACCCATGTGTTTCGGTATTTTTAGGTATGTTTCCTACTATCCTTGTATTTACTTCCATTCAATGCGGACATTGAATATTTTAAGTCTGGGGGTGGTTTGAGGGATATGTAGTTAGTTGTGTGTAGTATTTGTGTTATTTGGGTGTTCATGTAGGATATCATGTTTTGCATATTAGTCGTAATTCATGCATGATTGTTATGTTCGTAATATTTATGTGTGTTTCATATAGGGCATACTGTTATTTTTGTTTTACCATGTGAGTTCATTTTAGTTGCATTTTCATGGCATGCATCTTTCATGATCCCTTAGGACGAACTGATTCTGATTGATAGGTGGATGTTGATTTGAGTGTGATGATGATGAGTAGAGGGCTGATTTATAGTTCCTAGGAATTGACTTGCATGTTACGGGAACAAAACTAATTACACAGTCTCATTGGGGTGCTTTTGGGCTAGGTTAGGGTCATGCCTGTTGAATGTTTTGAGATTTAATCACTTGTTTATTCTTAGAATTTTCGTTATTCCCTTTATAGCGTAGGAACATTAAAATCTAAGTTTGGGGAAAAACAGGAATTTCATGCTAGTTGTTAATATTTGTCAATAAAGGCTAGGCGTCAAATGGCTAGTAGCCGGCTCATATTTATGTGAGTAGTCTAGGGTTGGAAATGAGAAAGGCTCATTCCAGATTGCGAAAAAAAAAAAGAAAAAAAAAATATCAGAAAAAGAAAAAAAAAAGAGTCAATTTTTGTTTGTTAAATGCAAAATTAACCAGAGTGAGCGCTTTAATACTCGAGTAATTAAGTCTGAGGGGACTTAGTCCTAGTAACCTAAAGCTCTTGTGGTTTGGGATTGCTGACCTAACACTCGCTACATGGGTATTATTGTATAAGCCTTTTGGGGTCTCATTCATTGCACGGTTAAATAAGCGTGCGTATTGTATATGTAGTGTCGTAGTATAGTAATAAAGCATGAGTTTCTGTCTACCTTGGATAAGGATGGAGGTGTTCCTAGGTTATGAAGTGTCTACAGTCTATTCTAGTTATAAACCTGTGATTGTCTTGACGGAAAGCATGTATGGTTTTTGACCTAGTTTTGGGGGTATTTCTGATGAGCATTGCACACACGCACGTTTCTGTTCATGTATTGTTAGTATACGGGGACTTAGTCGAGCTCTGCTTGGAATTGTTGCATTCGTTGAGATATTTGCTTTTTAGTTGGTTTTGGTGAGTTTGAAGGGGATCGTTGCATTTTTCATATTAGTTGCATTCATGCATTGCATTGCATTAGGTTAATGGATTTTGTGGGTACATTCGCTATAGGCCCTCACGAGACCTTACTCGTCCACTAGGGCTGCCTAGGGGTTTAAAGGGCTTGTTGCATATGCCAAATGCAACCGTGATCACCTACGGAAGTGGTACTAGTTAGTTAGTTAGTTGTAATTGTTTATGCTTGAGGACAAGCATCGGTTTAAATTTGGGGGTGTGATAAGTGGATTTTATATCCACTTGGAACGTTCCATATCGGCTTAAATTGGTGTACTTGGACTCAAGTTTGTGGTATTTTTTATGTATTTTATTTACTTATGTAGGTTTGGAGAATTATCGATTAAGGGTGAAGTTTCCGTCAATTTTGGAGATGATTTGAGTAATGGAATGAAGGATGGAGTATTTCCCTAGGCTACCATGAGGATTTATAAGTCAAGAATTGAAGAACGGGAAGTGGCAAAAGAATCAGAAGAGAAAACGGATGAAAAATGAGCAAATTGTGGAAAATTCAGATTTCAGGGTATGTTGCGCAGTCTACACTGTTTTGGCCATATCTGGAGTTCTAGAAGTCCGTTTTGGACGATCTTACTGTCCACGCGAAGCTTGGGAAATTTTCTACAAGAATAAAGCAAAATCAAAATTCTGGGAAGGAGCACCAGCGCAGGCTGCGCTCTCCAAGCGCAGGCTGCGCTCCAGAAAGCTCAGAAACAGCAAACCAAGCGCAGGCTGCGCTTGGACCAGCGCAGGCAGCGCCCAAACAGTACTCTGGACAGAAAATGCAGCGCAGGCTGCGCTCTAGGCAGCGCTGGCTGCGCTCTGGACGGCCTGAGTTGCTGATTTTTGACAGTTTTACCCCTAAAACGAATTCTAATTGTATTTTTTTGTACCCAAACCTATTTCTAATTGTATTCTAGGTTGTTTTTCTTGTTGGGCAAGATATCTAGGCCTATATAAACACATCTTAGCCTTGTAAAATTATCATCATAGTTTTATTATTGTAACCTAGATTAGAGCTGCAAGGGAGAAAAGGAGAGAAGGATTCAACGCTCGTGACAAGCAACGGATCTAGATCTACTTCATCCTTTGTGTTACTTTGGATTATAGATTTGTTTTCTCAACTTTTGTTTATTAATATAATTACTTCTTTTCTTCATATCTTGTTATTTACCATGTTTTCATCAAATCCGATGGTGACGAAAGGTTTAGTTATGAACTAATCGTTGTCATGGGATCCTAGTGGATTTATCTATGTAGCTTAGTAGTTTGCATGCCTTAGAGATTTATGTGTGGTGAATTCTTGATATCCTTGTATGGTTGTGCTTATGGTATTTAGGTGCGTCGCGAACATCTAATATGTTAATCTCTTGCTAAACGAGAGTGGATCTTGAGATTTAGAACTTGCCATGCTAGCATAGGATAGGTTGGTGTTAAGCATCATGATTTGTGGCATGAATAGAGATATTATGCTACCCTATGTGATCTAAGTGGATAACTTGTGCTTCAACCTTTATGTTTTCAAATTCTATAGAGATATAGGGTCTAAACATAATAGGTGCCTATTCATCTTCTATCTCTTTTGTGGATGTATGTGTAGATTGGTACTAGTATACCGAGAGGTAACTTTTACTCTTTTCGTGTTATTCGATCAGATATCAAAACCATCGCATGTTTTAATTAAAGGCTACAACTCTAAGTGAAGTAGATGATGAAACTAGGATTCCATGTTTTATTCTCATAAGTAACTCGATTTCTATTCTTATTAGTTAATTTAATTCTTAGTTTTATAATTTGCATCTTGTTTAATTTAGTAGTTAGTAAAAATCCAATTTGTTATTTGTCTTAGCAGTGGATAAAAGCCATACATCGGTGCATAGGTACATTAATTGAATTGACACCATTCTAGATCTCTGTGGGAACGAACTTGATTTAATCATATATTACTTGTGACAACGTGCGCTTGCGTAATTTTGCATAACATCCATCTTGGTGGAAATTTATCAGACTTGGAACTTTTTCTGCAATACTCAGTGGAGGAATAAGAAGTTTTTCATTAGCAGCTAATGGAGGTTGAATTATCACACCACCAGATTTAAAAACAACTGGTCCAGTTTAATTCATATCATCAATCTTCTTCTATCTGCCTCCATTCCTTTTAAATAGTAGTTCATCATATTGTTCCACCTTAGCTTCCTTTGTGATATCATACCACAATTCCTTGTCAGACTTGAAAACTTCTTTCAAATATTTCTCACTTTCAGTGTCAGCACTACTAAGTCTTTCTTGATCAATCTTCAAATTCATCTCATCAACTTCCAAATTATGAGATTCAACCACAACAATAAGAATCATCGCTTCAAGATCTTTCAAGATTTCAGCTTCATCAGAATCAGGGATTACAGCTTGAGTAATTTCAATAGCAACATTCTTTGCTTCCACAGCAACTTTGCTTCTTCTAGTTAACTGTGGTTTTTCATCAATTTCTTCAGATACATCAAATCTATCACATGGACTCATCTCAAGAGATAGTAAAGCTTTCTTCTTTGTATCTTTTTGAGAATCTTCAATAATTTCCTCTATTCTAATTCCACTAGATCTTGTCTGCCTTTTACTTCCCTGAACAGGTTTTCTTCATCTGCCTTTGTTAGCTCCCTCCTCTATCTCTTCCTCTACCTACAGCAGGAGCTTCCTTCAGTTTAGTAATTTCCTCAAAAATCCTCTTTTGTTCTTCTAATATCTCTTTAGTACTCATGTCAGGATTCTCTTCATAAGTCAGAGCAAGTGCCTTCCTAGCATGATATTGTTGAACTTTAATATCATTGTGATACACAATCTCACTTTCACCTGCCTTAGAAGTAATTTTCTTGAAAAGATGTGGAGCATCTTTTATCTCAGTAATAAACAAATCCTCATCTTCTTCAGGAATTGTTGAAAGTGGTTGATTTTGACCAGGTGGTTGAAATTGTTCTTCTGTTAAGACTTGAGATTGCACAATTGTTCTTACTGTTCTCTTGCCAGATTTAGAAACATGAGTTGTGTTAACACAAAATCACGCAAGCGTACGTGGTCACAAGTAATCTAGAATTAAGTTGAGTTCGTTCCCATAGAGATCTGGTTTAGGTTTCAATTCAGTTAATGCACCTATGCAATAATGTATGATTTTTATTCATTGCTAAGACAAATAACAAGATTGGATTTTGATTAACTATAATTAACTAAAGCAATTTAACAAACTAAGAATTAATTAACTAATGAGAATTAAAATCGAATTACTTACGCTAGAGAAAACATGGGATCCTAGCTTCACTAAATACTTCGCTTAGAGTTGATGCCTTTAATCAATGCATGTGATGGTTTTGATTTCTGATCAAACAACACGAAACAAGTATAGGCTACCTCTCAGTATTCGAATACCAAACTACTCATACATCCACAAAAGAGATAGAAGATGGGTACACTACACCATAGATTGGCTATTGCAACACCCACTGAAAAAATTGCTTAAAAATCGTTGCTATTTAGTGACAAGTTTTAACAAATTTGGAAGTATTGTAACGTTTTTCAAAATTGTTACAATTGAATATATTTTTTGCAAAATTCTAGCTAAATTGCAACGAATATAAATAAATGTTACAATTGAGTTCAAAATTTTGGAAGGCAAAATTGGTGGCCTTTTAGCGGGCTTGTCAAATTCATTTGCCCGGGCTTTCTAAAGAGGTTTGACTGGAAAAAAATTGACTAAGATGTTCAGACACAAACAAAACACAACACAGACACGAACACAGATAGAGAGAGATAAGGCGAGAGAGAGAAGGGGAGAGAGATAACTCAAAATCCAATCAAGCTCGAAGAACACTCAAGCTTGAAAGAGGTATATTCTTTCCCCAAATCGATTTTAAAATCTGTTTTTAAATGAATTTTGTATGTATCAATTAGGGTTTATTTGTTAATTTGTGCTTGTAGTTAAATTGATTTATACGGGTTATATATCTTTGTGTTCGTTTATGTTAAATAAGCTTTTACTTGAGGTTTTGTTAATTTAAAATTAGGGCTTTTAATTTAATTGTGTTAATTAGGGGTTTTAAATTGTAATTTTGCTGTTAGTTTGTGTTTTGTGATACTTTGTGTTTGTATTTGGCTATTAATTTGAATTATATTTTGCTCTGCTTAAGTTTGTAATTTTGTTTCGGTTTGTGTTTGTGTTTTGCTTGGAATTTGTGTTATGTTTTGATATTAGGATATGGTTGCTGAAATGTGTCTTGTGCAGCTTCCGGCATTGGTTGAGGGCCCTGTTGTTGAATTTCAGGCCAGGTGTTAAGGTTTGATCATTAAATATTATGTTATTGACCATGTGATTCTGCAGAATGTGCTTCATTCTTTTGCCTTACATTTAATCAAATTTCAGCCGAGCCTCTTTTTCACGGAACAATTGACAGCTTTTGAGGTGTGGCTGGATCATGGATCCGAGTACAAGAAACCTCCTGAGCAGTTGCCAATTGTTCTTCAGGTACAACGTTTTTAGGACCCTTATAAGTTCTGACTCATAAATTAGATTGTCTTCATATATTTTATAGGGATCTCTAGCAATTTATGAGATTTAGTCATCCATTTATGAATACCCTCTTAAGTCTTCTTTTAGAATATTAGTAATTATGTCAGTAATTACTGCTGAATTTGGTTATCTAGTAATGTTTGTAAAGTTGAAGGTAGTAGGTGATAGTTTTTATCCAAAAAACCAGGTATAGTTTTTATCCAAAAAACCTCAAATTATAGGCCAGTGAATTATGGTTTAAGTGTGAAATTAATGATCTACTAAATTTATGAAAATAAAGTAAATCATGTATCTACAACCTGTTGCTCTGTATGTGTTTACTACACAATTGCGAGATAATGTCCTAGTTTTCCATCTTTCCTCCCACTCGCATGGGTCTGTACTCTGTACTCTGTACAATTATGAAAGGATACTGGACCTCAAGCTTTGGACATTTTACATTGACTTGGAGGAGAGCTTAGGCACCTTGGAGTTAACTCGTGCAGTGTATGAGAGGATACTGGACCTAAGGATCGCCACACCCCAAATCATAATCAATTATGCCATGCTCTTAGAGGTATGTTTAGGACTTCAAATGTTTTACCTATTGTCATTTATCTTTGTTATTTCTACTTGTTTTCACTTCTTACTATGTTTCTTAGCTACAACTTGGATGCTTGTATTATTGCATGCATACTGAAGAGAGAAGAAATAAAGCCATCTTTTAATATAATATATTTGTAACATATATTCTCATCTGGTAAAGGACACCTTATCAGTGGGTTCTCTAACTAATTACTTTTCTTCAAAAAGTCGCAACATTATGATTTCTCATAAGATAGCTTGCTGATGCATAATCTCATGTGCGTAAATGAGTTTGTAAAAACCTTGAGAGAAAGTAGGACAGAAAGTAGTTATCCTTTTACAATGATATTTCTTGTTGACCTATCATGCGCAGAGGATGGTATAGAGTTGGAAAATAATGAAGCGCATGAGAACAATCAGCAGTACACGACTGTCTATGTTGGCAACCTTCCTCCCTAGAGGTAAGAAAATCATAGTCTGTTATCCTTGATATAAAAATTTGATTAAGCCCATATAAAAATGATTGGAGAATGAAGGGTTTGAGCAGGGTGGTCTGTGTAGGGGTTCTTCACCTAAGTGTGCCCTGATATAAACATATTGTTATCGCTTTGTTATGTCTTATTGGATTAATTGTACTTGGTAAAAAAGCCTACTATAGATGCTAACCTTGATTGTATATGCAGAGAAAACTTTGCTTGTACTTGCTCAGAATATTCCATATATGATATACTTCATAACAATTTTTTAAAAGGTTCTATTTATGTTGCTGCACATTAATGAGACATACAGCCCATTACTCCGGTAAGTAACTGTGATTTCAGGAAACACAGATAGACTTGCATTGCTTCTTCCATGCTCTCGGTGCTGGATTAATCGAGGAAGTTTATGTGCAGCATGATAAAGGTTTTGGAAAATGATTCTGTGAAATTCCAATCATTAATAAGACAGTCATCTCTATATTTGAATGGAAAACTCTTTTCTATTATTGTAAAAAAGTATGTAGAAGGTTCAGAAGTAGTAACTATCAGATATTGTGCTATAAAACAAGAGCAAGATGATCTCTTTGTGTCAGGTAGTTGATCTATATTTTTCTCAGACAAGATGGTAGATTGATTAGTGTTACTGCTCCAAGATTGATTAGTGTCACGTAGATGAACCATAGGAGGAAACTTATGTATGGTTGTGTGTTTCGTCCAAGCACGAGATAGTTAACAAACATTCTGTTTTCTAGGTTTTACTTAGTCGATGCCATCATTTTTGTGCTCAGGTGCTTCATGGAAGATTTCTCGATATGGGGTCTTGGGCCGTAGATCTGGTATAGTCTATACTCTTTAGCTTTAACTTGTATCTTCCTCTTCTTGCTTAGATCTTTCTAATCCTGTACAAATTCATCTTCTTTTAGGCTCTGTCTGTTGGAATATTTACGTACGTATTGAAGCTTTTACAAACAACTACACCAGAACTTCGTCAAATCCTTGTGTTCCTGTAAGAACCCAGATTTTTGGGTAGAATTAAAACTTTTATTATGTATTGATGTAAGAGTGAGCAGTGGTTACAACTACAATGTAATACTGGCTTTAAAGAATGAATAATGAAAGGATATATATTCCAAGGTTATATGGCCTGAAGGATGCTATCGGGTGATAATTTAGATTAGAATAATCTATCTCCTAGAAAGTTAAGATAAGATTCCCTAGAGAGAAATAGATACCCTCATGTCATCCAAATCAATATCTATTATAAGCCCAGCGGTTCCATAAAAAGGTTAAGGAACACTCGAGGGTGAACCAGGTTCATTTTCCTAATTATAGGAATTAAATAAAAATAAGTGATGAATAGTGATTTTGGTGGAATTTGGAATATTATTATAATAATGTTATACCCGGTATTCGGAACGGATTTCGGAGTTCGTATTAGTGATCCAGGAGGAAAATAAGTGTATGTAAAAGCTGTCGGATTCAGAAACAGAGCACTTTCATTTTCTCCGAGAATTCCCTGGACACTGCCAGACTTAAGGACTTATTTAAGGGATTTAAGGAATTTAAATTCGAGAAGTATTAAGAAAGATGAAGAATAGTATTAGAATTATTAAGAAGGTTTTCGGTAACACCCTAACTAGAAACGAATGAGTTATTCCCTCGAACGATCAACGAATTAAGCAATAAACGGACAAAGAAACAAGCAGAGGGCCAAGGGGCAACCATGTGCTAGTAGATAAGAGCAAGTAACCAAGTAGTTACATGAGCAACTAGCATCTTAGAGAATGCAACTAAGTACTTAGCAAGCAACTACCTAGTTAAGCTCTAAACCACCACATTTTCAACACATGTCTTGCCATTTCCTCATCCAACACCTCACTACTTTAATAAAGTAGCTTTATACAAGATATTATGTTGCAAGTGGATGAGATTGGAAGAGAAAATATCAAGAAAATCAAAGCAAACTCTCCCCCCCCTCCACTTTGCTCCATTCGGCTTTATGCCAAATTCAAGAATCAAAAACCCTCTTCCCACCATTGTTTGATCACCAAACTTTTATCCTAGATCCTATATTTCATAAAAATGATACCCTAAAAATCTTAGCCTCAAAATCCTTTGTTTCCATTTTCAATAAAATCATCAAAGTTAAGGGTGAATAGTAACATCAAGAACAAAATTCTTGGATCTTGAATTTTTGGATGGTCTAAGCTTGGTTAAGGGTGGACATGGACTATACAAGGCTTAGCAAGGTCTTTAACATTCTACAAGGAAGGTATAAACCTCATGAAACCCTAGTTTGACTTTGAGTTTTAATGATGTTCTTGATAGTTTTGAATTAGTATGGTTATGGTGATGATTAAAGCATGATTATGTAGTTAGTTTTGTTGATTAAGAGGTTCAATGATTATGATGGTTAAGTAAGATGTTCTTGGACATTTTGGGATGAGAAATCATGTGAATAAGTTGTATGGATGCCCGGTGTGGCTTGGTTTTAGTGTTACGATTAGTAGAACGTTCGATTTATAGCCGTCGTAATGCCCGATTTTCATTAACACTAAGAACCCGAACTGGACAGTAGCCACAACTCTCTGTTCTTGGTAAGATAATGAACCCTACTGCTATATTTTTGAACATAGATCACTTTGGCGAAAGAATCGAAGCATTTCAATTTACGGTTTAGGAGTTATGATTAAATTCGTAAAAGTGGTTCGAAACCGTAAATGAAAGTTCGTAACTGAAATTGGATCCCTTTATTACCACGAAATCAGTGGCGAATCTTGATAAGTAAAAATTAGAGATCATAAGGATAGTGTGAGAAAATACCTCGTATTAAAAAGATCGTTTTTCGATTTTATAAAAATGTTTGAATCGAGATTAAACGCGAACGAACCCCTTAAAGGTATGACTTTGGTTATAACTTAGAAAACGGGCGATAACACTCGAGGTATAATCTTGATTCGTAAACGACCAACCTTAGAACTTATACGACTTAAGTATATACCAAGTATAAGCATGATGACATGTCTTGATAACGAACGAATGTCGGATCGTATCGGTGATAAAAAGAGTTACACTAAAAGAGACGTAACGAGATAACTCGAAAACATGTTTCGATTTAAGTGGAGTTTATACTTAGCCTTTTAATAAGCGTTAAGTGGTTAATCTTAAATATTCTGATTGTTTATAGATTGTCGAGCTGACCCGGGACACATTACCCCGACCCGCACTCGATTCTCAGACAAGTTTCCAATACTTGGAACTGTTGTTGTGATAATATATATATGATGATTGTTGTATACATATGCCATAGCATGCATGTCTACTTTCAAGTATATTGGAATACTCGTTTCCTGAATTAATATTCGCTTATAGACTAGATATGGATTATCAGATATAAGCATGATTGTTTTGGTAGGACCCTTAGTGAAGGGCGTATGATAGGTATTCTTTAAATATGAAACCGGGAGTCGGTATTTGTGTTATATAGATAGTCGTGGAAACCCGGAGGGATTCCAGCGACAGAGTAGTATTAATTTTGAGGAATGTTATTATTAAACATTATTTATATTTCCATAAAAGTATCAAATACTTGGAAATCTTTCGAGAAATGTTAGTTGAGTATTATCTCAGTCGAGAAATATTAAATGAATATTATTTTTGAATATTCATTAGATTTGATTATTAATGAATAATTACTTTGATATTCATTGGAATTTTATTCATTAAATGAATATCACTTTCGGATATTCATTTAAGTTTTATGTAATTGATAAATATTATTTCAAAAGTATTCTTTGGAAGTTCTAATTACTCAAGGAATATTATTTCGAATATTAAGGTTTCGATTACTAAATGAATATCATTTGGATATTTTTTTCTAGAATATTATTTGTTTAATGAATATCAATTGAATATTCATTTGGAATTTATTTATTAAATGAATATTATTTTGAATATTCATTTAAGATATTATGTACTTGATGAATATTATTTTGAATATTCATTTAAGATATTATGTACTTGATGAATATTATTTTGAATATTCATTTAAGATATTATGTACTTGATGAATATTATTTTGAATATTCATTTAAGATATTATGTACTTGATGAATATTATGTTAAAATATTCATTTGAAGTTCTATTTACTTAAGGAATATTGCTTCGAATATTCCTTTAAAGTTTTGATTACTAAGAATATTATTTGGGTATTCATTTAGAATATTATTTATTAAATGAATATTATTTTCAAATATTCATTTAAGGTTTGATTTATTTAGTGAATATTATTTTAAATATTTACTTGAGTTTTAATTAATTAATGAATATTATATTGAATATTCATTTAAAGAAGAGAATTATTTAGTAAACGATTCTATATATTTATTTGAGGATTACTTACGAGAAATATTATGATTTAATCATATCCCTTAATTATTATTGATAAAATAAATATTCTTGGAATATTTATTTAAATCCTTTTAAGTTCTTTTTATAATAATTCATATTACTCAAAGATTATCTTTCACCTTCAGATATGGTGTAAAATATTTCGGAATATCTTATGACTATTTATATCAAGGGGAGGTTCCTAAACTTTAATTTCATTTAAATCTATCTTAAAGAAGATTTAAATACTCGCTCAACTTCCAAACGTATATAAGGGGACCTCACTTGAGCGATGTTATTTATTGGACTGCCCGGTCATATACTTGCTAAAACTATCTTGTCACTCACATCTTGATTCTTTCAAGCATCGATATGAGTCTTTTGGTTACCTCCTCAACGCTCGAGGGGTATGATTGATGTAACAAGTTTATATCCATTAACAAGCATCAGCTTGGGAAATATTGGTGAATTTTCCTTTCCAATTAGATACGACTACTTTGTGGAGTCCTATCAACAAGTGTTACACTTGGGGAAAAAGGGGAACGAACTTTACGTTTCAGAGTCATGGATGATATTCGAACTAGGAGACGCGTAAGTGGCCGAGTGGCGCCGGCCCAGCAATAGCCCAACCGTTGGCTGAGGAGTTCCAGAGGGCGGTAGATAAGTAATTCCGTCGGAGCTACCTTCTACATGTAGAGAACGACTGATGAGATGCATGACATACGACTGATCATCGTAAATGTCAGGGCATCTGGCGCGGCAATGCTCCCGTATTAGTTCATCTTCTAAAAGTGAGAAATTTCTGCAACACTGTTGGTGTTGGCAAGGTGAAAAAGTGTTGAAACCGGAATTGCAATATTTTTCCTGCAAGTTCCTCTTTTATGATAATTGAGAATATCTTGCTTATCTTTTGCATAGCAGATATTTATTCAAAACAAATATATTTTTGAGTTACCTTGTAACTTCATCTCATACCTTATATTGATACTACATCGTTAATGCATGGCATATGGTTTCAAAGATATTTTGAACTGTCATATATTATTGTCGTTCAATTATATTTTCGGTGGGCTATTGCTCACCCTTGCTTTATTTATTTATATTACAACAACAGCTAGATCTGATGGCCGCGCAAGGCGCACCCAGCATAAGCCATTGTTGAGGATGCAACTACTGGTAGGCTAGGTGTTAGCAATTGAGCCTCAAATGTATTTATATTATGGTATCTATTAATGGATGGCAAAGAGTATGTAATTGTACAATTGTAATTCTTTGGGTTGTAAGAACTCAAACTCGTGATTAATAATACTGTTGGTTACTCTGATTTCATCTCTGGGACTATAACGGGTGTGTTTTATGTTGTTGTTTTGGGTCACAAGGTTGTAATTTAAATTATGTTGGTTTTGTGGTTGGATATTGAGACCGTAACGACCAGATCCCTGACCCTGGATCTGGGGGTGTTACAGAAATGGTATCAGAGAGAGCGTTATATATCCCAGAGATGATGCGACGTTAAAACAGTAAATTCATTAAGATAATAAGAACTCTTGCCAAGTTCATAGTCAGACTACATAATATAGTATTGACATATAAAACCCTTATGGGAACCCTAAAGTATCATGATAGTAACTTAGCTCGTTTTTGTATCGACTAGTAAGGCGACAGACCTTGGGGATTACGAGCAGTAACATAATGATGCTTTTTTTGATGTTGAAGATCGGATGGTGGATTTGATAGAATACCCTACTGAGGACCCGGAAGAAATTCCAGCAGAGAGGGAGAATCCTGTTAGAGACAGGGAAGTTTACCTTGAGGAGATGAGAGCTGCAGCCAGAGAGATTGTAAGAATCTAGATATAGTGCTCAGAGAAGCGAGCTTAAAGAATTGAGATATTATTAAGAGAATTAAAGAGGCATATTGGATTCATAGCCGGACTACCGAATGAAGTGCCAGCAAGTAAGATGGATTTGAGGAATTACTCAAGATCGTATGTAAGGATAGATAAGAATCCTTGGAGACTTTCAGATTAATGAGAAAGGAATTAGAATGATGCATGATTATCAAAGACATTGATATAGGACGGGGAGCAGAGTCCCTAGGAACAGTTAAGACATAGGTGGCAAGTGCCATATCTTCAGATAAATGGATTAGTGTGAATCTTATTAATGATAATTCGCCGTGAGAAGGCAGATTTCCTAGGTTATAATTTATAAAGTCAATTGAGATTGATGAGGTGGTTTATCCAGTGAGATGTCCATTTTATGAACGGATTAGCTAAGAAAGTAAAGATAGTGGAAAGCAATGGCCTGAATGGATAAAGTTATATAAGGAAGTAGTAAGCGAGACAATGATCTCAGAACCTACAAGACTAAAAGACCAGTGAGTCTATGATAAACTAGTAATGAGGCTATCGTCAAGAAACCAAGTATAAGTTCAGTTCAATTCAGTGAGATGATGAACCAGAAACATTAGTTGCATGTGATTCAGAAGAATATTAAATTCTTTCTTTTCCTTGAATGGATTATGGTAGTTACCTTAAGTTTATTCTGACACTGAATCATAAATGGATTAGACAAGGCGAGCAGTGGTCGAGATGTAATTGAGAATGCTTCTAGATGCAACCTGAAAGAACAGGCGTAGGACATGTTCTCGAAATAAGAGTTTTGGCAAAATGAAGTCCAGCAATAGGACACATGATCAATAAGAGTAGTGTTGGTCGGCCCTACCAAGTTAAAGACGGTTTCAAATGAAGATTGGCCAACCACACTGGCAAAGGTGAGAAATTTCATAAAATTCACAAGGTATTACCAAGGATGTGCTCAGGACTTTACAGAAAGTGTAGTCCCGTAACCCGACTTATTATAAGAATAAAAGTTTGAATGGACAAGATAAACGTGAGAAGATCTTCCTGGAGCTAAAGGTAAAGTTGGTGATGACCAGGGTTGGTGTTGCCTAATGGAAGAAGGAAACTTTGGGAGATATTATGATGCAACTCATACAGGTATAGGTCTGCGCTTATGCAGCACGACAGCGTAATTTCGAATACATTTAGACAACGCAGTTCATCGGATTCGGATGGCCTTGGTAGTGCCAATGTTGAGGAACGACTAACCCCGATGGTAGTATTCCTTCTGAGACTAGTTGTTAAAAAGACTGGTATTTGGTAGTATCGACTAATAGGACGAATATGTATCGGGAAGATGTGGCATGTTACTAGTGGGTGAATAGATTAACTGAAATTTTCCCAAATTCTGGAAAGGAATTCAACGAATTTTGGCAAACCTTGTCTTTCTGATTATCAAAAGACGTCATTGAAGAGAGTGGAAACTGGAGCGAACCCTGTGGATTGGGTAAAGTAGCCGCTATACAGGTGGGTAGACATACCCCGATTTATTACAGTTGAATGTAGGGATAAAATTTTGAAGTTGAATGTAATTAGGAAACAAGCCGGACTGAGAAATTCTGGGATTGACTTAAATGAAAAGGTTGTTATGCCAGAAGTGTTAAGCTTTTGTGGTACGTGGAATTGATAAGAGTAACTAGAAGAATAAAAGAAAAGGAAAGGTGACCGGAGATGGCACCGAGAAGACGATTGAGACTTATATGGAGTGAAGTTTTGAAAAGATCAAAAGGTATCAAAGTAGAAGGAACTATGCCAGCAATTGCTAGAAAGTAATGCTATTAGCCGACCCCTAAACTCACATATTTTAGCATGGCCAGTTGGGGCCAAGTCACTAAAGATTATCGAGTGACTGAACCAGCAAGGTAAGGACAAAGCGGGGTGCTTCTAACCAAGTGCCAACCGCGAGGACTTTTGATATAAAATGAGTTGAGGAACATGATGATGGATTTTATATACCATGGAAGTATTGGGATTGAGGATAGTGACCAATAAAGAGTTTCGAAGGTTGTCAAAGATGGCGTAGTATGATGTATAAATGTTATCTGAAGCTTAGCGTCCTCAAAAAGAGCATTAGACACTAAGAGATTCACGTTGAACACGACCAATATCTTCCAGAACATCCTTGCTACCATTACCAAGTTCTGTAAGAAGGACAGATAGACATACGTTGTCTTTTGGGAAAGTCATATAGACTGACATTCGTTTGAAAGGAGAGGTAACATTAAGCTACCTATAGATTATCAAGATTGAAAAGAGACCTTTATTAAGGATATATGATTGAATTGCCAAGTACAGGATATAAGTATTCCTTGAAACTAGAATTGAGCATAGAATGTCCATATATTAAGACGAACCCTGGGGGATGCACAAAGAATAGCATTACCCCTAATATAGACATTGTGAAATCAGACGATATAAGTGGAATCGACCAAGGTATCAATAACCTGTAAGGATTTGTGGAAAGGAGTCTCTAAAAGTACATAGACAGAATTGTTATCGAATTGATTAATGATGTTTTATATACCCTGTAACCAGGAGATGCAGGAGGAATGATGAGGATGGCCTAAGAAACCTTATAAGGGAAGTGCTAATATTCTAAACTTCAAACGGGGAGTTTGGAAGGGAATGTATGACATAGTAACAATAAGGCCAGATGAAGCATGTGTGGAACCATGTAAAAGTAAGGATTGAACCAATAAGGTTGAGATTATCCTAAAAACAAGAAGGGAGTTAAGTAAGGAAATATCCTAGGTATGATTTGGAGTACCTGTAGTCAAGATCGCACTAGAAAGGTGGAAGCAATGACTTTTGGAGAAGACTGATAGATGCTTTCTCTCATTCAGCAAAATTTAAAGGAGAATGCTTCCACCCTGAGTTGGAATAGATCCAGAAAGCATTGATCTCAAGAAATTATTATAATCAGGAAAGGCCAACGAGGTGGCCGACGCTTTAAGTATAGGGGAGTAGGTATAAATGCTCAGACCAAAGAAATAGAATGATAATGTAAGGACCTTGATGGTCATAATGTGGTGGAGGAAGTTACATTCCGTCTAATGATTTTGCCAAGATCAACTATAAGAATAGTTTAAGTAAAGATTCGATTCCTGATGTTGCCAGTAGCACATTACCGACATTAGGAGGCTCTACGACAGACCAGACCAAATTCCCCAAGAGACTCGCCTTTTCTTTGGAAAGAGAGAGGGGAGGTTAAGTAACAATGAATGGGTAGTAAATGACCAGAAATAGAAAGGGTACAAATACTGATAAGCCAAATGGCACGATGATGAATGACAAGCAAGTTTATGTTGGTGTATTTCTGTGCAAACAAGATAGAGAATTATGAGGTTGGCAAGCGATTAAGCAAACCGCTAAGCTTTTAGTCTTCTACCGGAGATATATGATTAATAATCTCACCAGCCTGTTCCAGCTGCGATGCTGGAAGCTTTCCTGCAATTTTATCTGCTTCATGTAATATCTACGTCAAGTTCAGGAAGCATTCCCTATGGATAGGGAATAGTGATTATTTTGTTTTCCTAGAGGATCTTGAATTGACAATTATGATGCTTAGTTGTTAAAGCACTAAGTAAACGATAAGCGATGGTAATCCTTCTGAGAAATTAGGTGGTAACGACTGTGGAAATGTCGAAGTGAATCTAAGTTAGAGAAATCATCCAGGTTTATTTCGGATGGTGTAATTTCTGGATCGACGGGATATTTGAAATGAAGAATTAGGTTATGATGGTTCATAAAATGATTATAGTAGAAATAAAGACAAGAGACTGATAGAATTGGGAATTAATAAGAGAGTCAGATAGGCAGACTCATGAGAAGCTCCAGTAATGAAGCGAGAAGAGTATGGAATTGGCAAGGTAAGGGTATTGGCCAAAACGGAAAGTTGGAATTAGGAGCATGAATGACATACAAATTGACTCCTTTTAAGTTTGGAAAATCCGAGGAAATATGGAATAGTTGATTAAGAAATAAAGAGACTCATGGAATGAGAAAGTGAAATCTAGACGGTTGAACAAAGGAAAATTCGACCCCAAACGTGTAACACATATTGAGTAAAGGTGGCGAGTGTCTCAACACTGAGATGACGATAGAGTTAAACAACAAGAGTAAATAAGAATTAGATAATATGAAGGATGTGATTGATAAAGAAAAGATTGGGAAATAATTATGGAATGTGGAGCAAGAAATGTTATGAATGGATTGATGAATGGGTTTTTCCTAACGAGCACTCGGAATGACAACCTGATAGTGTTAGAATTATGAGTATGAAAGAGCCAGTGTCGGGGCGTGAAATGTGAGATTACGAAAAAGTGGAATTTGATACGAATATGATTATTTCTCTTCTCTAATAAACCTCTATAGTTCAGAGGTAAATTCTAAGTATGATATTTTGACAATCATGAAAACTTTCATATATGATTCTTTGAAATTCGTTCTTTTCTTCTCCCTTATTTATCTTCTTCTAAATTGAGAAGAACAACCCTTTAAGGAGGGGAGGTAATACTACGTGACTCTCTGTCTGTGTGATAGGAGTCTAAGTGGAATGCCATTAATTGTTTAATTGCTTGTTAAGTACTAAAGGCTGGCCCCCTTTTGTACTAACTATGCGATATAACAAATGTTCATTGATCACAGTGATCTCTCGATAAATTTTTCCACCTAAATATATATACATCGAGATTGCGAAGATTAAAGCGATCAGGAATTGCAAAATTACGAGTGAGGTTATCTCCGGAATTCGTAGCGCGTTAGTGATACCGAAGTCACTGCACGTACCAATAAGGTTAATAGTGTAAGACCGGACAAGAGCGTATACCGGATAATGTGTTATGCGAAAGTATCAAAGAATTGGTAGAACGGATAAAGGGGGTATTGTAACACCAGTACGATGTGCTTTAGAAAGATTGGAATGTGTAAGGATCGACCAGAGAATTGGAAAGCGAAATAACCAACAAGTACCCAATTGTCTTCTACCTGATTCCGGGACGGAATCCTTTTAAGGAGGGGAGACTGTAAGAACCCAGATTTTTGGGTAGAATTAAAACTTTTATTATGTATTGATGTAAGAGTGAGCAGTGGTTACAACTACAATGTAATACTGGCTTTAAAGAATGAATAATGAAAGGATATATATTCCAAGGTTATATGGCCTGAAGGATGCTATCGGGTGATAACTTAGATTAGAATAATCTATCTCCTAGAAAGTTAAGATAAGATTCCCTAGAGAGAAATAGATACCCTCATGTCATCCAAATCAATATCTATTATAAGCCCAGCGGTTCCGTAAAAAGGTTAAGGAACACTCGAGGGTGAACCAGGTTCATTTTCCTAATTATAGGAATTAAATAAAAATAAGTGATGAATAGTGATTTTGGTGGAATTTGGAATATTATTATAATAATGTTATACCCGATATTCGGAACGGATTTCGGAGTTCGTATTAGTGATCCAGGAGGAAAATAAGTGTATGTAAAAGCTGTCGGATTCAGAAACAGAGCACTTTCATTTTCTCCGAGAATTACCTGGACACTGCCAGACTTAAGGACTTATTTAAGGGATTTAAGGAATTTAAATTCGAGAAGTATTAAGAAAGATGAAGAATAGTATTAGAATTATTAAGAAGGTTTTCGGTAAAACCCTAACTAGAAACGAATGAGTTATTCCCTCGAACGATCAACGAATTAAGCAATAAACGGACAAAGAAACAAGCAGAGGGCCAAGGGGCAACCATGTGCTAGTAGATAAGAGCAAGTAACCAAGTAGTTACATGAGCAACTAGCATCTTAAAGAATGCAACTAAGTACTTAGCAAGCAACTACCTAGTTAAGCTCTAAACCACCACATTTTCAACACATGTCTTGCCATTTCCTCATCCAACACCTCACTACTTTAATAAAGTAGCTTTATACAAGATATTATGTTGCAAGTGGATGAGATTGGAAGAGAAAATATCAAGAAAATCAAAGCAAACTCTCCCCCCCCTCCACTTTGCTCCATTCGGCTTTATGCCAAATTCAAGAATCAAAAACCCTCTTCCCACCATTGTTTGATCACCAAACTTTTATCCTAGATCCTATATTTCATAAAAATGATACCCTAAAAATCTTAGCCTCAAAATCCTTTGTTTCCATTTTCAATAAAATCATCAAAGTTAAGGGTGAATAGTAACATCAAGAACAAAATTCTTGGATCTTGAATTTTTGGATGGTCTAAGCTTGGTTAAGGGTGGACATGGACTATACAAGGCTTAGCAAGGTCTTTAACATTCTACAAGGAAGGTATAAACCTCATGAAACCCTAGTTTGACTTTGAGTTTTAATGATGTTCTTGATAGTTTTGAATTAGTATGGTTATGGTGATGATTAAAGCATGATTATGTAGTTAGTTTTGTTGATTAAGAGGTTCAATGATTATGATGGTTAAGTAAGATGTTCTTGGACATTTTGGGATGAGAAATCATGTGAATAAGTTGTATGGATGCCCGGTGTGGCTTGGTTTTAGTGTTACGATTAGTAGAACGTTCAATTTATAGCCGTCGTAATGCCCGATTTTCATTAACACTAAGAACCCGAACTGGACAGTAGCCATAACTCTCTGTTCTTGGTAAGATAATGAACCCTACTGCTAGATTTTTGAACATAGATCACTTTGGCGAAAGAATCGAAGCATTTCAATTTACGGTTTAGGAGTTATGATTAAATTCGTAAAAGTGGTTCGAAACCGTAAACGAAAGTTCGTAACTGAAATTGGATCCCTTTATTACCACGAAATCAGTGGCGAATCTTGATAAGTAAAAATTAGAGATCATAAGGATAGTGTGAGAAAATACCTCGTATTAAAAAGATCGTTTTTCGATTTTATAAAAATGTTTGAATCGAGATTAAACGCGAACGAACCCCTTAAAGGTATGACTTTGGTTATAACTTAGAAAACGGGCGATAACACTCGAGGTATAATCTTGATTCGTAAACGACCAACCTTAGAACTTATACGACTTAAGTATATACCAAGTATAAGCATGATGACATGTCTTGATAACGAACGAATGTCGGATCGTATCGGTGATAAAAAGAGTTACACTAAAAGAGACGTAACGAGATAACTCGAAAACATGTTTCGATTTAAGTGGAGTTTATACTTAGCCTTTTAATAAGCGTTAAGTGGTTAATCTTAAATATTCTGATTGTTTATAGATTGTCGAGCTGACCCGGGACACATTACCCCTACCCGCACTCGATTCTCAGGCAAGTTTCCAATACTTGGAACTGTTGTTGTGATAATATATATATGATGATTGTTGTATACATATGCCATAGCATGCATGTCTACTTTCAAGTATATTGGAATACTCGTTTCCTGAATTAATATTCGCTTATAGACTAGATATGGATTATCAGATATAAGCATGATTGTTTTGGTAGGACCCTTAGTGAAGGGCGTATGATAGGTATTCTTTAAATATGAAACCGGGAGTCGGTATTTGTGTTATATAGATAGTCGTGGAAACCCGGAGGGATTCCAGCGACAGAGTAGTATTAATTTTGAGGAATGTTATTATTAAACATTATTTATATTTCCATAAAAGTATCAAATACTTGGAAATCTTTCGAGAAATGTTAGTTGAGTATTATCTCAGTCGAGAAATATTAAATGAATATTATTTTTGAATATTCATTAGATTTGATTATTAATGAATAATTACTTTGATATTCATTGGAATTTTATTCATTAAATGAATATCACTTTCGGATATTCATTTAAGTTTTATGTAATTGATAAATATTATTTCAAAAGTATTCTTTGGAAGTTCTAATTACTCAAGGAATATTATTTCGAATATTAAGGTTTCGATTACTAAATGAATATCATTTGGATATTTTTTTCTAGAATATTATTTGTTTAATGAATATCAATTGAATATTCATTTGGAATTTATTTATTAAATGAATATTATTTTGAATATTCATTTAAGATATTATGTACTTGATGAATATTATTTTGAATATTCATTTAAGATATTATGTACTTGATGAATATTATTTTGAATATTCATTTAAGATATTATGTACTTGATGAATATTATTTTGAATATTCATTTAAGATATTATGTACTTGATGAATATTATGTTAAAATATTCATTTGAAGTTCTATTTACTTAAGGAATATTGCTTCGAATATTCCTTTAAAGTTTTGATTACTAAGAATATTATTTGGGTATTCATTTAGAATATTATTTATTAAATGAATATTATTTTCAAATATTCATTTAAGGTTTGATTTATTTAGTGAATATTATTTTAAATATTTACTTGAGTTTTAATTAATTAATGAATATTATATTGAATATTCATTTAAAGAAGAGAATTATTTAGTAAACGATTCTATATATTTATTTGAGGATTACTTACGAGAAATATTATGATTTAATCATATCCCTTAATTATTATTGATAAAATAAATATTCTTGGAATATTTATTTAAATCCTTTTAAGTTCTTTTTATAATAATTCATATTACTCAAAGATTATCTTTCACCTTCAGATATGGTGTAAAATATTTCGGAATATCTTATGACTATTTATATCAAGGGGAGGTTCCTAAACTTTAATTTCATTTAAATCTATCTTAAAGAAGATTTAAATACTCGCTCAACTTCCAAACGTATATAAGGGGACCTCACTTGAGCGATGTTATTTATTGGACTGCCCGGTCATATACTTGCTAAAACTATCTTGTCACTCACATCTTGATTCTTTCAAGCATCGATATGAGTCTTTTGGTTACCTCCTCAACGCTCGAGGGGTATGATTGATGTAACAAGTTTATATCCATTAACAAGCATCAGCTTGGGAAATATTGGTGAATTTTCCTTTCCAATTAGATACGACTACTTTGTGGAGTCCTATCAACAAGTGTTACACTTGGGGAAAAAGGGGAACGAACTTTACGTTTCAGAGTCATGGATGATATTCGAACTAGGAGACGCGTAAGTGGCCGAGTGGCGCCGGCCCAGCAATAGCCCAACCGTTGGCTGAGGAGTTCCAGAGGGCGGTAGATAAGTAATTCCGTCGGAGCTACCTTCTACATGTAGAGAACGACTGATGAGATGCATGACATACGACTGATCATCGTAAATGTCAGGGCATCTGGCGCGGCAATGCTCCCGTATTAGTTCATCTTCTAAAAGTGAGAAATTTCTGCAACACTGTTGGTGTTGGCAAGGTGAAAAAGTGTTGAAACCGGAATTGCAATATTTTTCCTGCAAGTTCCTCTTTTATGATAATTGAGAATATCTTGCTTATCTTTTGCATAGCAGATATTTATTCAAAACAAATATATTTTTGAGTTACCTTGTAACTTCATCTCATACCTTATATTGGTACTACATCGTTAATGCATGGCATATGGTTTCAAAGATATTTTGAACTGTCATATATTATTGTCGTTCAATTATATTACAACAACAGCTAGATCTGATGGCCGCGCAAGGCACACCCAGCGTACGCCATTGTTGAGGATGCAACTACTGGTAGGCTAGTTGTTAGCAATTGAGCCTCAAATGTATTTATATTATGGTATCTATTAATGGATGGCAAAGAGTATGTAATTGTACAATTGTAATTCTTTGGGTTGTAAGAACTCAAACTCGTGATTAATAATACTGTTGGTTACTCTGATTTCATCTCTGGGACTATAACGGGTGTGTTTTATGTTGTTGTTTTGGGTCACAAGGTTGTAATTTAAATTATGTTGGTTTTGTGGTTGGATATTGAGACCGTAACGACCAGATCCCTGACCCTGGATCTGGGGGTGTTACAGTTCCGTTGACGAGGTTGATAAAATGATGAGGGCGATGAAGATGATGAGAATGGAGAAGAGGTCGATGCAGATGGAGAAGAAGCTGCCACATGATAACCTTCTGCTTTATCCTTTTTCTCTAATTAGTAGTGAACCCAAGTGTATGCAACTTAATTAGTCGGTTTGATAATTAAGTGTATGTGATCGACAAGACTTTGTCGTTTTATCTTGACTTATCTTTCGGATGGTAATTATGACGATGTTATAATTGTAATGATAACTGTTGGTGAATTGGTAATGATATTGAAGTTTGATTTTGCTTGGATTTGTGGCTTTTAATGCCTGGCTAGTTGTATTTTCAAAGGGAACCATTCACTTTTTAAAAAAAAAAAAATTGTTGCAATTGGGTCCAAAATGTTGCAAAGAAACATTACATCAACTACAAAATTATTGCAATAAGGGTATAAAATGTTGCAATTAGTCTAACAAATTCATTGCAATTGGACTAATATTTGTTGCCTTAAAGTGATTTGTTTGTCAACCATTTGCTACTGCAATGATTTTTAAACGTTGCTAAAGACTATAAAATGTTGCTACATGCCTTTATTGCAATGATTTTTAAATGTTGCTATATGGTACTCAAATCGTTGCTAAATCGATCTATTGCAACGGGGTCAGATACAACGCTGAATTTTTTCACATTCTTTGCAATAGAGTCTACTGCAACGAATATTGGCCTTAAGGCAATGTATTTGTGGTGTTGCAATATGTGATCTATGGTGTAGTGGTAGACACCAATTATGCTTAGACCATATATCTCTATAGAATTTCAAAACATAACGGTTGAAGAACAAGTTGTCCATTAAGATCATATAGGGCAGCATAAGTTATCTCTAATTACGCTACAAATCATGATGTCACTCATACATCAACTTATCCTATGCTAGCATGGCAAGTTCTAAATCTCAAGTGTGACAGCCCCAAATTCGGGGTCATGAATCCAGGCCGTCACGGACCAATTTCCATTCAATATCAATATCTCTTGGGTTTTTTTTTATAACAATCAATACTTATGCAATTGGCCCCACAATAATACCCACACACACACACCAGTCATATGCTCAGAGAACAACATTCACCATAATAACAGTTTAGAGTTGAGAGTTAAAAGAGTTATTACAAACCAGGATCATACTTAAGTACATTGTTGAATAACACTTCGACATGAAGCGTTCCAACAATCAAAAGTTTATTATATTCATACACACTTAATTATACATAAGTTCCCATAACCCGTCTGCCTCTACGCTACCTCAGGAATCGATGCCAGCGCCCTCTCAGAAGGTCGCCTTCCCCCTACCCTCTTGCGGGGCGTTCTGCATAGTATCGGCATACCTAGCTGTGTATACATCAGTAGCAAGAGTGAGCTATAGTAGCTCAGCAAGATAATTTCTGTCTACTAACATCAAAGGAAAATAAACCATTATATATATATATATATATATATAATAGACAAAAGCAAACTTCAGTTATTATGGAAGAATTTTATTTCCATTCAATATGTATATACACTTTCCAATTATCCTTGTACAAAAGAAATATATAGTATCATTCCATCAGTCTCGCTTCTAATATCATATAATATCAGTTTCTCTTCTTGAATGCTATAACAATCAATATACCATCTCAGTGTACTTTTCTAGGATAATACGAAAACTTGAACAAATCTTTCATTATCATTTTCTCATTTCCTTCATATGCAACGATTATATAATTTAACATAAAATCAGTTTCTCTTCATCTGTAACAGTAATTCCATCTTTTCATATCACTTTTCTGTTTTCAGTTATAGAAATCTGAAAACCATTTTTCAATTCTTTCCTTTAAATAAAACGTTGGGGATTTCCACTGTTGCCGAATACGTAAGGACGATGATCAGTCGCCCTCCGTACCCGTCCCTTTTACTACCGGTAGACGGAGGTAGGTTCTCCACCATCCCCCAGGAGGAAGGTTCACCACTACATCCTCCCTCGGCATTCTTGGGCCGGAATTAAATATTGGATGCTGGATTGTGCCACTACCACACAGCCTCTTACGCTTATTGTTGCAATCCCCCTTTTCAAATCACTTTTCCATTAACAAATACCATTTCACATTTTCCATTTCCATTCACATTTCCCTTCACATATATCATTTCCATTTCCATTTATCATCACCTTTAAAATATTTATGTCATAATACTTTGATTATGACTCAGACATCTCTTCTATATTCGATGAAATCAAATATGTTCTTGTATACATAGAGTATTCCATTTATTTTAGAAGTATTAAATAATACTCAATAATATCTGTCACAACATTTAGAAAGAATATTTTTAACAAAATATTATAAATCATATAACCCTAGATAATAACTGATACCATTCCTTTATATATAACTCTAGATAACAACTGATACGATTCCTTTATATATAACTCTAGATAACAACTGATACCATTTCTTTATATATAAATCTAGATAACAACTGATACCATTCCTTTATATATATAACTCATAATCATAAGGCATGTTCATTTCATGCATAATCATCTCTATGTATATCCATATCCATCTCATACTCGTATCCATGTCCATATTCATATCATACTCATATACCTCTCCTTTTAATATCAATAATCAAGGAAAACAAATTCTTAACAATATAGTAACCATAGCATCACATATATATATTCCATGAAATCAAGTTTCTTTAAAGATAGATAATTTCCAAGTAGGGATAAAAAAGATCTTGCCTGGATCTCTAAAGCGAGTAGGTAGGATCCTGAGTTCGTCTCCCGTCTCTATAGGAACGAAAGGATCACCGTTAGTACATATCCCACTTAATCACCTAATCTCTATACAATAACACCCTTGACACATATTATAGTTTTTTTATGCACCAAAATTTTACATGAACTTAACCATTTCTAAACTCGATCTAAGTTTTAGTGTATTCCACCATTTCCCTTAATAACCACACTCGATTGTAAAATTTCTCATAAATTCTCAAATTCGAATTTTAATGCTAGGTCTATGGGGTTTTAATCTCTGTTCAACCTACTATATTGTCCCAAAATTTCATAACCTTTAAAAATGTATAGGTATGGCAATTATAGTCGTTCATCAGATTTTAACGCACCTTATATCAAAACAATCTATGAACCAAGATCTAGCCTTTCATGATCAGTTGGTGCTCTGTACAGGAACCTACCGTGTGAATATGGGTGCCAAATCTTTTGGTTTAACGAAAATCGGGCATTATAACGGCTATATTTTCATACTTTCCAAAATTCAACTCCTCCAAATCCATCACCCACCTTATACACCATCACCTACACCATGTGGTCATCTTACCAACCATGGTTACAAGCACATACTCCTTCCATAATCAACTTTAATCACTTACAAACACATATAACATCATGAATAATCACTTATCATAACCTTAATCACTAAACTTTCTATAATCCATCATATATTCAAAGTAATACTAAAGGGTCTTGAGATTTATACCTTCTTGAAGCTTTAACAACCCTTATCAATCCTTGGGATATGCTTAATCAACCTTATACTAGCTTGGATCAACTAAAGAAACCATAAAAACAAAGTTAGTTTCTAAGGGTTACAATTCATCATAACTTTTGTAAAATTCATAAAAAATAAGAGTTTGGCTCTCAAATTTTTACCACATCTTGGCCTCTGTATAAGCTTTGATTTGAGCTATAGATCACCAAAAACAAAGCTTCCTAGCTATGGTTTTGAGCTCCATCTTTTCGTTGGACAGAAACTGGATAGGTTTGGTTCTCCCACTTTGAGCATGGATTTAACTAGGCTATACTACTTGGATTGCTATAAAATTTTGAACGAACCTTACATATGGAGTGGAGAAGATATGGTTAAAATTTGGTGATTTTATCATGGATAGAAATGGAGATATGAATTTTTCTTTGAGTTGTGTTCTTGTTTGGCAGATTGGAGAGCTTTGTGTTTATCTTGCTTCTTTCCCTTTACAAACGTTTTCACCTTTTATCTGTCATATATATCAGTTGTGTAGTCTTATAATAAAAGTCTTTGAAGTCCACCAATGACAAAGAGCCAATTGTTGATCATCTAAACACCTTACCATGAAAAATGCTACTTAGTACTCAAGTTTGACATGTTTACTCCTCTTCCACTTTGGTTTTAATGTTTGCACCAATGGGATTCCTTCCCTTACACTCTAATATCACTTAATATCAGCTCCATACTTGGGTTGTTCCTGAGCATTATGACTCTTAGCTCTGATACCAAACTGTGACAGCCCCAAATCCGGGGTCATAAATCTGGGCCATCACGGACCAATTTTCATTCAATATCAATATCCCTCGGGTTTTTTTTTATATATAATATTTAATGCTTAAATAGTTGACCCCACACTAATACACACACACACACCAGTCATATGCTCAGAGAACAATATTTACCATAACAAAAGTTTAGAGTTGAAAGTTAAAAGAGTTATTACAAACCAGGATCATACTTAAGTACATTGTTGAATAACACTTCGACATGAAGCGTTTCAACAACCAAAAGTTTATTACATGTCTTCATACTTAATTATACATAAGCCCTCAGAACCCGTCTGCCTCATCACTACCTCCGAAATCGATGCTAACGTGCCCTCAGAAGGTCGCCTTTCCCTTACCCTCTTGCGGGGCGTTCTGCGTAGTATTGGCATACCTAGCTGTATATAGATAAGTAGCAAGAGTGAGCTATAATAGCTCAGCAAGATAATATTGTAAACTAGAATTTAAAATGTAACCAAGTATACATATATATACATATGTAAGCGGAAACCATTTATAAACTTTAAGGAAGAATAAAACTCTTATTTAATAATACATCATCCACTTACTACTATAAGAAAGAAATCTAGGCTAATATAGTATCAGTTTCTCTTCTTAAATGATATAACAATCAATATACCCTTTCAGTATAATATTTCAAGATAATATGAAACTCGAATAAATCTTTCTCTATCATCTTCTCATCAACAATTATATAAATTTATAAAATCAGTTTCTCTTCATCTGTAACAATAATTCCATCATTCCAAATCATGTTCTTGTTTTCAGTGTAACAATCTGAAAACCATTTTCCAAATCTTTCTTTTTAAGTTTGGGGATCTCTGCTGGCGCCAGATACGTAGGACGATGATCAGTCGCCTGACCGTATCCGCTCTCTGTTTACTACTAGTAGAAGGGATGATCCCTACCTGGTAATCAACCCTGGAGGAAGGCTACCTGCTACATCCTCCCTTGGCATCTTCGTGCCGTAAGAAAAATATTGAATGCTGGACTGTGCCACTCCCACACAGCCTCTTACGCTTACTATTGCAATCCCCCTTTTTTTTTATTCCATTTACAAAATATCATTCACTCATCTCATTTCCATTCTTGCACATTATTTCTATAAAATACATATATAACATAATACTTTGATTATGATTCAGACTTCTCTTTTATATTTAAGAATTCAAATATGCTTTTATATTCATAAAACATTCCGTCTATTTAAGAGCAGTAAATAATAATCAAATAATATTTATTCAACCACTAACACTAAAAAGAATATTTTTAATATAGTATTATAAACCATATAACCCTAGATAACAACTGATACCATTCTCTTTCATATCTCTTTTACCATAGAGCATATTCATTCCATTCGTAATCATCTCTATATTCATATTTCATAAATCATATCCATCTCTCTTTAATTTCCCAAAATCAAGGAAATATATTCTTTGCCACATAGTAATAATAGCATCACATATATGTATATACATTCCATGATATCATCATTATTCCGAAGATAAATAGTTTTCAAAGTAGGGATAGAAAGATCTTGCCTCGGTTCCGGTATCCTGACAGTATGGTTTGGGGCTCTTCCGGAGTTTCTATAACACAGAAGGACCGTCGTTAGAATACCACATCTCTTACTCACTACATTCTTATATAACAAGACCCTTTACACTTCAATATATGTTTAACGTATCATTATAACCTCAAAGGTTCAAGAACTTAATCATTTATAAACTCGAATCTAGGTTTTAGCATTTTCCACTATTCCCCTTAATAACCACACTCGACTGTAAAATTTCTTATAATTTTTAAATTTCGAATTTTAATGTAAGGTCAACTGGAAATAGTTCTTTGACCACACTACTACCATATCCCAAAATTTCGTGACTTCTAACAATGTTAAAGTATGGTAATTGTAACCTCAAAGTTGATACATTTACGGTTTCTCGGTTATCGAACGTCTTTCACTAAAACTGACTTTTCTCCTAAACCGTTCATCAGATTTTAACGCACCTTATATCAAAACGATCTATGAACTAAGCTTTACTCTACCATGGTCACTTAGGGGTCCAAACAGTAAGGTACCGTGTGGTTACAGTGGTTAAAAACAGGGTAGTTTCTGTCCTAACGAAAATCGAACATTATAACTGCTGTAATTTCATACTTTCCGAAATTTCACCACTCCAAAACCACCATTCTACACTCCTTTCAGGCCCTACACCATGTGGGCTACCTCCCAACCATGGTTACAAGTTCACAACAAACTTTCCATGTCAATTCCAACCATTTATATCACAAATTCATCATAACTTAACATTTATATCAACTAACCACTAACCAACTCCAAAAATCATCATAAATACAAAGGGGCAAGGATTGTTATACCTTCTTGAAGCTTTAAAGTCACTTAACAAGCCTTGGGTACACCTTAAATCACCTTGTATTAGCTTAAATCAACTAAAGAGACCATAAAAACAAAGATTAAAACTTGAAAAACACTATTCACTACTATTCATCTTGCACTTGAATGATTTTATTACCTAGGCAAATGATGATGGTTGGCCTTGAAACTTTGAGAATATCACTTTCTAACCTCCAAGCATCTCCACCATTTTTCCCTTGATTTGTTGTTAATGTTTGCTAGGGTTTTGGATTTTTTTTTTCTTCTTTTACTCACTTTGGCCGAATGGTGTTCTTTAAGAAAGGGGGAGAGATTTCTTTGCTTCTTTGTCTAATCTCATCTTATCATCTACTCTTTAGAGTGTTGTAGAAGCTTTGTAAAAAATCTATATGTTAAAAGACTAATCTACCCTTAATTTTGGTTTAGTGGAAAATGACATCATTTACATGACCTCATAATTCTCTTTTTCTTGATTTTCTAAGTATTATGCTAATAATCTTGGATAATAATAATGTGGTATGTATCCTTGTTATACTACTAATCTTGGTTGCTTGGTTTCCATACTCATCTAATTGTGGTTCGTTTCGAATGTACCTCATTATCTCAGTGGTTTTTGAAATCATTTAACAATCCAATTTCCATTGGTATTCTCTTAACTTAATAATCTCCTGGCTCAAATCTAAATTCACTAATCCCTCAATATATAATTCTTATAATGTTTCCATGCTCCTTAACATCTAATAGAAGTTCTTGGGAAGTCTAAATCCTCAAAAATCCATCTTTAGGAATTCCTGGAATCTATCGTCACTTCGAGTCACTTATTTCCTTAGTATATCACTAATATGATTTCTGTTTATTCATTTTATGTTTCCATTATAGAGTACCTATATACCATTTCTGTAAGACCTCAAAATTTACTATTTATAGGATCACTGTAGCATTGCCAAAGTTAGGGTTATTACAGTCTTCCCCCCTTAAAAGGATTCCGTCCCGGAATCACGTCAGAAATGTCCATAGATATCTTTTCATCTACACCTTATAACTTCTATACCACTTTCTCCATCCTTTTTCCTTCATAATATCTCTATCTTGTTTGCACAGAATACACCAACATAAACTTGCTTGTCATTCATCAACATTCCTCCTTTGGTTATGGGTATCGGCCACCACATTGGCCTCCCCTGAATGGTAGTGTATCTCACTTATGGTTTATCCCTATGTTAATCTCTATCATGACATAAAATATACACACTTCGATCTTATTATATCTTGTATCTGTAAAATCCTCCAGAAATTTGACTATAACATTATTCCTTGAAATAATTGTAAGAAATACTATCTATAATATATATTTCCTGTTCGTATGTAAACAAGTCTGTGGTTTACCCCCAAAATACTATTATTCTCCTTTTCATAGAATTTCTAACCCCTAACAGATACTGATTTTCCTTATCTAGATTGTCAACCTACCCATACCATTCATTGACCACATTGATTCCTAACCAACATTTGCACTTAGAAGATTAAATAATAAGAGACAAAGTTCACCTGCATCTGTATCCGGCTTTTCCAATGCTTCCCCTAAAGTCATATGGTATACTCTAGCAGTGGGTTTATTTGAAGCAGTCGCACTTTGTCCCGGCGCAGATGACCCACCAGAACGGCAATCTCTAGCAAAGTGTCCTAATTTCCCACATTGATAACACTTGATATCCATTTTGTCAGTTGATGTGCACTGGTTGTAATAGTGTCCTTTCTGTCCGCACTTAAAACAAGTTATTTCCGACATCCTACACACACCCGTATGCTTCTTACCACACGTGTTGCAATCTGGTAATGGTGGTCGCAATTGATTAGACCGAAAGGTTCCTGTGGATCTACCACCCTGATTCACAGTCTCACTGGTAGTCTTATTATTCCCTGACTTTCCTCCAAACTGGGGTTTTTGTCCTTTACCAAATTTGTTAAAGTAGCTTCCCTCACTTGAACCTCCCTTCTGACCCTCAAATTTCTTTTCTTATTCTCTCGTCCTACTTGAGTCTGTTCACTCTCAGCTTCGATAATAGATGCCTTCTGAACTACCGCAGCATACTCCGTCAACTCAAATGGTGCCACTCTCGTTCGTAGCCATGGTTTCAATCCTTGTTGGAACCTTTTTGCTCTTTGTTCTTCAGTACGCACAATTTCAGGAACAAACCTAGACAGTTCTGTAAATTTAGTTTCATACTCTGCCACTGATAGGTTTTCCTGTTTTAATTCTAGAAACTTTATTTCCATTTAGTTCTCCAGGTACCTAGGGGAATACTTTTCTAAGAACACCCTAGTGAAACGCTCCCAGGTTATCACTCCCGCTCCTTCTAGATTCTTTTTAGTTTCCCACCAGTAATTTGCCTCTCCCTTTAAGAGATAGGCTGCAAAAACCGTTTTCTGGTCTTCCTCTATCCTCAGTATCTCAAAAGCTTTTTCCATCTCTTTTAACCAGGCTCTGGCTACTACTGGGTTAACAGTTCCCTCAAACTCTGGGGGTTTTAATGACTTAAAAGCACGAAAGGAGTTAGCTGCCTGGTTGGGAAGAACAGGTGGTTGTTGCGGATTCTGTGGATTAGCTAAATTCTGCCTCAAAAGTTCCATAAATTGGTTAAAAGGGTCACCACCCTGATTTCCCTGTTGACCAGTTGATTCATCTTCTTCTTCCTCATGATCTTGTTCGTTATGAGCGTTTTCACCCTGCCTATTATGACTTCCTTCCTCTCTCTCTCATTTTCCCTTGCATTCATTCTATTATTACGCTTAGGCGGCATGATTCTGTATATAACAATATTCTTCATTAATCACCCAAATTTAGGGTACAACATACATCATTTCCATATATTCAAAACTATATCATTAGTTAACTTATTTATGCATCACAGTTAATATCTAGTTATAATACCGCCTCATTAAATAAACTTATTATTTTTAGCATAATAACCTTTTCATTTAAGTCAATTACCTGTCATACATTAATATTTTTCGAATCTCAACACTTAGTATCAAAATATGATAAAATTAGGCAAAATACATAAACTTCATTAATTTACATAAATATTTTACAACTTGGGTACAACGTCTTTTACTACTAATATCATGCATCATAAAGTACAAGGTTCAAAACCCCAAAAGCATAACCGTACATACTAACTCGCTATAACAAAAGCACTACTAGCTGTCCTCTAATCAGACTGGGATTAAGACAGTAAACAACTAACCTAATCCCCAAAATGACATCCACAAGATGACTAGTCTGATTAGTATCCAAGACTACTACTCCTAATCATGGTAACGACGCACTGATAACGTCTCTGATCTGCACTACCATAGTGGTGACTACATCAACTATCTGAGCCCTCCATACTGGATCCCCTCTGTCTCCCAACATCCTCCTAATATCACCGAGTGCCCGCAGCTCGATACTAACTATGCCCAAAGACAACCCATCTGGTATCACACCTCCTCCTCCTCTCGCCCTGTCTAACCTCTGTACAAGTGTATCTATAGTCCGACGGGACTCCTCCAACTGTCCCTGTAGGACAAAGTACTCTGACAAGAGAATAGCTGGCAACTGACCAGCTGGAAATATAGGTGCCTCCTGAGGTGGCATAGCAACTGGGGGAGGTACATCTACAAGTGGGGGTGCATCCACTGGTGGTGGTGGTGGAGGTGCAAATGGTGGGGATGGAGGAACTGGCTCCGTGTCCGCATCCTCGGAAGGGTCCTCCTCCAACTCATCCTCTGACAAGATAAAGTGTCCCGGTGGAGTGAACTGCTCAACTGGGTCCTCAAAAGGGTCAGGGCTAGGTAGAGGAGATGGAACTGGTGATGGCACTGGGATAGGTGGAACAGGAGTAGGAGTCATGTGAATGTCCCTCCACTCAATCGGCTCCTCAGGTATAACAGATAACCTAGGCCTCTTACGCAAGGGCATCTCCTCCTCAGGAATATCCGACCGCACCCGAGAAGGTTCGGCCGCATCAGGTCCTACATATGGTCTACCAGTGTATGGCACTATGGCCACAGCATCCCTCTGCCTGCGCTCCTCTGCCTCCTCAAGTCTCACTCTGATCTCGTGTCTCTCTATGGCCTCTGCGCGAACTCTCCTCCTGAGGTCAGTGATAGCATACTCTGGAACCTCTACACCTACCAGCAACAAGTCTCTAATCTCCTGCTCGGGTAGTCCTAGCCACTGGGGGTCCTGACCCGGCTCACCCATCTCCGCTCCCTATAATAAAACATAAAATTCTATTAGTAACGATCTATAAAATTATATTATATGCTTAAAATAAATACTACCTGCGATATACCACCCCTGAACTTGATGGAAGTTCACAATTTTATATTATTACTGATACGTTTATTATTATCACTCTTGTTCCTGAGCATTATGACTCTTAGCTCTGATACCAAACAATGACAGCCACAAATCCGGGGTCATAAATCTGGGCCATCACGGACCAATTTCCATTCAATATCAATATCCCTCGGGTTTTTTTTTTATATAATATTTAATGCTTAAACAGTTGACCCCACACTAATACACACACACACACCAGTCATATGCTCAGAGAACAATATTTACCATAACAAAAGTTTAGAGTTGAAAGTTAAAAGAGTTATTACAAACCAGGATCATACTTAAGTACATTGTTGAATAACACTTCGACATGAAGCGTTTCAACAACCAAAAGTTTATTACATGTCTTCATACTTAATTATACATAAGCCCTCAGAACCCGTCTGCCTCATCACTACCTCCGAAATCGATGCTAACGTGCCCTCAGAAGGTCGCCTTTTCCTTACCCTCTTGCGGGGCGTTCTGCGTAGTATTGGCATACCTAGCTGTATATAGATAAGTAGCAAGAGTGAGCTATAATAGCTCAGCAAGATAATATTGTAAACTAGAATTTAAAATGTAACCAAGTATACATATATATACATATGTAAGCGGAAACCATTTATAAACTTTAAGGAAGAATAAAACTCTTATTTAATAATACATCATCCACTTACTACTATAAGAAAGAAATCTAGGCTAATATAGTATCAGTTTCTCTTCTTAAATGATATAACAATCAATATACCCTTTCAGTATAATATTTCAAGATTATATGAAACTCGAATAAATCTTTCTCTATCATCTTCTCATCAACAATTATATAAATTTATAAAATCAGTTTCTCTTCATCTGTAACAATAATTCCATCATTCCAAATCATGTTCTTGTTTTCAGTGTAACAATCTGAAAACCATTTTCCAAATCTTTCTTTTTAAGTTTGGGGATCTCTGCTGGCGCCAGATACGTAGGACGATGATCAGTCGCCTGACCGTATCCGCTCTCTGTTTACTACTAGTAGAAGGGATGATCCCTACCTGGTAATCAACCCTGGAGGAAGGCTACCTGCTACATCCTCCCTTGGCATCTTCGTGCCGTAAGAAAAATATTGAATGCTGGACTGTGCCACTCCCACACAGCCTCTTACGCTTACTATTGCAATCCCCCTTTTTTTTTTATTCCATTTACAAAATATCATTCACTCATCTCATTTCCATTCTCGCACATTATTTCTATAAAATACATATATAACATAATACTTTGATTATGATTCAGACTTCTCTTTTATATTTAAGAATTCAAATATGCTTTTATATTCATAAAACATTCCGTCTATTTAAGAGCAGTAAATAATAATCAAATAATATTTATTCAACCACTAACACTAAAAAGAATATTTTTAATATAGTATTATAAACCATATAACCCTAGATAACAACTGATACCATTCTCTTTCATATCTCTTTTACCATAGAGCATATTCATTCCATTCGTAATCATCTCTATATTCATATTTCATAAATCATATCCATCTCTCTTTAATTTCCCAAAATCAAGGAAATATATTCTTTGCCACATAGTAATAATAGCATCACATATATGTATATACATTCCATGATATCATCATTATTCCGAAGATAAATAGTTTTCAAAGTAGGGATAGAAAGATCTTGCCTCGGTTCCGGTATCCTGACAGTATGGTTTGGGGCTCTTCCGGAGTTTCTATAACACAGAAGGACCGTCGTTAGAATACCACATCTCTTACTCACTACATTCTTATATAACAAGACCCTTTACACTTCAATATATGTTTAATGTATCATTATTACCTCAAAGGTTCAAGAACTTAATCATTTATAAACTCGAATCTAGGTTTTAGCATTTTCCACTATTCCCCTTAATAACTACACTCGACTGTAAAATTTCTTATAATTTTTAAATTTCGAATTTTAATGTAAGGTCAACTGGAAATAGTTCTTTGACCACACTACTACCATATCCCAAAATTTCGTGACTTCTAACAATGTTAAAGTATGGTAATTGTAACCTCAAAGTTGATACATTTACGGTTTCTCGGTTATCGAACGTCTTTCACTAAAACTGACTTTTCTCCTAAACCGTTCATCAGATTTTAACGCACCTTATATCAAAACGATCTATGAACTAAGCTTTACTCTACCATGGTCACTTAGGGGTCCAAACAGTAAGGTACCGTGTGGTTACAGTGGCTAAAAACAGGGTAGTTTCTGTCCTAACGAAAATCGGACATTATAACTGCTGTAATTTCATACTTTCCGAAATTTCACCACTCCAAAACCACCATTCTACACTCCTTTCAGGCCCTACACCATGTGGGCTACCTCCCAACCATGGTTACAAGTTCACAACAAACTTTCCATGTCAATTCCAACCATTTATATCACAAATTCATCATAACTTAACATTTATATCAACTAACCACTAACCAACTCCAAAAATCATCATAAATACAAAGGGGCAAGGATTGTTATACCTTCTTGAAGCTTTAAAGTCACTTAACAAGCCTTGGGTACACCTTAAATCACCTTGTATTAGCTTAAATCAACTAAAGAGACCATAAAAACAAAGATTAAAACTTGAAAAACACTATTCACTACTATTCATCTTGCACTTGAATGATTTTATTACCTAGGCAAATGATGATGGTTGGCCTTGAAACTTTGAGAATATCACTTTCTAACCTCCAAGCATCTCCACCATTTTTCCCTTGATTTGTTGTTAATGTTTGCTAGGGTTTTGGATTTTTTTTTTTCTTCTTTTACTCACTTTGGCCGAATGGTGTTCTTTAAGAAAGGGGGAGAGATTTCTTTGCTTCTTTGTCTAATCTCATCTTATCATCTAATCTTTAGAGTGTTGTAGAAGCTTGGTAAAAAATCTATATGTTAAAAGACTAATCTACCCTTAATTTTGGTTTAGTGGAAAATGACATCATTTACATGACCTCATAATTCTCTTTTTCTTGATTTTCTAAGTATTATGCTAATAATCTTGGATAATAATAATGTGGTATGTATCCTTGTTATACTACTAATCTTGGTTGCTTGGTTTCCATACTCATCTAATTGTGGTTCGTTTCGAATGTACCTCATTATCTCAGTGGTTTTTGAAATCATTTAACAATCCAATTTCCATTGGTATTCTCTTAACTTAATAATCTCCTAGCTCAAATCTAAATTCACTAATCCCTCAATATATAATTCTTATAATGTTTCCATGCTCCTTAACATCTAATAGAAGTTCTTTGGAAGTCTAAATCCTCAAAAATCCATCTTTAGGAATTCCTGGAATCTATCGTCACTTCGAGTCACTTATTTCCTTAGTATATCACTAATATGATTTCTGTTTATTCATTTTATGTTTCCATTATAGAGTACCTATATACAATTTCTCTAAGACCTCAAAATTTACTATTTATAGGATCACTGTAGCATTGCCAAAGTTAGGGTTATTACAAATATCCTTGGTATATTCTCTTTTTCTCAGAAGTTGCTCTCCTGGTTATCTCTCGGGTTCTCAAGCATTCTCAAACTCGTTTAACAATCAAAATTCCCTTGGCATTTCCTTGACTTGATCACACCTTGGTTTAACCTAACTTCACTATTCCTCAAGATATAAACCCTTTAACATTTCTATACTCTTTAATATCACATTCAATAGAGTCTCAATCGAAATCAAAAATCCTTAAAGTCCATATTCAAAAATTTCTGAAATCCATTATCATTTTGAGTCACTTAATTTCAGTGTACAATACTAATATGGTTTCTGTTTATTCATTTTCTGTTTCCATTATAGGGTACCTATATACCATTTCCCTAAATCCTCAAAATTACTGTTCATTTAGGCACTGTAGCATTCTAAAAGTTAGGGTTATTACAGTCTTCCCCCCTTAAAAGGATTCCGTCCCGGAATCACGTTGAAGATATCGACGAATACCTTTCTCACATTACACTTTCTAATTCGCATATTACTCCCTCCATCCTTTAGTTTCTCCTTAAAACATCTCTATCTTGTTTGTACAGAAATACACCAACATACATGTTCTTGTCATTCACCAACATGCCATTTAGCTTATCAATAGCAGCACTTTCACTATCTTTTCCTTGCAAATCTCCTCCTGTTTTCAGTCATTCTATATTATCTCATCTCTCCTTTCTCTTTTTACTAAGGGTATCGATCACCACATTGGCCTTCCCTGGATGGTAGTGTATCTCACTATTGTTTAACTATATTTTGATCTCTATCATGACATAAAATATTAATACTCTAACATCTATATATATCACCTCTGTAAAATTTTCCAGAAAATAAGTTATATTAATACTCCTTGAAACAATTGTAAGAAAATATTATCTATAATATATATTTCCTGTTCATACTTATACAAACATATACTTTCCTTTCATTCTAAGAATTTTCCTTGCACTTTCCCCATTATTCTTAAATCTCCTTTTTATAGAGTTCTCTGACTCTTAACAGATATTGATTTGGATGACATGAGAATAACCCCTTTTCTTATATCACCATAGTTTACTTTTTCACAGATAGATTATTCTTATCTATATTATCAGTCCATTTACACCATTCATTGACTTAGTCGATCCCTAACCAAACATTTACTCTTAAGAGGTTAAATTAGAGCGTACATGCAATTTTCTTCGGATACCTTATCCCATATGTCTATTGTTCACTATACACTCTTTACATCTTGCTGACCCACCTTAGTTCCTTCATGATATACTATCTATTCCACCTATGTAATTTCCCTTTATTATTCTCATCAAAATATTTACCTCAAGTTTCACTCATTCACACCTTTTAGATTAATCCTTTGAATAATTAACATCTTTAATCTCTCTCTACTATCCTTAAAATACACTTTACTCTCAATAGTAAATCTCAATCATGCCTTAAAATTCCTCATATTCTTTTCTCTTACTAATCATCAAATGTACCCATTCCTTCTCGCGAAATTCCTTCCTTTCTTATATCGAAATGCTTCCAGTTCTAATTATCTCTTATTGAAATTTCCCTTGGAATCTCCAGTTCCCTTATATAATCACGTATACTATAAACATTGCTTTCCATCCATTAATGAAATCTTCTATATTCAAAACAATTGATAGAATTTAAGAGACTTTGAATTGAAACGAACCCAGAAACAAGCAAGGGTCCACAATAATTTATAAAATTAAGAGTTTTAAATAACTTTTATTTGAAACAAAAAGATATTTGAGAAATCAATATGATGGAAGAACCCGTACGTCACACAAGTGAGGGCGTCCCCTCCGACTTTCTATCACACAGACAGATCGTCCTTGTGTATACATATTGGGCTGTTTCTCTTAGTTGAAGTAAGAAATATAGAGGGAAATTTAAATCACGATGATAAATACCATCTTCCGAAAATAATCTTAGAGGAATATTTTGACTAAGATAAATAAAATACAATTTTGAAACACATTTCAAGGGTACCAAAAAGTTTTGAAAAGATACCGGCCCTTAATAAATAATTACCCACTAGTGGAGGAAAATTTGAAACTCAATAATATAATTTAGCAGGGCTTTAGGAGCTTGAAAATAGGTACTGTTAATAGCCTCTGCCCAATTAAAAATCCCAATAATGGAAGGCTTTCCTCAAATACTATTTATATCTTAGACTGCGTACTCTCCAAAATTTCCTAAATTTGGCACTCACCATGAAGCCTCAACCTATCGTCTGCTATTCCCAATTATCTTCATTTACCTAGTCGTGACTTGGCTCGATACTCTCTGCCTTTATCCATAATAGAACACAACCTTCTAATCGATATACTTACGTAATATTGATCGTCTTGGCCTAACATTGCTCTAGTACCAAGGACCCATCAACTGTACTTCTAAATTGTATAATCTAACATACCCTGTATACTCACGAGGTTATCTAACGTACACTTCCCAATACATCAAGTATTCCCTTTCTCATATCGATCTCGTGTGGTACATAAACTTAACACTTTTGGCATAATAACCTTTTCATTTAAGTCAATCTCGGAATGTCTCAGTCTGTCTTGGTCCTTAAGGTATATCTTGGCTTTACCGACCAACCTCAGTTTCACCCTTTCATCTCCATAAACAATCAGTTTCTATTCACCGATCCACTTACAATATTTCTTCAAACTCACTTAAACACAAGAAGACTTTAAATACCCTTAACTTTGGCTCACCAATCTCCTCTCCCTATACTAAAACATAAACTTTTATTAGTAATAATCTATAAAATTATAATCACTACTTAGAATAAACGCTTCGTTCGATAAACCACCCTTGAACTCGATGTGAGTTCACAATTTATATTATTACTGATATATTTAATATTATCCATATTGTTCCTGAGCATTATGACTCTAAGCTCTGATACCAAACTGTGACAGCCCCAAATCCGGGGTCATGAATCCAGGTCGTCACGGACCAATTTCCATTCAATATCAATATCTCTTGGGTTTTTTTTATAACAATCAATACTTATGCAATTGGCCCCACAATAATACCCACACACACACACCAGTCATATGCTCAGAGAACAACATTCAGCATAATAACAGTTTAGAGTTGAGAGTTAAAAGAGTTATTACAAACCAGGATCATACTTAAGTACATTGTTGAATAACACTTCGACATGAAGCGTTCCAACAATCAAAAGTTTATTACATTCTTACACACTTAATTATACATAAGTTCCCAGAACCCGTCTGCCTCTACGCTACCTCAGGAATCGATGCTAGCGCGCTCTCAGAAGGTCGCCTTCCCCCTACCCTCTTGCGGGGCGTTCTGCGTAGTATCGGCATACCTAGCTGTGTATACATCAGTAGCAAGAGTGAGCTATAGTAGCTCAGCAAGATAATTTCTATCTACTAACATCAAAGGAAAATAAACCATTATATATATATATATAATAGACAAAAGCAAACTTCAGTTATTATGGAAGAATTTTATTTCCATTCAATATGTATATACACTTTCCAATTATCCTTATACAAAAGAAATATATAGTATCATTCCATCAGTCTCGCTTCTAATATCATATAATATCAGTTTCTCTTCTTGAATGCTATAACAATCAATATACCATCTCAGTGTACTTTTCTAGGATAATACGAAAACTTGAACAAATCTTTCATTATCATTTTCTCATTTCCTTCATATGCAACGATTATATAATTTAACATAAAATCAATTTCTCTTCATCTGTAACAGTAATTCCATCTTTTTATATCACTTTTCTGTTTTCAGTTATAGAAATCTGAAAACCATTTTTCAATTCTTTCCTTTAAAGAAAACGTTGGGGATTTCCACTGTTGCCGAATACGTAAGGACGATGATCAGTCGCCCTCCGTACCCGTCCCTTTTACTACCGGTAGACGGAGGTAGGTTCTCCACCATCCCCCAGGAGGAAGGTTCACCACTATATCCTCCCTCGGCACTCTTGGGCCGGAATTAAATATTGGATGCTGGACTGTGCCACTACCACACAGCCTCTTACGCTTATTGTTGCAATCCCCCTTTTCAAATCACTTTTCCATTAACAAATACCATTTCACATTTTCCATTCACATTTCCCTTCACATATATCATTTCCATTTCCATTTATCATCACCTTTAAAATATTTATGTCATAATACTTTGATTATGACTCAGACATCTCTTCTATATTCGATGAAATCAAATATGTTCATGTATACATAGAGTATTCCATTTATTTTAGAAGTATTAAATAATACTCAATAATATCTGTCACAACATTTAGAAAGAATATTTTTAACAAAATATTATAAATCATATAACCCTAGATAATAACTGATACCATTCCTTTATATATAACTCTAGATAACAACTGATACCATTCCTTTATATATAACTCTAGATAACAACTGATACCATTCCTTTATATATATAACTCTTAATCATAAGGCATGTTCACTTCATGCATAATCATCTCTATGTATATCCATATCCATCTCATACTCGTATCCATGTCCATATTCATATCATACTCATATACCTCTCCTTTTAATATCAATAATCAAGGAAAACAAATTCTTAACAATATAGTAACCATAGCATCACATATATATATTCCATGAAATCAAGTTTGTTTAAAGATAGATAATTTCCAAGTAGGGATAGAAAAGATCTTGCCTGGATCTCTAAAGCGAGTAGGTAGGATCCTGAGTTCGTCTCCCGTCTCTATAGGAACGAAAGGATCACCGTTAGTACATATCCCACTTAATCACCTAATCTCTATACAATAACACCCTTGACACATATTATAGTTTTTTTATGCACCAAAAGTTTACATGAACTTAACCATTTCTAAACTCGGTCTAAGTTTTAGTGTATTCCACCATTTCCCTTAATAACCACACTCGATTGTAAAATTTCTCATAAATTCTCAAATTCGAATTTTAATGCTAGGTCTGTGGGGTTTTAATCTCTGTTCAACCTACTATATTGTCCCAAAATTTCATAACCTTTAAAAATGTATAGATATGGCAATTATAGCCTCCAAGTTGACACAATTACGGTTTCTTGGTTTTCGAACGTCTTTCACTAAAACTGACTTTTCTCCTAAACCGTTCATCAAATTTTAACGCACCTTATATCAAAACAATCTATGAACCAAGCTCTAGCCTTTCATGATCAGTTGGTGCTCTGGACAGGAACCTACCGTGTGAATATGGGTGCCAAAAACAGGGCATCTTTTGGTTTAACGAAAATCGGGCATTATAACGGCTATATTTTCGTACTTTCCAAAATTCAACTCCTCCAAATCCATCACCCACCTTATACACCATCACCTACACCATGTGGTCATCTTACCAACCATGGTTACAAGCACATACTCCTTCCATAATCAACTTTAATCACTTACAAACACATATAACATCATGAATAATCACTTATCATAACCTTAATCACTAAACTTTCTATAATCCATCATATATTCAAAGTAATACTAAAGGGTCTTGAGATTTATACCTTCTTGAAGCTTTAACAACCCTTATCAATCCTTGGGATATGCTTAATCAACCTTATACTAGCTTGGATCAACTAAAGAAACCATAAAAACAAAGTTAGTTTCTAAGGGTTACTATTCATCATTACTTTTGTAAAATTCATAAAAAATCGAAAAATAAGAGTTTGGCTCTCAAATTTTTACCACATCTTGGCCTCTGTATAAGCTTTGATTTGAGCTATATATCACCAAAAACAAAGCTTCCTAGCTATGGTTTTGAGCTCCATCTTTTCGCTGGACAGAAACTGGACAGGTTTGGTTCTTCCACTTTGAGCACGGATTTGACTAGGCTATACTACTTGGATTGCTATGAAATTTTGAACGAACCTTACACATGGAGTGGAAAAGATATGGTTAAAATTTGGTGATTTTATCATGGATAGAAATGGAGATATGAATTTTGCTTTGAGTTGTGTTCTTGTTTGGCAGATTGGAGAGCTTTGTGTTTATCTTGCTTCTTTCCCTTTACAAACGTTTTCACCTTTTATATATCATATATATCAGTTGTGTAGTCTTATAATAAAAGTCTTTGAAGTCCACCAATGACAAAGAGCCAATTGTTGATCATCTAAACACCTTACCATGAAAAATGCTACTTAGTACTCAAGTTTGACATGTTTACTCCTCTTCCACTTTGGTTTTAATGTTTGCACCAATGGGATTCCTTCCCTTACACTCTAATATCACTTAATATCAGCTCCATACTTGGGTTGGGCCGAATTTGGGCTTTTGGTTTGGGTTTTGTACAAAGTTCTCTCGTCATCTGATTCATCGAACGATTTCTGCGATCATCTCAGTGGTTTTTCTCTTGTAAATCTCTTAAATATATTTTATCCTTTCCCACATCATATATTAATGTGTTAGGGTGATTCTAATCCTCAAGTGTATTAGATCCAATATCCTTGGTATATTCTCTTTTTCTCAGAAGTTGCTCTCCTGGTTATCTCTCGGGTTCTCAAGCATTCTCAAACTCGTTTAACAATCTAAATTCCCTTGGCATTTCCTTGACTTGATCACTCCTTGGTTTAACCTAACTTCACTATTCCTCAAGATATAAACCCTTTAACATTTCTATACTCTTTAATATCACATTCAATAGAGTCTCAATCGAAATCGAAAATCCTCAAAGTCCATATTCAGGAATTTCTGAAATCCATTATCATTTTGAGTCACTTAATTTCAGTGTACAATACTAATATGGTTTCTGTTTATTCATTTTCTGTTTCCATTATAGGGTACCTATATACCATTTCCCTAAATCCTCAAAATTACTATTCATTTAGGCACTGTAGCATTCTAAAAGTTAGGGTTATTACATCAAGATCCACTCTCGCTTCACAAGAGATTAACAATACAACTTCGATGTTAGCTACGCATCCAAGAAGAATAAGCACAACCATACAAGGATATCAAGAATTCATCACACACAAATCTTTAAAGCAATCAAACTACTAAACTACATAGATAAATCCGTTAGAATCCCATGACAACGATTAGTTCATAATCGAACCGCTCGTCACTATGGGATCTGATGAAAACATGGTAATAAACATAGTATTAAAGATTACAAATAAACTAGAGTAATGAGTTAAGAAAACAAATCCCAAAAACATCCAAGAGTATCGCCTAATAGAAGAAAACAAAAAGTAGATCTAGATCTCCGTTGCTTGTCACGAGCGTAGGAATCCTTCTCCAAGTCTTAATCTCCGTCTCTCGATTCTCTCTCTATGTTATGTGAAGTGTTGGTTTGAATGACGAGGGTAGGATATGTTTATATAGGCCCTACAATACTTATCCAACAAGAAAAGTCCTAACATAACAATTTAATTCGAAATAGGATAGAAAACAACAGTTTCAGGACAAAATTCGGAGTTGGACAGAATGTCTTCCGCGCCGCAGCGCACCATGACCGCGCCGCAGCGCACATGCTCTACTCACCCTGCCGCAACGCACCCCTGCCGCGCCGCAGCACACTCCTCATGTGCCGCAGCACACCTGGTTGGCTGCCAAATGATTTTTCCTTTGACTTTTCTTCGTTTTGCTACCATTTCATCCCATTCTTTCTTCCAGTGATGTTGTCCTTCAATCCTTGGACTTATAATCTCCCAAGATTTGTAAGGAAACTTCATTCTTTGTTCGAAACTTAAAATCCACACCAAAATCTACGGAATAGCAAATCCTAACCAACGATTCACAAACCTGCCCAACTACACGAAACACATCAAAAATACAACAAACTTGAGGCCAAGTGAATCAATTTAAGCTAATATGGAACGCTCCAAGTGGATATAAAATCCACTTATCACACCCCTAAACTTAAACCGATGCTTCTCCTCAAGCATAAACAAATATAACTATATACAACTAACTAGTACCACTTCCGTAGGTGATCACGGTTGCATTTGGCATATACAACAAGCCCTTTAAACCCCTAGGTAGCCCTAGTGGACGAGTGTGGTCTTGTGAGGGCCTATAACGAATGTACCCACAAAATCCATCTAACTATACAATGCAAAAACAATGCAATGCATGAATGCAACTAATATGAAAATGCAACGATCCCCTCGAACTAACCAAAACTAACTAGCAAGCTAATATCTCAAAGAATGCAACTAACTCCAAATAGAGCTCGACTAAGTCCCCGTATACTAACAATACATGAACAGAACGTGTGTGTGTGTGTGTGCGATGCTCATCAGATATACTCCTAACACTAGATGGAAATCATACCCATTTTTCGCCAAGACAAACATAGGTTTATAAATAGAATAGACTGTAAACACTTCATAACCTAGAAACACCTCCATCATCATTCGAGTTAGACAGGAATTCATGCTTTATTACTACAACTACGACACATAATACTATTTACAAATACGCATGCTTATTTAATCGTGCAATGGATGAGACCCCAAAAGGCTTATACAATAATACCCATGTAGCGAGCGTTGGGTTAGTGGATCCCAGACTATAAAAGCCTTAGGTCACTAGGCACAAAGTCCCCTAGAACTTAATTGCTCGAGTATTAAAGAGCTCACCCTGGTTAATTTTGCATTTAAACAACTAAAACAATTTACATAACACTTTTTTTTCTCATTTTTTTCTTTTTTTTTCTTTTTTTTTCTTTTTTTTTCAATGCAATCTGGAATGAGTATTTTCATCCAACCCTAGACTACTCATAAAATATGAGCCGGCTACTAGCCATTTGACGCCTAGCCATTATTGACAATTATAAACAACTAGCATGAAATTCCTGGTTCCCCCCAAACTTAGACTTTAGTGATCCTACGCCATCAAGGGAATAACTAAAATTCTAAATATAATCAAGTGATTAAATCTAAAACAACCAAACAAGCATACCCTCAACCTAGCCCAAAAGCAAACGATGAGACTGTGTAAAAATTGTGTTTCTGAAACATGCAAGTCAATTTCATAAGACTATAAATCAACCCTCTACTCATCATTACCACACTCAATTAGACATCTACCTACCAATCAGAATTAGCTTATTCTAAGGAATCATGAAATATGCATGCTATGCAAATGCAATTATATGAACTCACATGGTATACAAAAACAAAATAACAGAATGATCTTTATGAAACAAACATGCAAGAATACGAACAAACATGAATTACTACTAATATGCAAAATATGATTTCCTATATGACAATGACACACTAACAACTACTAATCCCCAAACCACCCCCAAACTTTGAATATCAATGTCCCCATTGAATTGAAGGTAATACAAGGGATAACAGAGATACCTAATCATAAGACGTGGGTTGCCTCCCACGAAGCATTGTCATTGACATCATTTAGCCGGACGTTGCTTTCTCACTTCATGGCGGTTTCAAAAGAATGACCAAACCATCCTCAACAGAAAGACCATTCATACAAATGTTGACATCTTGTTTGCTTACTCCAACACAACTTTTCTTTCACTCTTCACCTTGAATTTTCCACTAATCGACTTTTTCGCCTTCTTTTTCTTCCTTACACCTCTAAGGTATTTATCCCTCTCAGCCGACTGAACAGAACACTCTTCTACCTCATCATCAACTATCCACCTTCTTAACACATTATCATGACCCTCTTCAAAAATCACTAACTCATCATTCAAAAGGACATACCTCAAATGCGGTGGAAGTTTTCCGAGCTTTACATTCGAGAGATCTTGTATGGAAGGTTTAACAACATCAATTTCCTCAAGCAGCTTAACTGACTCAGAATTCTCCGAAAAATTTGGAACACTAGGCACTGCATCCAATTTCAAATCACCTTTTTCTTCTTGAAAAGACAATGCAAGGGATTCCACAGAAAAGCATACTTCTGGATCATCTGAAATCTTCGTAGGAGCAAACACATTAAAGGTTGCCTTATCATCTTGCACCCGCATAGTTAGCTCCCCTTTCTGCACATCAATCAGAGTTCGGCCGGTAGTTAGGAATGGCCTTCCCAAGATGATGGGAATCTTCTTATCTTCCTCAAAATCTAGAATGACAAAATCAGCAGGGAAGATAAACTCATCCACCTTTACCAAGACATCCTCCACTATACCTCTAGGATATGTGATCAACCGATCAGCCAGCTGTAAAGAGATATTTATAGGTTTTGAATCCGGCAGACCAAGTTGCATAAAGACAAACAAAGGCATTATTAGATTGATACTAGCTCCTAAGTCATACAAACACTTGTCGAAAGATAAGTTGCCAATAGTGCACGAGATGGTGAAACTTCCCGGATCTTTAAGTTTAGGAGGCAACTTTTGCTGCAAAACCGCAATGTACTCTTCCGTCAAAGCAACGGTCTCTAATTCATCGAGCTTCAACTTCCTTGATAAAATCCCCTTCATGAACTTAGCATAGCTCGGCATCTTTTCTAGAGCTTCTGCAAAAGGAATATTAATGGACAATTTCTTGAAGACCCAAAAATTTCTGAAATTGAATTTCTTGACTTTTCTACACGCGTCGAGGATAAAGAGGAGGCGGATAGATCTGATTATTCTTTGAAGCTTGCTCCGGAATAGATTTTTCAGCTGACTTCTTGCTCTTGTCCACTTCACCATATAGCTGATCAGCCACCAAGTTAGATTTTTCAATTTCTGGCACTGCAGATTTTTCAACCTGCTGATTTTGAGCGTCTTCATCTTCCTTAGCTGCAGATTTCTGCTCGGTTGTAACCTTCCCGGATCTCAAAGTCACTGCCTTCACCTACTCATGGACTTTCCTCTTGCCTAGATTAACCTCTATGTCACTAGGAACAGTTCCTTGTGGCTTATTCAACAAGGCATTAGCAATCTGCTCATTCTGACTTACCATGATTTTGAGAGAAATCGCCTGGCTTTTAACCATCAGCCTTAATTCATCCAATTCATTCGAAGATTGACCGACATTCCCATGAGACTGTTGTTGCTGAAATCCTGGAGGTTGGAATTGTTGCCTTGGAGCATACTGCTGTTGATAGCCTTGATTGAACGGCTTAGCTCCATATTGCTGGCCTTGAAATTGTTGATAAGGGTATGGTTGATGCATATCTTGAGAGTTGCTCTAGCTAAAATTGGGATGATAGGTGGCTGGAGCTGGTTGCGAAGGGCGTCGGAAGTTGCTCACAAACTATGCCGATTCAGAAGATATGGCATATTGACTCGTCTCATGTGCGCCCGCACATAACTCACAAACACTTGCAACATGTCGTACTCCATAGTTGGTAAGAGAATCCACCTTCATAGTTAAAGCCTTGAACTGAGCTGCTACGGCTGAAGCTGCATCAACTTCCAGAATACCTGCTACCTTGCCTTGAGATAGTCTCTGAGTTGGATTTTGATATTCATTCGCAACCATCGTCTCAATTAGATCATAAGCTTCCTCGTAGCTCTTTGCCCACAAAGCTCCACCTGATGCTGCATCTAGCAAAGGTCTAGATTGTGCTCCCAGCCCATTATAGAAACCATTAATCACCATCCAGTCAGGCATTTCATGATGAGGACACTTTCGAAGCATCTCCTTGTAGCGCTCCCAAGCTTCACATAAAGATTCACCAGATTGCTGTGCAAATTGAGTAAGAGTGTTCCTTATTGCTGCAGTTTTTGCCATAGGGAAGAATTTAGTAAAAACTTCTGAGCAAGATCCCCCCATGTAGTAATGGAACCGACTAGTAGAGAGTGTAACCTGCCCTTAGCTTTATCCCTCAAAGAAAAGGGGAAAAGTCTCAATTTGACAACATCTTCTGACAAACCATTGAACTTGAAAGTGTCACAGATCTCGATGAAGTCCCGGATATGCATATTAGGATCTTTCGTTGGAGCACCCCCAAACTGAACCGAATTCTGTAACATCTGAATCGTACCAGACTTGATTTCAAAGTTGTTAGCTGCAATGGCTGGTCTGACAATACTAGATTAGATGTCATTTGTTTTTGGCTGAGAATAGTCCTTCAAAGCCTTAGCTGCTGCTGCTGCTACTGTTTCTCCCATATCTTTAGCTGCTTCAAGTTCTTCTTCCAATTTACGAGCTTGAGAACGTGTTTGCATACACGTTCAAATACCTGAAACATACAAACAAAGTAACTAAGTAAGAAACAATCCAAGTTAGTGAACTCTAACGACCGATGATCCCTGGAAGCGGTGCCAAAAACTTGTTAACACAAAATCACGGAAGCGTACGTGGTCATAAGTAATATAGAATTAAGTTTAGTTCGTTCCCACAGAGATCTGGTTTAGGTTTCAACTCAGTTAATGCACCTATGCAACAATGTATGGTTTTTATTCATTGCTAAGACAAATAACAAGATTGGGTTTTGATTAACTATAATTAACTAAAGCAATTTAACAAACTAAGAATTGATTAACTAATGAGAACTAAAATCGAATTACTTATGCTAGAGAAAACATGGGATCCTAACTTCATTAAATACTTCGCTTAGAGTTGATGCCTTTAATCAATGCATGTGATGGTTTTGATATCTGATCAGACAACACGAAACAAGTATAGGCTACCTCTCAGTATTCGAATACCAAACTACTCATACATCCACAAAAGAGATAAAAGATGGGTAGACACCAATTATGATTAGACCCTATATCTCTATAGAATTTGAAAACATAACGGTTGAAGAACAAGTTGTCCATTAAGATCACATAGGGTAGCATAAGTTATCTCTAATTACGCTACAAATCATGATGTCACTCATACATCAACTTATCTTATGCTAGCATGGAAAATTCTAAATCTCAAGATCCACTCTCGCTTCACAAGAGATTAACAATACAACTTAGATGTTAGTTACGCATCTAAGAAGAATAAGCACAACCATACAAGGATATCAAGAATTCATCACACATAAATCTTTAAAGCAATCAAACTACTAAACTACATAGATAAATCCGTTAGAATCCCATGACAACGATTAGTTCATAATCGAACCGCTCGTCACCATGGGATCTGATGAAAACATGGTAAAAAAACATAGTATTAAAGATTACAAATAAACTAGAGTAATGATTTAAGAAAACAAATCCCAAAAACATCCAAGAGTATCGCCTAATAGAAGAAAACAAAAAGTAGATCTAGATCTCCGTTGCTTGTCATGAGCGTAGGAATCCTTCTCCAAGTCTGAATCTCCGTCTCTCGGCTCTCTCTCTGTGTTATGTGAAGTGTTGGTTTGAATGACAAGGGTAGGATATGTTTATATAGGCCCTAGAATACTTATCCAACAAGAAAAGTCCTAAAATAACAATTTAATTCGAAACAGGATAGAAAACAGTAGTTTCAGGACAAAATTCGGAGTTGGACAGAATGTCTTCCGCACCGCAGAGCACCTGCTCTGCTCACCCTGCCGCAGCGTACCACTGCCACGCCGCAACACACCTGGTTGGCTGCCGAATGATTTTTCCTTTGACTTTTCTTCATTTTGCTACCATTTCATCCCATTCTTTCTTCCAGTGATGATGTCCTTCAATCCTTGGACTTAAAATCACCCAAGATTTGTAAGGAAACTTCATTCTTTGTTCGAAACTTAAAATCCACACCAAAATCCATGGAATAGAAAATCCTAACCAACGATTCATAAACCTGCACAACTACATGAAACACATCAAAAATACAACAAACTTGAGGCCAAGTGAATCAATTTAAGCTAATATGGAACGCTCCAAGTGGATATAAAATCCACTTATCAGGTTGACTGCTTGGTTTGAATTTGAGATTGACTTCTCCTTGTTACCAATGCAGCATCAGAGGTTTCTGCTCCATGTGTCTGAGCACCACCATCATTTCCAGAAGTATCATCATCCTTTCTTACAACCAAATCAGGTGTGCATTTTGTTTTAACTACCTTCTCCCCCTTTTTGACATTAGAACCCTCATCAATGAAGAAGGATAATATAAGTTGGAGGGTTTCCTCAACAGTAGTCATCTTAGATTCCAAGACATCCATTCTTGCACTACAAGAAAAACGCAAACATACGACACTGATCAGACAATGCTCAGAGAAAAAAGTGTTGTCTGAATTTAACATACAATTGTTTATTTTTAGACTCGAAAAAGTGTCATCTGAGCCACTATTGTACGACTGTTTTTAAACCGTTGTCTAAAAAACTTAATCAGATAACACTTTTTAACTGTTGTGTTGTGCAAAGTAATAGCTTCATACAACGGTTTAAAAAACAGATGTCTGAATAAACTTCACACAACGTTGCAAGAAACCGTTGTTGAAATCAGACAAGTGTTTTCTACTCGCTGTTATGTAAAATATCTTCAAATAACGGTTTGATATTGTGTTGTCTGAATGATTTTATCAAACAACGTATTTTCGAACAACGTATTTTAGATTGTTGTGTTGTGCAAAGCAATAACTATAGACAACGGTTTATTAAAGTGTTGTTTTAATATGCTTCACACAAGTTTTCAAGAAACTGTTGTTGAAATATGACTCAATTAGACAAGTCTTTATGTTGTGTTGTCTGATCATTAGACATACATGTGTTTTCCTTTAAAAATTGTTGTCTGATGTGCAGGAATTGTTTTTGTGGGAAATAATGAAAAAATTGAATTAGATTTTGTGGAAAATAATAAAATAATCAGACTTCAATCAACTAATTACATTTATTAAATAATAAAATCAATTAACCATTAATTGAAATTAATTAAACTAATTAAAGTATTTAATTCTTAATTAGTTTTAAAATTAAGTAAGGTAAATAAGTAGATGAATAAAAAGAATTTTAACTTTAAATATTTAAATAATTAATTCAGAAAACAATTCTGAATTTAACTTCAATTTTAGAACAATTTTTCAGATTTTAAAATAAATTTAAATCTTTAAAACTTAATAAAAGAACCCAAATTACCAAAAGTAATTAATATTTTTACAAAAAGGTAAAAGTAACTTTTTTTATTTACTTTAAGAAAGAACTGCCAAGGTAAATTTCCAAGGTTAAAATCACATTATTTTACCTAGCCACCAGTAAAATAGATCACAAAACAAATAAAACATTCCAGTGCATATACTAAGTCTAAGATTTTTACTAAGAAACAATTGAAAACTTAGAGATTGCATAAAAGAATTGCACATACATTACAACATCGTGTTTGTTCCATTGTGTAACAATTTAATGCCTCGTCGAACCCTAGTCCTGTGCCACTAACTGTGTTTAGTGAATAGTTCGAAATGCATTGATAAAAACCCTGTTATAATATATGATTTTCCTTACAAATCTTCCGTTTGACACTAACCCTATTATAAGAACAATACTATGTCTGCAATTTATTCAGGTTACATCTATTAACGTATAATACCAGTTGGGCTATATGCCTCAGTGAGGATAAGGTTGAGAATGAGTCAAGTAACAACTCCACATCCATATGCCGTTACAAGATCATGGATGTACATGTACATTACTACTCCTAAATATCAGCTAACAACCATCACTTCCATGTATCATATTTAGCTACATTTGTGTATAAATAGATTAGAAAACATAATGTACTTTTGAGCTTGAATATATAAAACATTGCACCATTTTTTAATACCTTCCAGGTTAAGTACAAGTTATAAGTACATATGTTTTACTTAAAATATGGAATCAATATCTCTGGAAAACAAGCACAAGTTACATCCAGGTTAAGTGGCTTCATTTCAAGACTCAAAAAATGACTTTAGGTTGTAGGGGCCTGTAACTAGCACTTCCTTCCCACATTAGCTTGGCCAGTTGCTGGTTAGCCATTTCACTAGTATGAGCAGAGTCAAAGAATAAATACTCACTAGAATTCTTGCATACTTCATACTCTTTTATGTCTCATCCCATCGCAGCTATTAACTCCTCTATACGGACCGCTCCCACAGCATGCACTGTCCCCGTACTTAAAACCTTGACATAGTGACACAAGACATCAATTTAGGCCTTAAAAAATTGTTACTACCGTTAATTTTAGAAATTTCGATTTCATAGAAAGCAGTTTCGGGAATACCATATTTTGATGGATTGATCATTCTATCATTAAAAGGAATACCATATTTTGATGGATTGATCATTCTGTCATTAAAGGTTGTGTAGAAATCAAAAAAGGAATACATAAACCCTTGTAACTGCTTCTCAAACTTTTCCAGGTTTTCGGAAACTGCTTTATTGTGTTCTTGTACCAGTGTTGTTAAATCTTCTATGTAGAAGTCTTCACGGATGAAACAAGCAGGATAATATGCTTCCTCCGATTCCTGATATAACATACAGCAATCCTATTCGCACTGTTAAAGAAAAAAAGAAGCAACTTCAGGGGAATTCACATTTAAGTCTAATTGAAAGCAAAAGTTAAAACATATTTTCAGTAACAATAAAGTGGAGCACATACTGTGATGTCAAGTGATAAAAATATCCTATTGTGAGGTCAAGTGATTAATAATATCTCTAGTAAGTAATTATGAAAAGCAAACATAGATAGCCTCTTCACTTTCACGAATCCAGACCAAGAAAGTGACACCAAAGATAGCCCCAGTAACAACGAAAAATAGGAACCAATCAAAGAAACTAGAAAGGGTGTCAGCCTCTTCACAGAAAACGCTCTTATATGACCCCTCTTTTGCCCAATATCAAGCTGCTCGAACCCCTTTTCAACATTCCGAGACTTCAATTTCAAGTACCTCAAGGTGTTTGACATAAGTTCCCAACGAAAAATCTTAGCTTGGTACTTCTTCATCAATTTAACAGCTCTTTTTTGTTCCGATTCTTCTTGCTTTCATAACCCTCATTACTCTTGGCACCATGAGGAGTTGCATAAGCTTCAATCTCTTCTTGTGACAACTCAAAAAAATGAATAATAACAAACCCTAATTTAAATCGAAGAACAGATAGAGATAAAGATAAGCATTATTAGAGTGAGATGTGTGTCTTTGTGTTGTGTTGAGACTGACTTAGAGCTGAAAACCGGGGGATTTTAGGTTAAGAGTTGAAAGGTGGAAAATGAAATTGGCGTGGAGGAGGGAAATGAATTGAGGAAATGAAAAAAAATTCATTTTTATATTATAAAATGAATTTGTAATGTAGTAGCAGTAATTTGAGTAAGTACTTATTAAAAAAATTATATATGATAAATTTTAAAATTTCTATTTTTTAAACATGATCTTTTTTTTAATTTTTAATAAATTTAAAATTGTATATGTACTGATTTTAGTGATGTGTACAAAGAATTAGAAAAAAACAAATCATTCTTGTAAGATATTTTAATGGTCAACCAACAAAGTACTACTTGGTCAAACAAGTATAAATTTGAAATAAAATTTTTTTTTTAAACAATTCGATGATCCAATCGTACAGATGTTAATTCTAATGATTTGAGTCCTGTGTACAAAAAATTAGAAAAAAAGAAATCATTCTTGTACGTGTCTATAATATAAATCCGCCAAAAGTACTGCTCCCTCTAACGAGTGTCGTACCGATTGAACATGATATATTTTTTAAAAATGTTTTTTGATGATCCAACCGTACGGATGATGTTATATACTGGTTTTAGTGATGTGAAAAAAATTTAAAAAAAAAACAAATCATTCTTGAATGATATTTTAAAGGTCAACTGTCAAAGTACTACTTGGTCAAACTAGTATAATTTTGGAATAATATTTTTTAAAAAATATATTTTTCGACGATCCAACCATACGGATGTTAATATCTAATGATTTGAGTGATGTGTACAAAAAATTAGAAAAAAAGAAATCATTCTTGTACGTGTTTATAATATAAATCCTCCAAAAAGTACTAATGATTTGAGTGATGTGTACAAAAAATTAGAAAAAAAAAAAAGAAATCATTCTTGTACGTGTTTATAATATAAATCCTCCAAAAAGTACTACTCCCTCTAACTAGTGTCGTACCGATTGAACATGATCTATTTTTTAAAAAATATTTTTCGACGATCCAACTGTACGGATGATGTTATATACTGAATTAAGTGATGTGTACAAAAAATTAGAAAAAAGAATCAATCTTGTACGTGTTTATAATATAAATCTGCCAAAAGTACTACTCCCTCTAACTAGTGTCGTATCGATTGAACATGATCTATTTTTTAAAAAACAATTATCGACGATCCAACCGTACAGATGATGTTATATACTGATTTTAGTGATGTGTAAAAAAAATTAGAAAAAAAACAAATTGTTCTTGTATGATATTTTAATGGTCAACTATCAAAGTACTACTTGGTCAAACTAGTATACTTTTGGAATAATATTTTTTCTAAATTTTTTTTTGACGATCCAATCGTACGGATGTTAATATCTAAAGATTTTAGTGATGTGCACAAAAAATTAGAAAAAAACAGATCATTCTTGTACGTGTTTATAATATAAATCCGCCAAAAGTACTACTCCCTCTAACTAGTGTCGTACCGATTGAACATGATCTATTTTTTAAAAAAAAATTATCGACGATCCAACCGTACAGATGATGTTATATATTGATTTTATTGATGTGTGAAAAAATTAGGAAAAAAACAAATCGTTCTTGTATGATATTTTAATGGTCAACTGTCAAAGTACATCTTGGTCAAACTAGTATAATTTTGGAATAATATTTTTTCTAAATTTTTTTCGACGATCCAACCGTACGGATGTTAATATATAATGATTTAAGTGATGTGTACAAAAAATTAGAAAAAAGAATTCATTCTTGCACGTGTTTATAATATAAATCCTCCAAAAGTGCTACTCGCTTTAACTAGTGTCGTACCGATTGAACTTGATCTATTTTTTAAAAAATATTTTTCGACATTCCAACCGTACGGATGATGTTATATACTGATTTTAGTGATTTGTAAAAAAATTTAGAAAAAGAACAATTCATTCTTTTTTGATATTTTAATGGTCAACTATCAAATTACTACTTGGTCAAACTAGTATAATTTTGGAATAATATTTTTTCTAATTTTTTTTTCGACGATCCAACCGTACGGATGTTAATATCTAATGATTTGGTAGTTTTGTACTAAGATTTCAAACTAAATTAATTTTACAATTTTTTTAAAATTCTAAAATTTTAAATTTATTTTTTATTTTTTTTAAATAAAAATCAAGTTAATTTATTATCTCAAAGATCAGGACTAGACAGCTTAGAAGCTATGTGCTTGGAATGAAAGAGAGCATTATTGAAATTTATTGCAGCAGTAGGCTGATTCCATTCAGTATTCCATTCATATCTTCTTAGAGCTTGAATGTGTTCAGGAATAATATTATTATACTCTCCCCTAGTTTCAGCTTGAGCAGTTTTAGATTTTCCCACAGACTCCATAAATTTGCTTGAAGATCCATGAGTAGATCCTAGACTTGCTTTAATGACTGCCCTTAGCTGAGCTACATCAGGATTTTCATCAGCATCATCATCATCATCTGAGCTATCACCAGATTTATCAGCAGGATTCTCATCTTCAACATTATCATCAGGATGCATAACACCTTTTAATTTTAAATCAACTGCAGATGGTGCTAGTGTATCCTGAGAACCTGCATTGTTAATAGAAATAGTTCCTAAATCTCTCTATTCTTTTAAAGTGATCTCATCACTTCTCACAATATTACCTAAGTTACTTTCAATAGTAACTGCTACCTTACTAGAAGTATTCAACTTCTCACTCTTTTCTATCTCTCCTTTTGCCAGTACAGGAGATTGCCTCTCATCACTCTTCTTTTTCTCTAACTTTTCACTCCATTCTCACAAGAAAGGTTCTAGCTCAACACAGTAGAAGAAATAAGAGGTAGCTGAGAAGAGTGGACTGAAGTGATACAAATAGAGGTATTCCTTGTCTCAGTTCTATCTGTAATCATACTATCAGTAGTAAAAGAAGCAGAGATAGAAGTGTTACCTGATGAAGTTGAGATAGATTCCATTGGTCTTGAAGAAATGGGCTCAATGAGCAGTGGAATATTTGGATCAGAAGAAGAATCAAATATACTCATAAGACTAGAATAATAAGTGCTATGTACAAAAACGAAAGCTATCTTGGACTACATTGTATTGTCTCACTTCCAACTGAACGATTACATACAAGCTAAATATAGAGTGAAACATCCACATGTGGTAGCTAAAACCTAGCAACTTCCTTTCTATTTTATCTCCACTACTCCAACTAGTTTTAACAACTCCTACAAACACTGAACGACTAGTACGACTAATTCTCCTAACTGATCACATAGACACGTACAGCTAAGTTATCTTAATTAACTAAATAATACTCACAGAAGTAATAACAAACCACTTAATAAAGTTTAGATTAAAAATCCCAACAAATGCACCATCTATCTTGTAGTTGACTTGCTCATCCTCCACTTTGGTTTCTCAAACTTGCACCAATTGGATTCCTCACTTCTAATTTAATTAAATCAATTTGTTACAACTTATATGTTGTACTTTAATGTGCTAGTGTGGCACAATTCCTCAAATAAATATTAATTCCAATATTCCTCGTTTGTTCCCTTTATTTCTTGTTCTCAGAAAATGTTCTCGCGACCTTTCAAATATTCTTGATCCCTTTTTCTCTAGGGTTTTATTCTCAATTTTATTCCCCTCTCATAATACATCCTCCCTTGGACTTCTAATATTTAATATCCTCAACTTATAATCCAATTATTATATTCCTGACTTCCCTGTCAATAATGGGATAAACAATGCTTGGATTCTCTGTATTCTAACTTCGTTCACATACATTCATTCTCTCTGTATTTCACTAGTACATACTTGCTCTTTATGTTTCGTAATTATTATTGTGAGTGCTCTAACTCACTTCTCAACTTCCCTCGAGGGTACATTAACCCATTTCTTGGACGATAGATTATTCTTATCTATGTCGTCAACCACTGGATTGATCTATTCTGACAATACACATATGCACTGGAATCATTATCCACAGCAATATCCATTCATTACAATCACTGTTCGTTGAAATCACTTTTCACTGATGCAGTTAATCATAATAAGGAAAGTTTTAATTCTACCAAAAATTTGGGTTATTACACTACTAGTATTGGGTGTTTTCCCTGTTTTCCTAGTACTAGTAGACGGATGGTTGTTGTTTTCAGCTTTGTTTTATTTCAGTTCAGTTTGTAGAAGGGTTAGAATACCCTTAACTTTGATGTTGGATCGTTTCGTCCTAGTAACGTATGTTTATTTCGTATATCCCTGTGCTATTGTTTAACTTATCATTTTACATACTGTCTTTACATACTGTATTTCCATACTTATCAACCTGTTCATATAAACCCTGTTGCATTACTTTAAACTATACCCATATCATATTGATTCAACGGAACCGATCGTCTATTGGTACCAGACGGAGGAACCCTGTTTCTTTTAAATATATATACATGCTTGTTATTTACCAAACTATTTACCTTCTTATCAGAAAGATGCCTCCCAGAAGAAGACCCACTACTACTACAAATAACCAAGATTAGGAAGACCCTGACCACCCTACAATGGCCCAAATGTTTCAACTTTTACAACGATAAACTACCGCTTTTGTTCAGCACCAACAACACCAAGCTGTCCAACCTGCTGCTACCTTTAAATCTTTCCAAGCTATTCATCCACCTGAATTTAAAGGTACCTTAAACCTTATCGAAGCTAAATCATGGTTAATGGACATCGAGAAAACATTTGCGTTAGTTGGAGTCGAAGAAGGGAAGAAAGTGGAATTTGCTAGTTTTTACTTAAGATCAGAGGCCAACTTTTGGTGGGAGTCAGTGAAAGCTACTGAAGGAGAAGTGATTGCTTGGCCCAGATTTGTAGAGCTATTCAATGAGAAGTATATACCAGGATATCTTCAGGACCAGTTAGAGGTTCAGTTTTTAGAGTTGAAGCAAGAGAGTATGACCGTGGCTGAGTATGAAGCCAAGTTTATAGAGTTGTCTAGATTTGCACCCCAGTATGTAGGGAATGAAGCTAGTAAGGCGAAGAAGTTTTAGCATGGATTAAAGCCTTGCTTAAGAAGTAGAGTAGCTACATTTGAGTTAAGGACTTACACTGCTGTGGTTCAGAAGGCTATGATTATAGAAGGAGAAATTGATTTAAACCAGAAAGAAAAGGCTGGTAAGAAGAGGAAATTTGAGAAAGTCTCAGGAGACAGAAGGTCAGAAGATTTTTTAGAATAAGGGAAGGTTTGGAAATCAGAAAAGAGGAAATAGGAATTTCCAAAGATTCAGGAGTAGTAACGGAGGACAAGACCGTAGACCCCAAGGAGTAAACCCTCAAGCTGTAGCGAGACCCGTACTACAAGACTGCAAGATTTGTGGAAGAAAGCACCCGAGTATTTTGATAAGTGGAGTTTATATCCACTTGGAGCGTTCCATATCGGCTTAAATTGATTGTCTTGGACTCAAGTTTGTGGTGGTTTTGATGTGTTTTGTTTAGTTGTGCAGATTTACGAGAATGTTGATTAAGGTTGATGCTTCTATCGTTTTTGGAGAATAAATTGATTAAAATTCGGATTTCTGAGACGGTTGCGCAGTCTACATTGTTTTGGACATATCTGGAGTTCTAGAAGTCCGTTTTCAGCGATCTTACTGCCCACGCGAAGCTTGGGAGATTTTCTATAATATGGGACAGGTGTTGCATGAGCAGGTTGCGCGTGGTGGGCGCAGGCTGCGCGACAAACAGACTGATGGGCGCAGGTTGCACGCGCGCAATGCTAAAAAATTACAGTTTTTACTATTTTGGTCATATCTTGAGTTCTACAACTCCGTTTGAGGCCGTAAGCAGTCCACGCGAAGCTAACAAGATTCTCTATCATTCTAAAGTGGTCCAGATGTCCAATTACTACTGGAACGGTCCAGAAATACTGAAGAAAAGTCAGCTACGAATTTTCCTTAAAAACAGAATCAGTTTAGGAAAGGTATTTTGCAGAAATTCTATTATAGTTCTGTTTTGGTATTTTCTTGCTGGGCAAGACTTTTAGAGCCTATATAAACACATCCAACCTTTGTAATTTGGATCATTAGGAGAAAACCATTACATATCAATTACTTAGGTTTATTTGTATATTTTCATACTTTGTTTTTATCATGGTTTCATCAGATCCCATGATGACAAGAGGTTCGTTAATGAATTAATTGTTGTCATGGGATTCTAACGGAGTTATTTATGTAGCTTAGTAGTTTGATTGCTTTAAAGATTACGTGTGGTGAATTCTTGATATCCTCGTATGGTTAATCTTAATGCTTTTAGATGCGTAGCTAACATCTAAATTGAATTGTTAATCTTTTGTGAAGCGAGAGTGGATCTTGAGATTTAGAACTTGCCATGCTAGCATAGGATAGGTTGATGTTTTAGCATCATGATTTGTGGCATGAATAGAGATATTATGATGCCCTATGTGATCTATGTGGATGACTTGTGCTTAAACCTCTATGTTTTCAAATTCTATAGAGATATAGGGTCTAAGCATAATTGGTGTCTATTCATCTTCTATCTCTTTTGTGAATGTATGGATAGTTTGGTATACGTATACTGAGAGGTAGCGTGTACTTGTTTCGTGTTGTCCGATCAGATATCATAACCATTTTATATAGTGATTAAAGGCGTCAGATCTAAGCAAAGTATTTAATGAAGTTAGGATCCCATGTTTTCTCTTGCAGAAGTAATTTGATTTAAATTCTCGTTAGTTAGTTAATTCTTAGTTTGTTAATTTATTTATTTTAGTTAATCTTAGTTAATCGAAACCCAATTTGTTAATTGTCTTAGCAGTGAATAATAATCATACATTGTTGCATAGGTACATCTACTGAATTAAAACCATAACCAGATCTCTGTGGGAACAAACTTGACTTCTATCTGTATTACTTGTGACCACGTACGCTTGCGTGATTTAGTGCAAACAAGTTTTTGGCGCCGCTGCCGGGGATCATCGGTGTTTTATTTTTGTTTTATGTGCTTGTCAATAGTGGTCGTTAGAGTTCACTGACTCGGATTTCTTTTTCTCATCTATTCTTGTATAGTTCGTTGGTGTTTCAGGTACTTGTCAGAGAGCGTTGACGTTGAAGATGGATTTTCTAACTTATTATGGAGTTCAGCAAGTGGCTAGTGTTTGTGAGCTATGTGCGGGCGTACATGAGACGTATCAGTGCTGGAGCAACCAAGGTGGTATTCAATAGCCTCAGCAATGTGAGCGATGTTTAGGCGTTCATGATCCCTCACAATATTGTTATTACGAAGGAGTTGATTCATATGTCACTTATGAGGAACAACCATATTTTCAATACCATCCTCAACAGTACCAGCAAGATATTCCAGATATGTCATATGTCTTTGGTAGTGAAGAGTTTCAACATCAACAACCTATTCCTACTTTTCAGCCAGATGAGGTTGATGATTTGAAGGAGATTAGGAAGGAGTTTAGGATGCTTATAGAGAGTCATGAGAAGTCTATCAATTCTATGGGGACACTAGCTGCTCAAGTTTTGAGTGCCTTGGAACAAGAGAGACAACAGTTCATATTAGAGGCAATTCTAGAGAATAACGGTGACTTGGAGCAAGGTACTGCATGCTTAATTGAGGAAGACAAATTCCAAGGTGAGGTGAGCGTTCATAAGCCGTGTGAGGAATTTGATCATGTTAGGATGGTGGATGATTTGGAAAGGGCACAATTCGGGACAGACACTGATGAGCTACACAAATTTCAAGAATTGGTATGTGCGTACCAAGAGGACACTGATGAGCTACGCAAATTTCAAGAATTGGTATGTGCGTTCCAAGAGGCTGATGAACATGGGAAAGATGCAGGTCTTCTACTTGTCTCTGAGTTTAAAGATGGAGGTAGCGCATTAGAGCCAATGGAGCAAGTTCTCTTTGAGGAACCAAAGGCTTCAGCAACTTACATTTACCCTCCTCCATTATATTCAGGCGAAGCCCGCGAGTGTGTGTTGTTCTACAAATTGACAGATTTTGGGTCAATAGATGAAGGCATTGGAATTGGACATAGTTGTTACACGAATAGGCTAAGTGAGGAGAAGGGGCAGAAAGTGTATCGCTGTGTTGACGATGAAATCTCACGAAGAGAGGATCAGGCCAACTATTATCATCCTTAATGGAGGCTTGGAAGTAACGTCAAGCTATTGACGTTAAAGAAGCGCTTCTTGGGAGGCAACCCAAGGTATGTTTTCTACTTTCCCTTGTATTTACTTCCATTCAATGAGGACATTGAATATTCTAAGTTTGGGGGTGGTTTGAGGGATAAGTACTGTATATATATGTGATTGTTAGTCATTGTGTTCATGTAGGATTTCATGCTTTGCATATTAGTAGTGGTAAATTATGCATTTATGTTCGTGTTATCTACGTTTGTTTCATATAAGACATTCTGTTTTTATTTTTCGTATATCATGTGAGTTCATAATAGTTGCATTTGCACCCATGCTTGATAGGAATTTTGTGTTGTTGACGCTTTTGATTGAGAAGTGATATGCTTTGTTCTTGTGCACACACATACACTAGTAAGTTGAAGCTAGTAGACTTATTGAATGTTGTAAGTGATTAGAAGGACATGAATATGTGCAAGTTGATTTAGTTTGCATGCTTTGAATACAAGTCGGTGTGTTAGAGAGATTTTTTTGCTTGGGATTGAGTATGTTTTTCCAACAAGTGAGTTTTTGAGACTTATTGCATATTACAATTTATTCGTTTGCTTGAGTGTCCACGGATTGTTTGTATTGCTAGCAGTTGTTTGAGGTCTTTCTTGAAATGCATGACATTAATTGACGATTAAAATGATAAAGGCATTTAGGAATAACCGCATATTTTCCCATATTACCACACCATATTTACATGATCAATTAGTTAACCCGTTGAGCTTAATCCTATTTTTTTCGGTGACATACCACATTACTTGCCTAGACCTTTTTCTTGTATTGGCCGTACATTAATTTGAACCCACATTGTCAAAGGCTAGTAGAGTGCTTAAGGGAGTAATAAGGTGTGCAAATGAGGGGTTATTGTTGGTCTTACTTTTGGGGGAAATATTGAAAATTGGGTTTGTTTACTTGATAGTCGGAATATGTAATAAATTCATGGGATCATTGTTATTTGTTATATTATTGTTTTATCTAGCTCTCGAAAAAAAAAAGAAAAAAAAAAGAAGAAAAAAAAAAGAAAAGAAAAGAAAATATTATGAGAGCATGTTTGTGTTTGTTGTGATCCTACTTTAGTCGACTAGTCGATTGTTTTTGTTGGAAGAAAAATAGAAAAATTATGTGGGGGGAAAATAGGGTGTTGTGTATGATTTATTATGGTACTTACTAGCTTTTGACACTTCACCTGTTTTGGCTTATTTGACATACCATGTCCCTAGCCCCGTTACAACCCAAATAAAGACCTTTTGATTATCGTCATTGGTGTATGTTGTGTTAAGAGTTAGATTGATACCAAATGTCAAGCATGCTTATGATTTTGTTGGAATTGAGTGATACACTTACAATTGTTCTTGAGTGAATATTCTTTTGTGAGTGGATTATGAGTGTTTTCTTGTTTTTGCGTATGAGATCCCGAGTTTTGTCTCAAAGATGTACTCTTGTAAGCTTAGCATGGTTACTAACTTATTCTTATACTTGACATGGGCTTTAGAGAACTTATGCATGTTCGTTAAGTAGACTATGTGAAAACTTGCACTTTCGACACCAAGACATTGCGTTTTTACTTTGATTCTTAAGTTGATATGGCATGAGAGGATTTGAAGGTATGGTAGGATATTAGTACTAGATCATTTGCATTTTCAAATTAGTTGCATTCATGCATTGCATTGTATTGTTAGGTTAAATGGATTTTGTGGGTACATTCGCTATAGGCCCTCACGAGACCTTACTCGTCCACTAGGGCTGCCTAGGGGTTTAAAGGGCTTGTTGCGTATGTCAAATGCAACCGTGATCACCTACGTAAGTGGTACTAGTTAGTTAGTTAGTTGTAATTGTTTATGCTTGAGGACAAGCATCGGTTTAAGTTTGGGGGTGTGATAAGTGGAGTTTATATCCACTTCGAGCGTTCCATATCGGCTTAAATTGATTGTCTTGGACTCAAGTTTGTGGTGGTTTTGATGTGTTTTGTTTAGTTGTGCAGATTTACAAGAATGTTGATTAAGGTTGGTGCTTCTATCGTTTTTGGAGAATAAATTGATTAAAATTCGGATTTCTGAGACGGTTGCGCAGTCTACACTGTTTTGGACATATCTGGAGTTCTAGAAGTCCGTTTTCAGCGATCTTAGTGCCCACGCGAAGCTTGGGAGATTTTCTATAATACGGGACAGGTGTTGCACGAGCAGGTTGCGCGTGGTGGGCGCAGGCTGCGCGACAAACAGACTGATGGGCGCAGGTTACACGCGCGCGGTGCTAAAAAATTACAGTTTTTACTATTTTGGTCATATCTTGAGTTCTACAACTCCGTTTGAGGCCCGTAAGCAGTCCACGCGAAGCTAACAAGATTCTCTATCATTTTAAAGTGGTCCAGATGTCCAATTACTACTGGAACGGTCCAGAAATACTGAAGAAAAGTCAGCTACGAATTTTCCTTAAAAATAGAATCAGTTTAGGAAACGTATTTTGCAGAAATTCTATTATAGTTCTGTTTTGGTATTTTCTTGCTGGTCAAGACTTTTAGAGCCTATATAAACACATCCAACCTTTGTAATTTGGATCATTAGGAGAAAATCATTACATATCAATTACTTAGGTTTATTTTTATATTTTCATAATTTGTTTTTATCATGGTTTCATCAGATCCCATGATGGCAAGAGGTTCGTTTACGAATTAATTGTTGTCATGGGATTCTAACGGAGTTATTTATGTAGCTTAGTAGTTTGATTGCTTTAAAGATTACGTGTGGTGAAATCTTGATATCCTCGTATGGTTAATCTTAATGCTTTTAGATGCGTAGCTAACATCTAAATTGAAATGTTAATCTTTTGTGAAGCGAGAGTGGATCTTGAGATTTAGAACTTGCCATGCTAGCATAGGATAGGTTGATGTTTTAGCATCATGATTTGTTGCATGAATAGAGATATTATGCTGCCCTATGTGATCTATGTGGATGACTTTTGCTTAAACCTCTATGTTTTCAAATTCTATAGAGATATAGGGTCTAAGCATAATTGGTGTCTATTCATCTTCTATCTCTTTTGTGGATGTATGGATAGTTTGGTATACGTATACTGAGAGGTAGCATGTACTTGTTTCGTGTTGTCCGATCAGATATCATAACCATTGCATATAGTGATTAAAGGCGTCAGATCTAAGCAAAGTATTTAATGAAGTTAGGATCCCATGTTTTCTCTTGCAGAAGTAATTTGATTTAAATTCTCGTTAGTTAGTTAATTCTTAGTTTGTTAATTTATTTATTTTAGTTAATCTTAGTTAATCGAAACCCAGTTTGTTAATTGTCTTAGCAGTGAATAATAATCATACATTGTTGCATAGGTACATCTACTAAATTAAAACCATAACCAGATCTCTGTGGGAACGAACTTGACTTCTATCTGAATTACTTGTGACCACGTACGCTTGCGTGATTTAGTGCAAACATATTTGCAATAAGCTTAACTTTGTTTGTTTCAAGTGTCAGAAGAAAGGACACTATGCTCAAGATTGTCTAGAAGTGAAGCTAATAGGAGTGACTTGTTATAAGTGTGGAAAGGTTGGACATATGGCCCAAAACTGCAAGGAGCCTGTTCAGACTTTGAATGTATTGAGGATTACCGCACCGCCAGCACCACAACGAGTACCATATCAAGAACCTCAACCCAGAGCCCGTACTTTCAACATGTTTGTCAAAGAAGCTGTTAATGATGCCGATGTGGTTGTAGATACGCTTTCTATCAACTCTTTTGAAGCTAAAGTATTGATTGATTCAGTAGCTACTAGATCATTTATATCTGAAAGATTTCTTGATAAGTTGCACTGTGAGATTCGTCCATTAGAGAAGGCGTTAGTAGTAGAAGTTGCTAATCAGGATAAGATTTACGTAGACCGGGAGTGTCCTAATTGTAATACTGAGATTGGGGGATTTCTTTTCTATGCTGATTTATTACCTTTTAAGTTGGGAGAATTCGATGTTGTTCTAGGAATGGATTGGTTGACCGAATGTGATGCGTAGATTGAGTGTTGAAAGAAGCAAGTTAAGTTGCATACTGAAGATGGTAGTGAGGTAGTATTCCAAGGACATAAGCAAGATAAGAGATTTCTAACGTTTATGCAAGCGAAGCAATTATTAAAGCAAGGATGTGAAGCTTATTTAGCATATGTGGTTGATGTAGAGAAACAATCCCCTAGGATGAAAGAGATTCCCTGGGTGAATGAATTCCCTGATGTATTTCCTGACGAATTGCCCGGATTACCTCCAGATAGAGAAATTGAATTTCTGATTGATTTGGCACCTGTCACCGAGCCTGTATCTAAAGCACCTTATAGGATGGCACCCGCTGAGATGAAGGAATTAGCGACTCAATTGCAAGATTTGTTGGATAAAGGAGTTATAAGGCCGAGTGTGTCCCCGTGGGGAGCGCCAGTGCTATTTATTAAGAAGAAGGATGGAAGCATGAGGATGGAGGAAGTAATATGCGAATTAGAAGGTGTAATGTGAGAAAGGTATTCGTCAATATCTTCAACGTGATTCCGGGACGGAATCCTTTTAAGGGGGGAAGACTGTAATAACCCTAACTTTTAGAATGCTACAGTGCCTAAATGAATAGTAATTTTGAGGATTTAGGGAAATGGTATGTAGGTACCCTATAAGTGAAACAGAAAATGAATAATTAGAAACCATATTAGCGTCGTACTATGAAAATGAGTGACTCGAAATGATAATGGATTTCAGAAATTCCTGAATATGGACTTTAAGGATTTTCGATTTCGATTGAGACTCTATTGAATGTGATATTAAGGAGTGTAGAAATGTTAAAGGGTTTATATCTTGAGGAAATAGTGAAATTAGGTTAAACCAAGGAGTGATCAAGACAAGCAAATGCCAAGGGAATTTAGATTGTTAAACAATTTAGAACCACTTGGAAATGAGTTATTAAATTTGAGGAATTGAGGATTTAATATTTTGGAATTTTATTATATTTGATTTGAGAATTTAGAACGAAAACCACTGAGACTTTATAACGAGATTAACTGAACGAATCATGGGTTAAGGATATTAAATATTAGAAGTCCAAGGAAGGATATATTATGAGAGGGAAAGAGGATTGAGAATATAATCTTAGAGCAAAGAGAATGCAAACTAGTTTGAGAACGCTTGAGAAATCGGGAGAGCAAATTCTGAGATAAAAAGAATATACCAAGGATATTGGATCTAATACCTACTTGAGGATTAGAATCACCATAACACACTAATATATGATGTGTGAGAGGATATTATATATCCAAGAAATTTACAAAGGAAAAACCACTGAGACGATCGCAGAAATTGTTCGATGAATCAGATGACGAGAGAACTTTGCACAAAACCCAAACAAAAGCCCAAGGACATGGGGGGAAGCCCAAATTCGACCCAACCCAAGTATGGAGATGATATTAAGTGATATTAGAGTGTAAAGGAAGGAATCACATTGGTGCAAACATTAAAACCAAAGTGGAAGAGGAGTAAACTTGTCAAACTTGAGTACTAAGTAGCATTTTGCATGGTAAGGTGTTTAGATGACCAACAATTGGCTCTTTCTCATTGGTGGACTTCAAAGACTCTTATTATAAGACTACACAACTGATATATAGGATAGATACAAGGTGAAAAACGTTTTTAAAGGCAAAGAAGCAAGATAAACACAATCTCTCCAAACTGCCCAGCAGGACCAACAATGAAAGAAAAATTCATATCTCCATTTCTATACATGATCAAATCACCAAATGTTAACCATAGCTTCTCCACTCCATATGTAAGGTTCGTTCAAAATTTCAAGGCCAACAAAGTAGTATAGCCTAGTCAAATCCATGCTCAAAGTTGGAGCACCAAATCTTTCCAGTTTCTGTCCAGCGGAAAGATGGAGCTCAAAACCATAGCTAGGAAGCTTTGTTTTTTGTGATTATAGCTCAAATCAAAGCTTATGAAGAGGCCAAGATGTGTTGATCCAAGCTACTTTAAGGTTGTTTAAGGACTATCCAAGGCTTATTAAGTGTTGTTCACTCTACAAAGAAGATACTCGAGACGAACACCGGATCATTCCTCTTGGGATTAGAGATCGAGGCAAGATTCCTTCTATCTTTACTTTAAAAAATTATTTATCTTCAAAGAAAAATGATTTCATGGAATATATATGTGATTCTATTATTACTATACTATTGTTTCCTGATTTTGGAAATTAAAGGGAGATATATATGAATATGGATTACGGATATGGATTCTGGATATGGATATGAATATGAATGGAGCCAATATGATTTATGGTATAAAAAGGATATGAAAAAGAATGGTATCAGTTGTTATCTAGGGTTATATGGTTTATAATCTTCTGTTATTTATAATCTTTAAACATTTGTGATTTAATAAATATTATTTGAATATTATTTAATACTTTAAAGATAAAAGGAATAGCTTATGTATTTAATAGAATATTTGATTTTATTAAATACGGAAGAGATGTCTGAGTCATAATCAAAGTATTACGATGTATATATATGAATGGTAATGATACATGAGAATGGAAATGATATATGAATGGTAATGATATATGAGAATGGAAATGATATATGTGAATGGAAATGTGAATGGAAATGGAAACGGAAAAATGGAAAATATGGAATGATGTTTTATAAATGGAATAATGGTTTGAAAAAGGGGGATTGCAACAGTATGCGTAAGAGGCTGTGTGGGAATTGCACAGTCCGGCACCCAATATTGCATAAGAGGCTGTGTGGAAGTTGCACAGTCCGGCACTCAATATTTTATTACGGCACGAAGATGCCAAGGGAGGATGTTAGCAGGTGGCCTTCCTCCAGGGTTGATGACCAGGTGGGATCATCTCTTCTACTAGTAGTAAACAGAGAGCAGGTACGGTCAGGCGACTGATCATCGTCCTACGTATCTGGCGCTAGCAGAATCCCCAAAACTTTAAAAGAAAGAATTGATAATGGTTTTCAGATTGATATACTGAAAAAGGGGAAATGGTATGAAAGTATGGAATTACTTTTGGACAAAAGAGAAACTGATTTTATATTATTTTTATATAGGATTGTTGTATAAAAAGGAAATGAAAAGATTATATTGAAAGATTTTACTCAAATGTTATATTATCTGGGATATTATACTAAGATGAAGTATAGATTATTATTTTGTTTAGAAGAGAAACTGATATTATATTATTCTATATGTCTTTTTCTTATAAATGAAAATGAAAGGTTATGTGGAGTAATTAAGGATAAATTTTTCTCTTGAATTATTATAGTGAATTTTCAGTTTATTTATATATATATATTCCTTTGATGCTAGTTTACAAAATTTATCTTGCTGAGCTATTATAGCTCACTCTTCCTATTTATTTATATAACAGCTAGATCAGGTGCTGAAACGTCGCAGTACAACCCGGAAGAGGGTAAAGGGGAAGTCTACCTTATGAGAAAGTATCGACACCTTTTCTCAAGGTAGTATATACTTATATATGGGTGTAATAGATGGTATTCTGGGATTGTAATAATATTTTATCTTTAACTGCTATCATTAATGGATGTTGTTCTCTGAGCATATGACTGGTGTGTATTAATATTATTAAGTGTGGGGTCTATTGTGTGAGTTTTATTATGCATTTATATTCCAGCTGCCAAGAGTAGAATATTAATAAATGGAAATTGGTCCGTGACGGCCTGGATTCCTCACCCCGGATTTGGGGCTGTCACAGTTTGGTATCAGAGCTAAGAGTCATAATGCTCAGGAACAATAGTGATAATAATATACACATATAGATATATATGTAATGATATAAAATATGAACACACATCGAGTTCAAGGGTGGTTTATCGAACGAAGCGTTTATTCTAAGTAGTGATTATAATTTTATATATTATTACTAATAAAAGTTTATGTTTTAGTATAGGGAGAGGAGATTGGTGAGTCAAAGTTAAGGGTATTTAAAGTCTTATTGTGTTTAAGGGAGTTTGAAGAAATATTGTAAGTGGATTGGTGAACAAACACTGTTGTGGAGATGAAATGGTGAAACTGAGATTTGTCGGTAAAGCCAAGATATACCTTAAGGACCAAGACAGACTGAGAAATTCTGAGATTGACTTAAATGAAAAGGTTATTATGCTAAAAGTGTTAAACTTATGTAGCACACGGGATTGATATGAGAAAGGGAATATTTGATGTATCGGGAAGTGTACGTTAGACAATCTCGTGAGTATAAGTGGTATGTTAGAATATACAATTATAAAGTATAGTTTTAAAAGGGTCATTGATACCGGAGCATTGTCAGGATAAGACGATCGACATTACGTAAGTATATCGATTAGAAGGTTGTGTTCTATTATGGATAAAGGTAGCGAGTATCGAGTAAGTCACGACTAGGTAAATGAAGATAATTGGGAATAGCAGACGATAGGTTAAGGCTACATGGTGAGTGCCAAATTTAAGAAATTTTAGAGAGTACGCATTCTAAGATATAAATAGTATTTGAGGAAAACCTTCCATTATTGGGATTTTCAATTGGGTAGAGGCTATTAACAGTACCTATTTTCAAGTTCCTAAAGCCCTACCAAATTATATTATTGAGTTTCAAATTTTCCTCCACTGGTGAGTAATTCCAGGGTGATCTATCATCTATTATTCAAAAAGGGCCTGTATCTTTTCAAAACTTTCTGGTACCTTTGGAATGTATTTCAAAATTTTATTCGATCTATCTTAGTCAAAATATTTCTCTAAGATTATTTTCGAAAGGTGGTATATATCATCATGATTTAAAATTTCCTTTATATTTTTACTACAACTAAGAGGAACAATCCTATATGTATACACGAGGACGATCTGTCTGTGTGATTGAAAGTCAGGAGGGGACGCCCTCCCTTGTGTGATATACGGGTTCTTCCATAATATTGATTTCTCAAATATCCTTTTGTTTAAAATAAAAGTTATTTAAAACTCTTAATCTTATGAAATGTTGTGGGACCTTTGCTTGTTTCTGGATTTGTTTCAATTCAAAGTTTCTTAAATTCTATAAATTGTTTCGAATATAGAAGATTTCATTAATGGATGGGATAATGGAAGCAAGGTTTAGAGTATACGTGATTATACAAGGGAACTGGAGATTCCAAGGGAAATTTCGATAAGAGATAATTAGAGCTAGAAGCGTTTCAATATAAGAGAGGAAGGAAATTCGTGAGAAGAAATAGGTATATTTGATGATTAGTAAGAAAAAAAAAGAATATGAGGAATTTTAAGGCATAATTGAGATATACTATTGAGAGTAAGGTGTATTTTGAGGATAGAGTCAGAATAAGGATAAACAAAGGAAGTGGGGATAATTAATGAAAGATTTCAAGGTGTAATAACTATTAGTGGGGGAAGGCCAATATTGTGACTAATACCCTAAGTAGCAGAGAGAGATTAAAGATGTTAAGTATTCAAAGGATTAATCCAAAAGGTGTGAATGAGTAAAACTTGAGGTAAAGATTTTGATGAGAATAATAAAGGGAAATTTCAGAGGTGGAATAGATAGTATATCATGAAGGAACTAAGGTGGATCAGCAAGATGTAAAGAGCGTATAGTGAACAATAGACATATGGGATAAGGTATCCGGAGGAAATTGCAGGTACGCTCTAATTTAACCTCTTAAGTGTAAATGTTTGGTTAGGGATCGACTAAGTCAACGAATGGTGTAAATGGACTGATAATATAGATAACAATAATCTATTTGTGAGAAAGTAAACTATGGTGATATAAGAAAGTGAGTTATTCTCGTGTCATCCATATCAATATCTGTTAAGGGTCAGAGAACTCTATAGAAAGGAGATTAAGAGTAGGAGAGAAGGTGTGAGAATATTTTTGAGGATGAAGGAAAAGTACATGCTTGTACATTTAAGAACAGGAAATATATATTATAACCAATATTTTCTTATAATTGTATCAAGGAATATTACTATAACTTATTTTCTGGAAAATTTTACAGAGGTGATATATACAAATGTTGGAGTATTAATATTTTGTGTCATGATAGAGATCAAAACATAGTTAAACAATAGTGAGATACACTACCATTCAGGGAAGGCCAATGTGGTGGCCGATACCCTTAGTAAAAAGAGAAAGGAGAGATGAGATAATATAGAATGACGGAATGCAGGAGAAGGTTGGTAAGGAAAAGATAGTGAAAGTACTGCTATTGATAAGCTAAATGGCATGTTGATGAATGGCAAGCAAATGTATGTTGGTGTATTTTCGTACAAACAAGATAGAGACGTTTAAGGAGAAACTAAAGGATGGAAGAAGTAATATGCGAATTAGAAGGTGTAATGTGAGAAAGGTATTCGTCAATATCTTCAACGTGATTCCGGGACGGAATCCTTTTAAGGGGGGAAGACTGTAATAACCCTAACTTTTAGAATGCTACAGTGCCTAAATGAATAGTAATTTTGAGGATTTAGGGAAATGGTATGTAGGTACCCTATAAGTGAAACAGAAAATGAATAATCAGAAACCATATTAGCGTCGTACTATGAAAATGAGTGACTCGAAATGATAATGGATTTCAGAAATTCCTGAATATGGACTTTAAGGATTTTCGATTTCGATTGAGACTCTATTGAATGTGATATTAAGGAGTATAGAAATGTTAAAGGGTTTATATCTTGAAGAAATAGTGAAATTAGGTTAAACCAAGGAGTGATCAAGACAAGGAAATTCCAAGGTAATTTAGATTGTTAAACAATTTAGAACTACTTGGAAATGAGATATTAAATTTGAGGAATTGAGGATTTAATATTTTGGAATTTTATTATATTTGATTTGAGAATTTAGAACGAAAACCGCTGAGACTTTATAACGAGATTAAGCGAACGAATCATGGGTTAAGGATATTAAATATTAGAAGTCCAAGGAAGGATATATTATGAGAGGGAAAGAGGATTGAGAATATAATCTTAGAGCAAAGAGAATGCAAACTAGTTTGAGAACGCTTGAGAAATCGGGAGAGCAAATTCTGAGATAAAAAGAATATACCAAGGATATTGGATCTAATACCTACTTGAGGATTAGAATCACCCTAACACACTAATATATGATGTGGGAGAGGATATTATATATCCAAGGAATTTACAAAGGAAAAACCACTGAGACGATCGCAGAAATTGTTCGATGAATCAGATGACGATAGAACTTTGCACAAAACCCAAACAAAAGCCCAAGGACATGGGGAGAAGCCCAAATTCGGCCCAACCCAAGTATGGAGATGATATTAAGTGATATTAGAGTGTAAGGTAAGGAATCCCATTGGTGCAAACATTAAAACCAAAGTGGAAGAGGAGTAAACTTGTCAAACTTGAGTACTAAGTAGCATTTTGCATGGTAAGGTGTTTAGATGACCAACAATTGGCTCTTTCTCATTGGTGGACTTCAAAGACTCTTATTATAAGACTACACAACTGATATATAGGATAGATACAAGGTGAAAAACGTTTTTAAAGGCAAAGAAGCAAGATAAACACAATCTCTCCAAACTGCCCAGCAGGACCAACAATGAAAGAAAAATTCATATCTCCATTTCTATCCATGCTCAAATCACCCAATTTTAACCATAGCTTCTCCACTCCATATGTAAGGTTCTTTCAAAATTTCAAGGCCAACAAAGTAGTATAGCCTAGTCAAATCCATGCTCAAAGTTGGAGCACCCAATCTGTCCAGTTTCTGTCCAGCGGAAAGATGGAGCTCAAAACCATAGCTAGGAAGCTTTGGTTTTGGTGATTATAGCTCAAATCAAAGCTTATGAAGAGGCCAAGATGTGTTGATCCAAGCTACTTTAAGGTTGTTTAAGGACTATCCAAGGCTTATTAAGTGTTGTTCACTCTACAAAGAAGATACTCGAGACGAACACCGGATCATTCCTCTTGGGATTAGAGATCGAGGCAAGATTCCTTCTATCTTTACTTTGAAAAATTATTTATCTTCAAAGAAAAATGATTTCATGGAATATATATGTGATTCTATTATTACTATACTATTGTTTCCTGATTTTGGAAATTAAAGGGAGATGTATATGAATATGGATTACGGATATGGATTGTGGATATGGATATGAATATGAATGGAGCCAATATGATTTATGGTATAAAAAGGATATGAAAAAGAATGGTATCAGTTGTTATTTATGGTTATATGGATATGAAAAAGAATGATACTGAAGAGAAGAAGGCTAACAGGTTTCAGCAAGGACTGAAACAGTGGATTCAGAACAGAGTGGCAGTTTTAGAGATTACTGATTATGCAACCTTGGTGCAAAAGGCAACCATTGTGGAAGCAAGTAGTGATCAGGCACAGAGGGAAAGAGAAAAAGGGGGAGTAAAAAGGAAGCATGCCAGCATGGGCGGAGGTTCCACAGGAGGAAAACCCCCGAATAATTTAGCAGAGGAGCAGTTTCCCTACCTGGGAGGAGCATAGGATTTAAACCATCTGGGAGTGCAAGTATGAGCCAGGGCGGCCGACAAGAGGGAGTGTCCCGTTCCCACCATTCTAGACCCCCATTGCCCGTATGCACCACTTGTGGGAAAAGACATCCTGGAGTGTGCAACCAGAAACCAGTAACCTATTTTAAGTGTGGCCAAGCAGGTCACTATGCTACCTCTTGTACCACGGTCACCCCGAATTCCAACCAAGGCACCACTTGTTTCCAGTGCGGACGTCGAGGTCACATAAAGAAGGATTGCCCGATGAACAAGCCAGCAGCATCGGGGGCAAGCAGAGCTGCCTCCAACAGGCCACCAACTGCTAGAACTTTCAACATGACAGTGCAAGATGTCGTGAGGTACACGGATGTGATAGCAGGTATATTTTCCCTCAATTCAGTCAGTGCAAATGTTTTGTTTGATTCTGGAGCAACTAAGTCTTTCATATCTAGAGATTTTACGTGTAAATTGAAACTTAAAACTCAACCGCTAAGGGAGTCTTTGCAAGTAGAGATAGCTAATCAGGAAATAGTTCCAGTTAATCAGATTCACCCCGATTGCAAATTAGAAATAGGAGGACGATCCTTCTGTGTTGATTTTATTCTTTTTAAGCTAGGGGAATTCGATGTTATTTTGGGTATGGACTGGTTGTCTCGTAATAATGCGCAAATAGATTGTAAAGGGAAAAAGGTTAAGTTGAAAACCCCAGGGAAGAAGGAAATAGTCTTTAAGGGGCTACGACAGACCCGGACCATTCTGACCATGGCACAGACCAAGAGACTACTACGAAAAGGGAACGAAGCTTATTTAGCTTACGTTATAGACACCCAGAAAGAGGCGCCCAAGATACAAGACATTCCGGTAGTCAACAAATTTGAAGACGTATTTCCTCAAGATCTTCCCGGATTACCGCCAGATAGAGTGATTGAGTTTGCTATCGAGTTAGCCCCGGGGATGGCGCCAGTTTCCAAGGCCCCGTACCGATTGGCACCAGTAGAGATGAAAGAGCTAGCAAAGCAATTGCAGGAATTGTTGGATAAGGGTATGATAAGACCCAGTGTGTCACCTTGGGGCGCACCAGTCGTTGTTCGTTAAGAAAAAGGACGGGAGTATGAGGTTATGCATCGACTATCGAGAGTTGAACAAGCTAACCATAAAGAACAAGTACCCGTTACCCAGAATTGATGATTTGTTTAACCAGCTAAGAGGAGTTGTGTATTTCTCCAAGATTGACTTGAGAACCGGATATCACCAATTGAAGATTAAACCTGAAGATATCCCAAAGACTGCATTTTGTACCAGATATGGACACTATGAATTCTTGGTGATGTCGTTTGGATTAACCAACGTCCCAGCAGATTTCATGGATTTAATGAATAGAGTGTTCAAGGAGCATTTGGACCAGTTTGTTATAGTCTTTATTGATGATATTCTGATCTACTCAAAGACAGAGGAAGAACATGCTGAACATTTGAGGATAACCTTAGAGACACTCCGGAAAGAGCAGCTATATGCCAAATTCTCAAAATGTGAGTTCTGGAAAAATGAGGTACAATTTTTAGGGCACGTAATCAATAGAGAAGGAGTGCTAGTTGACCCCTCCAAGATAGAGGCAGTTTCGAATTGGGAACGGCCAACCACTCCAACCGAGGTGAGGAGTTTCATCGGGCTGGCCGGATATTATAGACGATTTGTGCAAGATTTTGCGAAGATCGCAGCTCCGCTAACTCGACTTACCCATAAAACTGAGAAATTTGAATGGACTGAAAAATGCGAGAAGAGTTTCCAAGAGCTAAAGAAGAGGTTGGTAACTGCCCCAGTGTTGGCGTTGCCTGATGGAAAAGGAGATTTCGTGATTTACAGTGATCGATGCTTCACATAAAGGATTGGGATGCGTGCTTATGCAGCATGGTAAGGTAATAGCGTATGCATCAAGGCAATTAAAGGATTACGAGATCCGATACCCCACCCATGATCTGGAATTGGCAGCAATCGTTTTTGCCTTAAAAATTTGGAGGCACTACTTGTATGGGGAGAAGTGTGAGATTTACACTGACCATAAGAGCCTCAAGTACATTTTTATGCAAAAAGAGCTTAACATGAGCCAGAGAAGATGGCTAGAGCTAATCAAGGATTACGACTGTGAGATTCGTTATCACCCGGGCAAAGCCAATGTGGTGGCTGACGCCCTTAGTAGGAAAGAGAAGCTCAAAATGATAACTACGGAGGAAGAATTGATAAAAGACCTTGGGAAGTTGGAAATTGAGATTAAGATACCTGAAGCAAGTCAAGAGAAGCTAATGGAAATTCGAATCCAGCCTCTATTGTTGGAAAAGATTAGGTTATGCCAAGAGCGAATGATGGAAGCAGAAAAGAACTCGACTGAGAAGTTAATGACTGGGGAAGAAATCAAGTGTGAAAAGGATAAAGAAGGGATCATGAGATACAAGTGGAGGATATGGGTCCCAAATGATCAGGAACTCAAGGATGAAATTTTATATGAGGCACACAACTCAAGGTACTCAGTGCACCCCGGTAGTACCAAGATGTATAGGGATTTGAAAGAGTACTACTGGTGGCCTAACATGAAAAAGGACGTTGCAGAGTGGGTAAGCAAGTGCTTGACCTGCCAGAAAGTGAAAGCAGAGCACCAGAGGCCCAATGGTCTCCTACACCCCTTGGAGATTCCCGAATGGAAATGGGAACATATAGCTATGGACTTCGTAGTAGGTTTACCAAGGACCAAAACAAATCATGATGCCATATGGGTAATTATAGACCGACTAACAAAGTCCGCTCACTTTCTTCCGATCAACGAAAGGTATACGGTCGATAGGCTAGTAGATATCTACCTCAAGGAGATAGTGGCGCGACATGGAGTCCCAGTCGCCATAGTATCCGACAAAGATCCCAGATTTAACTCCAGGTTTTGGAGGAGCTTTCAAGAATGTGTAGGAACTAGACTCAACATGAGTACAGCTTACCATCCCCAGACGGACGGGCAAAGTGAAAGGACCATCCAGACACTAGAAGATATGTTGAGAGTCTGTGCTATAGACTTTAAAGGAAATTGGGATGATCACTTGCCATTAATTGAGTTCTCCTACAACAATAGCTTTCATTCAAGCATAGGAATGCCGCCTTACGAGGCCCTTTATGGAAGGAAATGCCGATCTCCCCTATATTAGGATGAAGTTGGAGAACGAAAGATGCTTGGGCCTGAGATGGTCCAACGGACAAAGGATGCAGTGGATCTAATCAGAAGACGGCTGGTAGCAGCCCAGGATCGACAAAAGAAATATGCCGACTTAGCTCGGAAAGGAAAAGAATATGAAGTGGGAGACCTAGTGTTCCTGAAGGTGTCCCCTTGGAAAGGTTTAATGAGGTTTGGAAAGAAAGGAAAGCTGAGTCCTAGGTATATTGGACCTTTTGAGATCTTAAGACGTATTGGAGAGCTAGCTTATGAACTGGCATTACCCCCGAACCTGCAGCAAGTACACAACGTGTTCCATGTCTCAATGCTGAGGAAGTATAACCCAGATGCCAAGCACATAGTGGAATATGAGCACGTGGATATGCAAACAGACTTGACCTATGTAGAGCAGCCTGTGGAAATCCTAGACAGAAAAGATCAAGTGCTCCGAAACAAGGTCATCAAGCTTGTCAGAGTTTTGTGGCATAACCACAACATAGAAGAATCAACCTGGGAGCTAGAAAGTGCAATGATGGAGAAGTACCCCCATTTGTTTTCAAACTGATTCCGGGACGGAATCCTTCTAAGGAGGGGAGACTGTAAGAACCCAGATTTTTGATAGAATTAAAACTTTTTCTTATGAAATAATATAGGAGTGAATAGTGGTTATGACTGCGATGTAACGAATGTTTATTGTATGAATGAGATGGATTTAAATTCAAGAATTTATATGTCATGAAGAATGCTTTTGGTGGACGACATAGATAAGAATGATCTATCTACTAGGGATATAAGTTATATTATTCCAAGAAAGATTATTCTTGTGTCATCCAAATCAATATCTGTTATTAGTCCAGTGGTTCCGTAAAAGGGTTAAGGAACGCCCGAAAGAGGACCAGGGCATTTTTAATAATTATAAGGAATAAAACAAATAATAAAATGTGAATAGTGATTTTGGTAAAGATGGGAATATTATTAGACGACGCTATATAGAAGTATTCAGAACGGAAATCTGAGTTCGTATTAGCGATCCAGGAAGAAATTAAGTGTATGTAAAAGCTGTCGGATTCAGAAAAATAGCACTTTTATTTTCTCCGAGAATTCCCTGGACACTGCAAGACTTAAGGAATTGTTAAAAGGATTTAATGGAATTAAATTCGAGAAGTATTAAGAAAGATGGAGAATGTTATTATAAATATTAAGAAGGTTTTCGGTAAAACCCTAACTAGAAACGAATGAGTTATTCCCTCGAACGATCAATGAATTGAGCAGTAAACGGACAAAGAAACAAGCAGAGGGAGCAAGAGTCATGCATAAGCTACTAGAAAATATCTAGTAACCAATGTAGTTACAAGAGTAACTAGAATCAAGTGAATCAACCAAGTACTTAGCAATCAAACCACTTAGTTAGCTTATAACCATCCAAAGATCAACACTTGGCTTGTTAAATACATCACCTAGTGCATCATCACTTTATTAAAGCAACCAAGGATGAGATATTATGCTAAACATATCACTTTATGCATTATTCAAGAACAACCAAGCAATAAAACATCCATCTCTCTCTTTTTTATTCCATTCGGCCAAGGCCTTAATTCCAAACTCAAAATCCAACTTCCAACCATTTGTTGATCTTGAAACTTTTATGGTGAGTCTTACATTTCATAAAAATGATCTCCTCAAAATCTTAGCATCAAACTCATCTTTTTCCATTTTCAAATAAATCACTAAAGATGAGGATGAATAGTGTTTTCATGATCTAATCTTGTTTTTCCTTGATTTCTTTGGTTGATTTAGCAAGCTTAAGCACTCCCAAGGACCATTCAAGGCTTAGTAAGGCTAGATCATACTCCAAGGAAGGTATAACAACTTGAAACCCTAGATCTACCTTGAGTTTTTTGCATGTTCTTGAGTGATCTATGGTTAGTAATGTTATTAGTAGGTTATAAGCATGATTATAAGCATGATTATGATTTAGTTTTGGTAAATGTTAAAAATAGTTTAGATGAACGGAAAGGCATTTCTTAGCCTCAGTTCATGGTTAAATATCATGTATATGTTGTTTGGAGTGGATACCATGATTATTGGAAGGTTTGGAATTTGGAAATATTCGATTTATAGCCGTTGTAATGCCGAAATTTCGTTAACCTTAAGAACACGAGTTTACCAGTAGGTATAACTCACTTCCTAGCTTCGTAATCTGCCATGTTAAGATAGATTATGTTATGAGCATCGTTTTGATATAAAGATCGCATGAAACGGACTTACGGTTTAGGAGTTATGATTAAATTCGTAAAAGTGGTTCGGAACCGTAATCGAAAGTTCGTAACCGAAATTGGATCCCTTTAATATTACGAAATTAGTGGCAAATCTTATTAATTAAATATTAGAGATAAAAAGGAAGGTGTAGGAGAAGACCACATGTCGAAAGGATCGTTTTCCGATTTTATAAAAATGTTCGAATCAAGATGAAACGCAAACGAACCCTTAAAAATGCACTTGATTTTAACTTTGGTAAATAATTTAGAAAACGGGCGATAAAAACTCGTAGTATAATCTTGATTCGTAAATGATCGATCTTAAAACTTACATGGCTTAAATATGTATCAAGTGTGGGTACAATGACACGTCATAATAGCAAACATATGTCGAACCGCGTCGGTAATAAAAGAGTTACACTAAGAGGGGTATAAAGGGATAATACGAAAACGTGTTTCGATCTAAGTGGAGTTTATATTTAACCTTTGTAAAGTGTTAAGTGATTAATCCCGAATTCCTTGGCTATTTATAGATCACCAGGCAGACCCGGGACATGCTACCACTACCCCTACCCGCACTCGATTCCCAGGCTAGTTTTAAATCCTTCTTAAAGGCTGTTGTTGTGAATATATATATATGCTTTCTGTTATACATATGCCATAGCATGTATGCCTACTTTCAAAGTCATATTGATATACTTGTTCCCTGAATTATTGTTGGCTTATAAGCTAGGTAGATAATAAATCGGTTATAAGCCGGAAATTACTAAGACCCTTAAGCGAAGGGCATCTGAATCTCATTCTTTGAATATAGACCGGGAGTCGTTATTCCTTGATATATTGATATTATTTTCAGAGGAAAATAACTAATTAAATATTTTCCACTTAGAATCTGGCGAATATTATTGGAATATTCCCTTGAGATTATTTGATAAATATTATTCGGATTATTCATCAGATATTTATTTATTCGATGAATATTACCTTTAATGTTCAACTAAAGTCGATTTAATATTCGAATATTATTTCGAACCCTCATTTAAGTATTTACTTAAAGAATATTCATTCGAGCTTATTTACTCAATAAATATTATTTTGAATATTCATTCGAGAGTATTTATTTAATGAATATTATTATTCCTTCGAGCTTTATCTATTCAAATGAATATTATTTCAAATATTCATTCAGACTCTAGCTATTCTATAAACATTAGTTGAACATTGATTCGAACTCAAACTATTCGATAAATATTATTTTAAATATTCCCTTGAGACAATGAACGTTATCTCAACATTCATTTAAAGTCGATTCAATTATGGAATATTATTTCAAATAATCATTCGATAATCATTTCTTCTATAAATATTATTAATTGAATATTCATTGTTTATTCAATGAATATTGTCTCGAATATTCATTCGATAATTATTTTCCTCAATAAGTATCATCCATAAGTTAAATATTCATTATTCGTTCAATGAATATTATTCTAAATATTTATTCAAAGATTATTCCGAGCAACCCTTTTCCAATATCTGTGACTTAATAAATATTCTTGGAATATTTATTTAATTCTTCTAACTCGTTTCAAAGATGATTGATTTCTTTCACATAGTATCATCGACCTTCGAACATTATATAAATTATTACAGAGTCTTATTTTTATTATTATATTATCAAGGAACGTTCTCAGTAATTCCATTCTTCCTTCGATTCTATTATAAGGGAACCTTACTTGAGGAATGTTATTTATTTTGTGAATGCCCGGTCATAAATTATTCGTTTCACTCGCAACTTGGTTGCTATTATTCATGGAATCTTGTTTACCCTCTCATCATTCGAGGGGTAGTATTGTTGGAACAAGTTGATATCCATTAACAAGCCTCAGCTTGGGAAATATTGATGAATTTTCCTTTCCAACTAGATACGACTACTTTGTGGAGTCTTATCAACAAGTATTATACTTGGGGAAAGGGGGACGATCTTTACGTTTCAGAATCATGGATTTACTCGAACTAGGAGTATTTGTGTAAGAGGCTGTGGGACAGTCCATCATTAATAATCGGTGTAAGAGGCTGTGGGACAGTCCATCCTTGAAATAGGGTCCGAGTGGCGCTGGTCCTGTCTATGCCCAACCGTTGGCTAGGGAGATCCGGCGTATGGTGGTGTCCATATGTTCTTCCTTCTACATGTAGAGAAACAAATCTTGAGATGCACAATCTACGACTGATCATCGTAAGGCGGTGTAATCTGGTGCGACATACTCCAGTATTGGTTCACTATCCATAGTCTATTTATTTTCTGCAACATCATCACGGTTGGCAGAATTGAAAAGTATTTGAAACTGGAATTGCAATATCTTCCTTGCAAGTTCCTATTTTATGAAAATGATGTTATCTTACTTATCTTGACATAGCATATACTTCCTCAAAATATATATGTGTGAACTACCTTGTAACTTCATCCTTTATATTGGACTGGCACTATTTTCGCTAATGCATGGCATATGGTTTCAAAATATATCTTTGAACTGTCATATATATCACTGTACAGTTACATTATTATTGGTGGGCTATTGCTCACCCTTGCTTATTATTATGTCACAACAACAGCTAGGTCACATGGCTCACGTTAGGCGCACTCGGCGCAAGCAGGTTACCCGCCCTACAAGACCACCCGCTGATGTCATTGCTACCATTGCTGAGGTAGAATAGATCAGCAACCATGGGTTTACCGGTTTAATTATATGTATTAATAATGTTAATCAACGGCAAAACTCTTAAACTTATGATATTATCCTTTTGGTCTGTAATAACTTATAATCGTGGAACCGTAATGTGAGACTTATTTCAATTTCATCTCTGGGACTATAACTGTGTGTGTGTGAGTGGATATTATTGTGGGGTCACATCATGTGATTATTTATTGTGAATTCAAGTAAAGTACCAATCATGGAAAATAAGATCGTAACGACCCGATCCCGGACCCCGGATCTGGGGGTGTTACAGAAATGGTATCAGAAAGAGAGTTATATATCCCAAGAGATGATGCGACGTTGTATAATAATAAATTCACTAATATAATAAGAACTCTTGCCAAGTTCACCTAAAACCCTTATGGAAACTTTTAAGTATCATGATAGTAATATAGTTCATCTTGTATAGGCGAGCGACATGGCTGGCCAGGAGGCATCTGCGAGACAGCATGACGAGGAGATGTTCAGGACCAGAGACCCCTATTTTGAACACTTGCCGGCTGATGAGTCAGAGGAGGAGGACCCTAAGGTCCAGGTTGACGCTAATACTGATGTCATTGAGTCTGAGGAAGAGGAGGACCCGGAGGAGGTCCAGGCAGGGCAGGACGCTGAGTTAGTTGTTGAGGGGGAGGATTTCTGGGTTGTATCTGAGATTAGGACTTTGGGGGAGGATACTGACATGACCACAGAGCAGGTGATGACTGTAGATGAGGGTGTTGAGGGGGATGTAGATGAGCCAGTAAATGACGTTGTAGGGAGTTCCGGACTTAGTGTGCCACCCCTCTCTGGTGAGAGAGCCCCTACCCCACCACTACTTCATGGGAGCCCATTTTCTGATGAGTTCGAGGAGCTGACACCAGAGCCGCAGCAAGCAGAGGCTGCCCTTCTAGCAGATCCAGCCCCTCCACCTCATGTTCCAGCTGAGGGAGTCCCAGCATGTGTACACCACTATGTTGTGACCAAACTTACTACTGAGGTAGCTGTGGCTGAGGCCAGGCTGGCAGAGTCCAGCAGAGAGCTAGCGGCAGAGAGGGAAGCCCGGTTGAGGCACCAGGGCAGGGGGCGTGCCAGGGCCAAAGAGATGTATAGACAGGTGACCGGCATAGAGCTTAGGGCTCATGTGAGGGTGCGACAGTTACCCAGTGATGGTCACGGCATGGTATCCAGGGCTGATGCAGAGGAGATATTTCGCCTTGCTATGAGGAGGGTTCAAGCTTTGGCCCACCGTCATGGCTGACTGCAGTGATAGTGATGTATTGGTCTAGTTGTCTAGTCTTGTACGGCATAGTAGCGCCAATTTTTTATAGGGATAGTTTCAGCATGTAGTTCCCTATTGCAGACTAAACAGATAGACAGCTTATTTCACTTTTGACTAGTTATTATTAGGATGGTTGTACTTTTTAAAACTGTTGTTGTAAGTCGGATATTGTACCGTTTGGTACCTGGTATATATTTATTTCCCTTTCAGTCATTCCAGTCTCTCTATGGCGCAATTACTAGCTTGTTATATTATATCTACATATAATGCTTTCGATTAAAACTGCCATGATATATAGAACTATGGGATCCTAAATCCAATTATGCATCGATATTGTGAGGAGAAACCTTCTAAAATAGGTAAATAAACCTAATGTATATTGTCCAAATTTTCAGTAAAATGCCTCCGAGGAGAATGGGTACTAGGGCTAACCCCCATGAGTCTACTAACCAAGAGAGTCACAATCAACCTGAGGAAAACTTTGAGTATAATGAAGAACAGGATCAGGATTACAATGAACAGGAGGATTCCTAGTATGGGATAGGGGATGAAACTTTCTATACTGCGGAGTTCGAAGAGGAAGTAGAAGAAGGGGAAACTGAAGTCGAGCATCAGGGGGAGAACCAGGGCGGAAACCCCATGGGACAATTTATGGATCTGCTCAGGCAGAATTTGAACCAATATCCCCAACCACCCCAAGGAAACAATACCAATGTGGCCACTTCTTTCCAAGCCTTCAAGTCCCTCAAACCCCCAGAGTTTCCCGGGTCGGCTGATCCCGTAGAGGCAAGGGCCTAGGTCAAGGAAATGGAGAAATCTTTCGAGATTCTAAGTATTGATGAGTCCCAGAAGACTATTTTTGCTACCTACCTGCTAAAAGGTGAGGCCAACTACTGGTGGAAAGCCAAGAAGAATATGGAGACAGATGCTATAGTAACCTGGGATAGGTTTAAACAGTTGTTTCTCGAGAAGTACTTTCCGAGGTTTATGAAAACCCAGATGGAGCTTAAGTTTTTGGAGTTGAAGCAGAACAATATGACAGTGGCTGATTATGAAGCCAAGTTTACTGAGTTATCAAGGTTTGTACCAGAGTTTGTGGATACTGAAGAGAAGAAGGCTAACAGGTTTCAGCAAGGACTGAAACAGTGGATTCAGAATAGAGTGGTAGTTTTAGAGATTACTGATTATGCCACCTTGGTGCAAAAGGCAACCATTGTGGAAGCAGGTAGTGATCAGGCACAGAGGGAAAGAGAAAAAGGAGGAGTAAAAAGGAAGCATGCCAGCATGGGCGGAGGTTCTACAGGAGGAAAACCCTCGAATAAGTTTAGCAGAGGAGCAGTTTCCCTACCTGGGGGGAGCATAGGATTTAAACCATCTAGGAGTGCAAGTATGAGCCAGGGCGGCCGGCAAGCGGGAGTGTCCCGTTCCCACCATTCTAGACCCCCATTGCCCGTATGCACCACTTGTGGGAAAAGACATCCTAGAGTGTGCAACCAGAAACCAGTAACCTATTTTAAGTGTGGACGAGCAGGTCACTATGCTACCTCTTGTACCACGGTCACCCCGAATTCCAACCAAGGCACCACTTGTTTCCAGTGTGGACGTCGAGGTCACATGAAGAAGGATTGCCCGATGAACAAGCCAGCAGCATCGGGGGCAAGCAGAGCTGCCTCCAACAGGCCACCAACTGCTAGAACTTTCAACATGACAGTGCAAGATGCCGTGAGGGACACGGATGTGATAGCAGGTACATTTTTCCTCAATTCATTCAGTGCAAATGTTTTGTTTGATTCTGGAGCAACTAAGTCTTTCATATCTAGAGATTTTGTGCGTAAATTGAAACTTAAAACTCAACGCTAAGGGAGTCTTTGCAAGTAGAGATAGCTAATCAGGAAATAGTTCCAGTTAATCAGATTCACCCCGATTGCAAATTAGAAATAGGAGGACGATCCTTCTGTGTTGATTTTATTCCTTTTAAGCTAGGGGAATTCGATGTTATTTTGGGTATGGACTGGTTGTCTCGTAATAATGCGTAAATAGGTTGTAAAGGGAAAAAGGTTAAGTTGAAAACCCCAGGGAAGAAGGAAATAGTCTTTAAGGGGCTACGACAGACCCGGACCATTCTGACCATGGCACAGACCAAGAGACTACTACGAAAAGGGAACGAAGCTTATTTAGCTTACGTTATAGACACCCAGAAAGAGGCGCCCAAGATACAAGACATTCCGGTAGTCAACGAATTTGAAGACGTATTTCCTCAAGATCTTCCCGAATTACCGCTAGATAGAGTGATTGAGTTTGCTATCGAGTTAGCCCCGGGGACGGCGCCAGTTTCCAAGGCCCCGTACCGATTGGCACCAGTAGAGATGAAAGAGCTAGCAAAGCAATTGCAGGAATTTTTGGATAAGGGTATGATAAGACCCAGTGTGTCACCTTGGGGCGCACCAGTGTTGTTCGTTAAGAAAAAGGACGGGAGTATGAGGTTATGCATCGACTATCGAGAGTTGAACAAGCTAACCATAAAGAACAAGTACCCGTTACCCAGAATTGATGATTTGTTTGACCAGCTAAGAGGAATTGTGTATTTCTCCAAGATTGACTTGAGAACCGGATATCACCAATTGAAGATTAAACCTGAAGATATCCCAAAGACTACATTTTGTACCAGATATGGACACTATGAATTCTTGGTGATGTCGTTTGGATTAACCAACGCCCTAGCAGCTTTCATGGATTTAATGAATAGAGTGTTCAAGGAGCATTTGGACCAGTTTGTTACAGTCTTAATTGATGATATTCTGATCTACTCAAAGACAGAGGAAGAACACGCTGAACATTTGAGGATAACCTTAGAGACACTCCGGAAGGAGCAGCTATATGCCAAATTCTCAAAATGTCAGTTCTGGAAAAATGAGGTACAATTTTTAAGGCACGTAATCAATAGAGAAGGAGTGCTAGTTGACCCCTCCAAGATAGAGGCAGTTTCAAATTGGGAACGGCCAACCACTCCAACCGAGGTGAGGAGTTTCATCGGGCTGGCCGGATATTATAGACGATTTGTGCAAGATTTTGCGAAGATCGCAGCTCCGCTAACTCGACTTACCCTAAAACTGAGAAATTTGAATGGACTGAAAAATGTGAGAAGAGTTTCCAAGAGCTAAAGAAGAGGTTGGTAACGGCCCCAGTGTTGGCGTTGCCTGATGGAAAAGGAGATTTCGTGATTTACAGTGGTGCTTCACATAAAGGATTGGGATGTGTGCTTATGCAGCACGGTAAGGTAATAGCGTATGCGTCAAGGCAATTGAAGGATTACGAGATCCGATACCTGTTAGGAATAATTCATAAGTTGTGATGTTAAGAATAGAATTTACACATTATACTTCTTGTAATCCTGATCTTATAAATGATTTAGCACTGTATATAGGATTTATGTGTAAGACAGTTGTCTGTATAGTTTAGTCAGGAATGAACAGTGTATCGGAGACTACATGTCAGGAACAGAGAGCAAATCCTGATGACGGTCCAATACTGATGGTTGATCAGATACTGATGCAGTGTACAGATCCTGATATCAGTCGTGTTACTGATGATGTCATTATGGATGCTACAGAAACTGGTAAGTGCTATAAAACATGATCGTTGTTTGAAGAACAAGCAAGAAGATATTATGAAGGAAAGAGTTTTTCTATTGAAGGAAACTATCGACTAGAAGGCAGAACATTGTCATGTATAGATTATATCTTTCTGTTATTAGTTGATAGGTAGCATTATAAATACTCTCTCAATATCATTGTAAAGAGTGTGAGTCGAACAAGTGAATGTGCGTAGCTCTGTATAAGGTTTGTATTCGAGAGTTCGAAACAAACAGAGAGAGATTTGTATTGTCAGCAGCTGCTAAAGGTATTGTACACCTTTGGTAGAGTTTGTATTTGATCTTATTAATACAAACAAGAGTTTGATTCATTCGTTTATTCTTGTTCATATAATCAAGCAAAAATCAGACACGATTATATAACTTGTATTCAACCCCCCCTTCTACAAGTTATTCGAGTTAACAATTGGTATCAGGGCAGGTTGATTTCGAGTAATCATAAAGATCTGCAATCATGTCTGGTTACAAGGATGGGAATATTAAAATTCCTATGCTCAAGAGAAACGAATATACTCTATGGGAAGTAAAGATGTTGCATCATCTGGAAGCAACAGATCCTGATTATCTTGACAGAATCAGAGATGGACCTTTTGTTCCAACAAAGGTCGTTGGACAAGCAACTGTTGATGGTGTGGTTGTTCCAGAACATACAGCAGAGAAGCCAAAATCTGAATGGTCAGATAAGGACAAGGAGAATGTTCTCAAAGATGCTAAAGTGAGAAACATATTATTCAACAGTCTTGATTCTGTTCTCACTAACTATGTTCTCTCTTGTAAAACTGCTAAGGATATATGGGACAATCTTAAGGTTCACTGTGAAGGAACTAAGCCTGTCAGGAAGAATATGAGGACATTACTTATACAACAGTATGAGTACTTTGAATCCAAGTCTGGTGAGTCACTTACTGATACCTTTGATAGGTTTACAAAACTCATCAATGAGATGGCCATGCATGGTAAATATTATGACTTGGAGGATATGAATACAAAGTTCATGAAAGCTTTGCCTGATTTCTACAATGAGAAGATATCTGCGATTGAGGAAGCTAATGATCTGGATGAGATTTCATTAGAGGCAGTATATGGAAAATTGAGAGCTTATGAACTTGACAAGCAGCAGAAGAAGAGCAGGAGTGAAGGAAAGATGAAGACTATTGCACTTACTGCTCAATCTGAAGTTAAGAAGCTTCCTGAAGAACAGCATGAAGAGATTGCTGTAAAGAATTCAAGGAAGAAGAAAAGCAAAGAAAGTTCTGAGTCATAGACTACTGATATGGACTCTGACAACAATGATTCTGAATCTGATATGCAAGAACTCTTTGCTATGTTTGCTAAAGCTTTCAAGAAAGGAAGATTCAACAGGAGAAGATTTAGCAAAGGACCTTTTCAAAAGAAGGAGGAGAGGAAGAGTGACAAAAGCAAAAGTACAATTGTCAAGCTTGATAAGGCCAAGATCAAGTGCTTTAACTGCAGCGAGCTTGGACATTTTGCTAGTGAGTGTAAGAAGCCTAGGAATTCAGGAAAGGGTAATGCACTTATGGTCACACAGAAGGATTGGGCTGATTCCAGTGACTCTGAAGATGAATTGGATTATGACAACATTGCATTGATGGCCAATAGTTCAGACAAACCTGGATCTCCAAAGAAAACTTCTCCATCCTCTGTTAAGGTATCACTTCACTCTCTTGATTCATTTGATAGCTTAAATTCTGATGAAATTAGATCTATCCATGCTGAGTTTAAGAATCTTATGACTAATTTTAGAATTCTTACTTGTGAAAGAGATGAACTTAAGGTTAAGAATGATAAATTAGTTGATAGAAATAATTTTCTTGAATCTGAATTAATTCAAATGGAAGAATACAAGTTAAGTTCTGATAAAGCTAAGCATGATTATAGTGTTATTCTTGAGGCTTATGACTATGTCAGAAAAGAACTAGAAGAAGAGAGAGATGTGATTAAGACCATTAACAATTCCAGTAAGAAGACAATAGAAATCTTTGAGAGTGGAATTCGTGGTAAGGTTAATGGTTTAGGTTTTGATAAGGCTAGACAAGAAGAAAAAGTAGCTATTGTCAATGATGATAGTAAGGTAGAAGCTAACACATCTAAATCTGAAGGTAAGAAAATTGTTTCTGAACCTAATCATGTTAAATTTGTTGATTCAAAAGGTACCCCTGTTGTACACAAAAGGATTAACAATAGTAATTCAGATGAGAAAGTGTTAGAGAAACCTAAGAATGTAAACATAGGGTTTCTGTCTAAGTCTCAGTTGAAACAGAGATTAGATGGTCTTTCAGAGTCTAGCAAGATCAAGAGAAATAGGAATGGAAAAGAAGGTATTAACAAAGAGAATAATTACAAGAATGTACCTGATGCACCTAGGAAAAAATGCTATAAGTGTGGTAATCATAATCATTTGGCCCTAGACTGCAATCAAAAACCTTCTTGGAAAACTGAGTTCAGATTCCCCAAGACTCAGAAAATTCAATACCAACCACAAAAAGCTTGTTATCATTGTGGTAGTTTACTTCATTCCATTTACATGTGTAGAGAATATCATGAACTGTATTATGACTATTATTCTTTGAAATCTGAAACTCCTAGTCACAAACAGTTTGTGAGATCAGAGTCTAAAGTTGACTCTGCAACAGGTAAAATAAAAGCAAAATCTTCAAAGTCTGTTGTCTCTAAATCTAGTAAGAAAGGATCCAATCAAAGTTGGGTCCTAAAAAATTCTAACTAGTTACTTTTTGTTTGCAGGGCACAGGAAAGAAGCATTCAATTATCTTGGACAATGGATGCTCTGGACATATGACTGGAAAGAAGTCCCTGCTTACAAAGTTTGAGAGGAAAGCTGGCCCAGTAATATCTTTTGGAGATGGCAACAAAGGAGAAACTCTGGGATATGGCTCAATTGTTTTGGGGAATGTCATCATAGGAAGTGTAGCACTGGTTGAAGGCTTGAAACATACTCTTTTAAGCATAAGTCAACTGGGTGATAAAGGTTACAAATCAATCTTTGACAGAGAAGGATGCAAAATCTTGAATATGCAGAATGGAGACATTGTTCTAACTGGTCAAAGACATGGTAACATATATGAAGCCAGCTTAAGTGATACATCTAAATGAATTGTTAGATGTCTCTACAGCAAAGCAACAAGTGATGAAAGCTGGAATTGGCACAAGAAGCTCTCACATCTTAATTTCAAGAAGCTTAATCAACTTGTTAAACACAATTTGGTGAGAGGCCTACCACAGGCAAATTTTGTGCAAGATGGACTTTGTGATACATGTCGGCTTGGAAAGCAAAGAAGAATCACTTTCAAGAGCAAAATTGAAAATTCAATTACTGAACCATTTCACATGCTACATCTTGATCTGTTTGGTCCAGTAAACATTATGTCTATCAGCAAGAAAAGATATGCTCTAGTTATGGTGGATGATTTCACAAGGTTCACATGGGTGTTCTTTCTACACAAGAAGGATGAAGCTCCTCAGCAAATCATTGAACTCATCAAGAATATTCGTAATAACTCTGAGTACAAAGTCAAAGTACTTAGGAGTGACAATGGTACAGAATTCAAGAATTCTACAATGGAGGGGTTTTGTGCAGACAATGGAATCACTCAACAGTTTTCTGCACCTGGTACACCTCAACAAAATGGTGTAGTGGAAAGAAAGAACATGACTCTCATAGAGGCAGCAAGAACCATGCTTGCAGATGCAAAACTTCCAACCTACTTTTGGGCAGAAGCTATTAACACTGCATGTTTCACTCAAAATTGTACCTTGGTAAATAGTCATGGAAAAACTCCCTATGAGATGATCAAAGGAAAGAAACCAAGTGTGAAATATTTTCACATCTTTGGATGCAAATGCTATGTCCTAAAAGTTCATCCAGAACAACTTGGAAAATTTGAAGCCAAATCGGATGAAGCAATTTTTCTAGGATATTCAGCATCTAAGACCTTCAAAGTTTATAATCTCAGAACTCACATTGTTATGGAATCAATTCATGTTGCATTTGATGATAAGAAATTTGGAATTTTGCAAACTGATGAAAGCCATGACAAATTGGAATTTGAAAATCTGAAGAATTCTGAGATACTCTCAAGTGATGATGAAGGTTCTCCAGAAGGAATTTCTATTGCTTCTCAAAGGAATGCTACTGTTGAGGGGGAGCAAATAAATCAGAGAGAACACAGTGATCATCAGGAGCAGACTAGTCTTTCAGAGTCTATTCCATCAGGAATTGACGTTTCAGAGTCTACTCCATCAGGAACTGACCTTTCAGAGTCTACTGAGGAAAGATCAGTAACTAGCAGCAATATGGAATCTACTGATTCTATTGATCAAAGGAGAGTTTTTGAAGGTAGAGAGAATTCTTCTACAAGGGATACCACTAACTTAGGGGGAGAGACTAGCAGAGTTAATCTACCACCTGTTAGAAAATGGACAAAGGATCATACTGAAGATTTGATAATTGGTGATCCAAATAGTGGTGTTCGAACTAGAAGATCAATTCAAAATGAATGCTTGTATAGTTGTTTTCTCTCAAAGAATGAACCTAAGAAGGTTGAAGAAGCCTTACAGGATCCTGATTGGGTAATTGCAATGCAGGAGGAGTTAAGTGAGTTTGAGAGAAACAAAGTCTGGAAACTAGTACCAAGACCTAAAGATAGATCTATTGTTGGTGCAAGATGGGTTTTCAGAAACAAGCTAGATGAATCTGGTATGATTGTAAGAAACAAAGCAAGACTGGTGGCCAAGGGTTATTCTCAGGAAGAAGGCATTGATTATGATGAGACCTTTGCACATGTAGCAAGATTGGAAGCAATCAGAATGTTTCTTGCATTTGCAGCTCATTCAAAATTCAAGGTATACCAGATGGATGTAAAGAGTGCTTTTCTAAATGGCAAACTTGATGAGGAAGTGTATGTGGAACAGCCACCTGGATTTGTTGATCCAAAGTTTCCAAATCATGTCTACAAACTTGACAAGGCACTCTATGGACTAAAGCAGGCACCAAGAGCATGGTATGAGACTTTGTCTAAATTTCTTCTTGAAAATGGCTTCACAAGAGACTCTGATTATGCATGGTGTAAGATAGACAGGAAAAGCACTACAGGTACATGTCAATTCTTGGGAAATAGATTGATTTCTTGGGCAAGCAAGAAGCAACAATCTGTTTCAACCTCAACTGCAGAAGCTGAGTACATAGCAGCAGGCAGTTGTTGTGCACAGCTCCTTTGGATAAGAAATCAGTTGCTGGATTATGGTATGACACTTAGTAATATTCCTATGTTTTGTGATAATACTAGTGCTATTAAAATTGCAGAAAATCCAGTTCAACATTCAAGGACTAAGCACATTGATGTCAGGTATCATTTTATTAGAGAACATATTGAGAATGGTACTGTGGAACTTCATTTTGTTCCTACTGACAAACAGCTTGCAGATATTTTAACTAAACCACTTGATGAGACTACATTCAGTAGACTAGTAAGTGAGTTAGGAATGTTAAATTTTTAGATCTGTAACATCTGCAAAAGTAGCAAGGTATGTTGTTCTTAGCTTATAGACTTGATATTCTTGTCAGGATCTATATTTGATTGTTAAAATGCTTGAGTTATAACACATTGCCTTGATAAATTTCAGTATGATAGACTTGTTAATAATCATCAGGATTAGATTTGTTATCAGGATGCTGACGTCATCAGTATTGTGTCAGCATCAGGATTTGAAAATTATATTTTTAAATCACATTGCATTTTGTGATTATTTTGATGAGAGGTCATCAGGAAAAGGAAGCTGATCAGTATTGATTATTTATACCCTGATTTATTTCATGAAAAATCAATTTTGGATTTTATTTTCCAAAATCGTGGGTAACCGCATTTTTCAGAGACTGACACCTGTCAATCTACGTGTCAACGTGGGATAGTGGTCTGAAAGATTTGTGAAATATATTTGTTTTGAAACTCTAATCGTGTAATTGCTTTCTCTAATTTTACATTCTCTAAAGCAAAAATCACTCTTGAGTATTCAAAATCACTAATTCATTTCAAGAATTTTTCAAGTTCTTTTCAGATCAAAAATGGCAGCTCAGAGAAGATTACCTAAATCAGTAGCCTTCAAGTTTGGTGACTTTGATTTTATGACAAACAATCATGTTGCAGCTATCACCAACAAGGAAGGAGTGTCATCTGATTTTCATCCAATCATGGACTTTCTGGCGTATGGACCATTAAGTTATGCATTGACAGCATCTCCACAGATTAATCAAGTAGCTATTTCACAAGCTTGGGAGAATGCTGAGGTAATTGATTCTACTCAGAGTCAATCAGGTAAGATTGTTCTACATTTAGGACAAGATTCATTTGACATTACTGAATCTGTTGTTAATTCAGTACTTTGCTTACCTGTTACTGATAGTTATGTAAGTGTACCATCTGATGATAATATAAGAACTATGTTGTCTGAATTAGGTTATAGTGGACCTCTAGATAACATGAGCCAGTTGAATAAGTCTTTTCTTAGAAAGGAATGGTCTTTTTACTTTGATCAAATTGCTAAATGTTTTACTGGCAAATGTAGTTCTTTTCAGCAAATTACTTCTGTTACATCACATATTGCTTATAGTTTGCTTTATGACAGAGTAATCAACATTGGTCATATTATCTTAAGTCAGATGAGTATTAAACTTGGGTTAAGAGATCAAAACAGGAAAATGGTTATTATCATAGATTTATGCAAATGTTTATTAACTATTTTATTCCTGATGTTGAAACTAGATTTGGTAGAGAACATTGTGTTTCTTCTTATGAACAGCAAAAGAGAATTTTCTCTGACATTACAAAGAAGGACAATGAAAAGAATCTAGATGAAATACCTGCAATTCATTATCCACAACATGTTCAGGTAATTCTTAAAACTCATCTTCCTACTTTCTACAATTCTTCTTTCTTTTGTGGTGAAATGGCTCAGGAATCTCAATTGGAGGAGAACCCACCTGTGTCTACCCAAGTAGCCCAAAACATTATAGTCTCTGAAACAATTCAAGAACCAAATTTTGATCCACAGCCTATTGTTTCAAAGAAACCAACCTCTGGTGTTTCTCAAAAGACATCAGTTGTAAGGAAGAGAAGATTTGTTGTGTCAAGTAGTAGTAGTAACTCTAGTGAAGATGATGATGATTTAACTCTTGCTGAGAGAGCAGAATTGAAGGCTGCAATTCAACTTTCTTTGTTAGCACAAAGAGATGAAAAACCTAGTCACAGCCAGGCTGCAGTCTCTCAAAAGGCTGTAGTTCTTAAAAAGGGAAAACAGTTACTAGATACTGACTCTCAAAAGACTGTGTCTATTGAACCAAGATCTCATCCCAAGATCACTTCTGTGTCTACACCTCTTGAGTCTTCTCAGGATAAATCTTTTGCTCACTATATCAGGAGAACAAGGAGAAAGATTCAATTGTCACCTACACACACAGAGTCTAGTCCAACTAATATCATGCAGGTTTCTACAAATCAAGCTACATCTATGTCAGTATTTGACAAGAGAGATCTGGATATTGATTCTTCATGGGAAACTACATTATCATACAGACTGGCTATGGGACTAATTTCTCTCAAAGTGAAGTTGTCAAGGCCTGTTCTAGATTTTCTGGTTGAAAGAGTACCAAAACTTTTATTTCCAGATGAATATGGACTTCTACATCAAAGACTTGACTTAATGAAGATGTATTTCTATGTGTCTGTCAGAAGACAATTAGTCAAGAAATTTGGACTCTCAAAGCATGGTGCACTTCAATCACTTCATGCATATTTATTTGACAAGAATGTCATTATTGAAGATGCTTCAGCTCAAGGTGAACAACTGGAGGAAGTAGATAGAGGAATGCAGTCAACAGAAGATACTATTGCACCAGTGGTGAATAGTAGGAAAGATCAGATCACAGTCACTGTAACACAAGAACCATCTAGTCAGAGAAAGGATGACTCAGGAGCTGTGATAGCTGATGTTGAAAGGACTTCTGTGATGACTGAGAATGCAAGTGAGATACCCTATGATATGGGAGGAATGACTTTGGTTGATTTTTCTGAAGATCAAACAAATTTTGTTCAGTCGGAGTCTATCCACCTTGAGGGTGTGTCTCAGCAAACAACACTTAAAGACGGTGATGTACTAACTATGGTGTCTAATGAAGTATTACTGAAGACATCAGAGTCTAGTAAAGAACCTAAAAGTGGTATACTGGAGCCTGTAGTTTCTGTAAGGAAAGAAGATGATTGTAAGGGTTCAGAGACTATAGCAGCTCACTCCTTGGAGAAAACCTCAAGCCACATGCCAAATGAGGAACCCTCTCTCCATGTGAGTTCAGGTATAAAAACTCCTTCTAAACTCTATTTTTCTGTAGGTCATGAGAGCACTTATTCAAATTTGAGTGATACACTTGAAAAGATGGACTTAGATCCACAATTTGAGCGGCTGGCTCCTGACCAGGCAAAAGGTGAGGTAGAAAGAGTGTTGACTTTAGTAAGTCAAAGTGAGAATGAGGGTATGGATGATCAACTCCATAGTGAGGGAGAGAAAATTAGGAAACCATCATTTGATTTCTGGGATCAGGTTTTTCCTGAATCTTGGTCTGAAAATTTGGGTATGGATGCTGGTACTTATTCATTCATCAAAATGTATCAGAAGAATGACCTAGCACATCACAATGCAAAGCCAGAAGTTAAAGCTCAGAAGCAAAAGGAGAGGCTTGCAGGAATCATTAACAGAAGAGGTGCCAGGATAAAGCAATCTCTTGATACATATGTACCAGATGAAGTTCCTAATGATCCTAGTGTTCCTTTGTATGTACTTCCAATATCAGCAAGAATTGAGATATCTACAGTCTCTGATCACTCTAAGGAGGAGTCAGGATTTGAAGATGTTAGTACACAGAATACTGGTGAAGGAGATGATGATCATGTTTCAGTTCCAGAACAGAAAGATGAAGATGTTGATACTTCTAATCAGGTTTTATTACTTGAATATCATACAACTCAAACAACTTCTTCTACAAGACTTGAAGATACAGTTCTTTCTGATTCTAATACTAGAGATACTAGAAGCACTTCCAATATTGAAGTTCATTCTGATGTTTTGAAAGATATTCAGAATTCTCAAATTGATATTCAAACAAGACTTCAATCACTTGAAGATAACCAAGTCACAATTATGGAAAATCAAGCAGTTCTTATGAATCTCATTTGTTCTGTTTCTGAATCTCTTGGAATTAATGTTGCTGATGTCAAAAAGGGGGAGATAAAGACAATTCAAAGACAACAACAACACTACCAGACTAAAGGAGATAAAGATAAAGTTGGGGGAGATAAAGAGCAGACAAAGGGTAGTAAAAAGAAGAACCAGGAGTGACAGTGGTGAATCTCAGCTAGGAAGTGGTAAAGGAAGAGTAAAGGAAGAGCAGCATTAATAGTTAAAATTCTTTCTTCTAAGTACTAGATAAACGTCTACATCTGAGAAGGAGGTACTTAAACTTCATAATTCTACATTCATAAATTCTATTCTGGTTGTATTGTTATATGTTTTGACATCCACAACTTAGATTTATGCTTCAGATTTTAAAGCATAAATAGGGGGAGATTGATAGGAATAATTCATAAGTTGTGATGTTAAGAATAGAATTTACACATTATACTTCTTGTAATCCTGATCTTATAAAGGATTTAGCACTGTATATAGGATTTATGTGTAAGACAGTTGTCTGTATAGTTTAGTCAGGAATGAACAGTGTATCGGAGACTACATGTCAGGAACAGAGAGCAAATCCTGATGACGGTCCAATACTGATGGTTGATCAGATACTGATGCAGTGTACAGATCCTGATATCAGTCGTGTTACTGATGATGTCATTATGGATGCTACAGAAACTGGTAAGTGCTATAAAACAGGATCGTTGTTTGAAGAAAAAGCAAGAAGATATTATGAAGGAAAGAGTTTTTCTATTGAAGGAAACTATCGACTAGAAGGCAGAACATTGTCATGTATAGATTATATCTTTCTGTTATTAGTTGATAGGTAGCATTATAAATACTCTCTCAATATCATTGTAAAGAGTGTGAGTCGAACAAGTGAATGTGCGTAGCTCTGTATAAGGTTTGTATTCGAGAGTTCGAAACAAACAGAGAGAGATTTGTATTGTCAGCAGCTGCTAAAGGTATTGTACACCTTTGGTAGAGTTTGTATTTGATCTTATTTATACAAACAAGAGTTTGATTCATTCGTTTATTCTTGTTCATATAATCAAGCAAAAATCAGACACGATTATATAACTTGTATTCAACCCCCCCTTCTACAAGTTATTCGAGTTAACAATACCCCACCCATGATCTGGAATTGGCAGCAATCGTTTTTGCCTTAAAAATTTGGAGGCACTACTTGTATGGGGAGAAGTGTGAGATTTACACTGACTATAAGAGCCTCAAGTACATTTTTACGCAAAAAGAGCTTAACATGCGCCAGAGAAGATGGCTAGAGCTAATCAAGGATTACGACTGTGAGATTCGTTATCACCCGGGCAAAGCCAATGTGGTGGCTAACGCCCTTAGTAGGAAAGAGAAGCTGAAAATGATAACTACGGAGGAAGAATTGATAAAAGACCTTGGGAAGTTGGAAATTGAGATTAAGATACCTGAAGCAGGTCAAGAGAAGCTAATGGAAATTCGAATCCAGCCTCTATTGTTGGAAAAGATTAGGTTATGCCAAGAGCGAATGATGGAAGCAGAAAAGAACTCGACTGAGGAGTTAATGACTGAGGAAGAAATCAAGTGTGAAAAGGATAAAGAAGGGATCATGAGAAACAAGTGGAGGATATGGGTCCCAAATGATCAGGAACTCAAGGATGAAATTTTATATGAGGCACACAACTCAAGGTACTCAGTGCACCCCGGTAGTACCAAGATGTATAGGGATTTGAAAGAGTACTACTGGTGGCCCAACATGAAAAAGGACGTTGCAGAGTGGGTAAGCAAGTGCTTGACCTGCCAGAAAGTGAAAGCAGAGCACCAGAGGCCCAGTGGTCTCCTACACCCCTTGGAGATTCCCGAATGGAAATGGGAACATATAGTTATGGACTTCGTAGTAGGTTTACCAAGGACCAAAACAAATCATGACGCCATATGGGTAATTATAGACCGACTAACAAAGTCTGCTCACTTTCTTTCGATCAACGAAAGGTATACGGTCGATAGGCTAGTAGATATCTACCTCAAGGAGATATTGGCGCGACATGGAGTCCCAGTCGCCATAGTATCCGACAGAGATCCCAGATTTAACTCCAGGTTTTGGAGGAGCTTTCAAGAATGTGTAGGAACGAGACTCAACATGAGTACAGCTTACCATCCCCAGACGGACGGTCAAAGTGAAAGGACCATCCAGACACTAGAAGATATGTTGAAAGTCTGTGCTATAGACTTTAAATGAAATTGGGATGATCACTGGCCATTAATTGAGTTCTCCTACAACAATAGCTTTCATTCAAGCATAGGAATCCCGCCTTACGAGGCCCTTTATGGAAGGAAATGCCGATCTCCCCTATATTGGGATGAAGTTGAAGAGAGCGAAAGATGCTCGGGCCTGAGATGGTCCAACGGACAAAGGATGCAGTGGATCTAATCAGAGGACGGCTGGTAGCAGCCCAGGATCGACAAAAGAAATATGCCGACTTAGCTCGGAAAGGAAAAGAATATGAAGTGGGAGACCTAGTGTTCCTAAAGGTGTCCCCTTGGAAAGGTTTAATGAGGTTTGGAAAGAAAGGAAAGCTGAGTCCTAGGTATATTGGACCTTTTGAGATCTTAAGACATATTGGAGAGCTAGCTTATGAACTGGCATTATCCCCGAACCTGCAGCAAGTACACAACGTGTTCAATGTCTCAATACTGAGGAAGTATAACCCAGATGCCAAGCACATAGTGGAATATGAGCACGTGGACATGCAACCAGACTTGACCTATATAGAGCAGCCTGTGAAATCCTAGACAGAAAAGATCAAGTGCTCCGAAACAAGGTCATCAAGCTTGTCAGAGTTTTGTGGCATAACCACAACATGGAAGAATCAACCTGGGAGCTAGAAAGTGCAATGATGGAGAAGTACCCCCATTTGTTCTCAAACTGATTCCGGGACGGAATCCTTTTAAGGAGGGGAGACTGTGAGAACCCAGATTTTTTATAGAATTAAAACTTTTTCTTATGTAATAATATAGGAGTGAATAGTGGTTATGACTGCGATGTAACGAATGTTTATTGAATGAATGAGATGGATTTTAATTCAAGAATTTATATCTCATGAAGACTGCTTTTGGTGGACGACATAGATAAGAATGATCTATCTCCTAGGGATATAAGTTATATTATTCCAAGAAAGATTATTCTTATATCATCCAAATCAATATCTGTTATTAGTCCAGTGGTTCCGTAAAAGGGTTAAGGAACGCCCGTAAGAGGACCAGGGCATTTTTAATAATTATAAGGAATAAAAGAAATAATAAAGTATGAATAGTGATTTTGGTAAAGATGAGAATATTATTAGACGACGCTATATAGAAGTATTCAGAAAGGAAATCTGAGTTCGTATTAGCGATCTAGGAAGAAATTAAGTGTATGTAAAAGCTGTCGAATTCAGAAAAATAGCACTTTTATTTTCTCCGAGAATTCCCTGGACACTACAAGACTTAAGGAATTATTAAAAGGATTTAAGGAAATTAAATTCGAGAAGTATTAAGAAAGATGGAGAATGTTATTATAAATATTAAGAAGGTTTTCGGTAAAACCCTAACTAGAAACGAATGAGTTATTCCCTCGAACGATCAATGAATTGAGCAGTAAACGGACAAAGAAACAAGCAGAGGGAGCAAGAGTCATGCATAAGCTACTAGAAAATATCTAGTAACCAATATAGTTACAAGAGTAACTAGAATCAAGTGAATCAACCAAGTACTTAGCAATCAAACCACTTAGTTAGCTTATAACCATCCAAAGATCAACACTTGGCTTGCTAAATACATCACCTAGTGCATCATCACTTTATTAAAGCAACCAAGGATGAGATATTATGCTAAAAATATCACTTTATGCATTATTCAAGAACAACCAAGCAATAAAACATCCATCTCTCTCTTTTTTATTCTATTCGGCCAAGGCCTTAATTCCAAACTCAAAATCCAACTTCCAACCATTTTTTGATCTTGAAACTTTTATGGTGAGTCTTACATTTCATAAAAATGATCTCCTCAAAATCTTAGCATCAAACTCATCTTTTTCCATTTTCAAATAAATCACTAAAGATGAGGATGAATAGTGTTTTCATGAACTAATCTTGTTTTTCCTTGATTTCTTTGGTTGATTTAGCAAGTTTAAGCACTCCCAAGGACCATTCAAGGCTTAGTAAGGCTAGATCATACTCCAAGGAAGGTATAACAACTTGAAACCCTAGATCTACCTTGAGTTTTTTGCATGTTCTTGAGTGATCTATGGTTAGTAATGTTATTAGTAGGTTATAAGCATGATTATAAGCATGATTCTGATTTAGTTTTGGTAAATGTTAAAAATAGTTTAGATGAACGGAAAGGCATTTCTTGGCCTCAGTTCATGGTTAAATATCATGTATATGTTGTTTGGAGTGGATACCATGATTATTGGAAGGTTTGGAATTTGGAAATATTCGATTTATAGCCGTTGTAATGCCGAAATTTCGTTAACCTTAAGAACACGAGTTTGCCAGTAGGTATAACTCACTGCCTAGCTTCGTAATCTGCCATGTTAGGATAGATTATGTTATGAGCGTCGTTTTGATATAAAGATCGCATGAAACGGACTTACGGTTTAGGAGTTATGATTAAATTCGTAAAAGTGGTTCGGAACCGTAATCGAAAGTTCGTAACCGAAATTGGATCCCTTTAATATTACGAAATTAGTGGCAAATCTTATTAATTAAATATTAGAGATAAAAAGGAAGGTGTGGGAGAAGACCACATGTCGAAAGGATCGTTTTCCGATTTTATAAAAATGTTCGAATCAAGATGAAACGCAAACGAACCCTTAAAAATGCACTTGATTATAACTTTGGTAAATAACTTAGAAAATGGGTGATAAAAACTCGTAGTATAATATTGATTCGTAAATGATCGATCTTAAAACTTACATGGCTTAAGTATGTATCAAGTGTGGGTACAATGACACGTCATAATAGCAAACATATGTCGAACCGCGTCGGTAATAAAAGAGTTGCACTAAGAGGGGTATAAAGGGATAATACGAAAATGTGTTTCGATCTAAGTGGAGTTTATATTTAACCTTTGTAAAGTGTTAAGTGATTAATCCCGAATGCCTTGGCTATTTATAGATCACCAGGCAGACCCGGGACATGCTACCACTACCCCTACCCGCACTCGATTCCCAGGCAAGTTTTAAATACTTCTTAAAGGCTGTTGTTGTGAATATATATATATATGCTTTCTGTTATACATATGCCATATCATGTATGCCTACTTTCAAAGTCATATTGATATACTTGTTCCCTGAATTATTGTTGGCTTATAAGCTAGGTAGATAATAAATCAGTTATAAGCCGGAAATTACTAAGACCCTTAAGCGAAGGGCATCTGAATCTCATTCTTTGATTATAGACCGGGAGTCGTTATTCCTTGATATATTGATATTATTTTCAGAGGAAAATAACTAAGTAAATATTTTCCACTTAGAATCTGGCGAATATTATTGGAATATTCCCTTGAGATTATTTGATAAATATTATTCGGATTATTCATCAGATATTTATTTATTCGATGAACATTACCTTTAATGTTCATCTAAAGTCGATTTAATATTCGAATATTATTTCGAACCCTCATTTAAGTATTTACTTAAAGAATATTCATTCGAGCTTATTTACTCAATAAATATTATTTTGAATATTCATTCGAGAGTATTTATTTAATGAATATTATTATTCCTTCGGGCCTTATCTATTCAAATGAATATTATTTCAATTATTCATTCAGACTCCAGCTATTCTATAAACCTTAGTTGAACATTGATTCGAACTCAAGCTATTCGATAAATATTATTTTAAATATTCCCTTGAGACAATGAACGTTATCTCAACATTCATTTAAAGTCGATTCTATTATGGAATATTATTTCAAATAATCATTCGATAATCATTTCTTCTATAAATATTATTAATTGAATATTCATTGTTTATTCAATAAATATTGTCTCGAATATTCATTCGATAATTATTTTCCTCAATAAGTATCATCCTTAAGTTAAATATTCATTATTCGTTCAATGAATATTATTCTAAATATTTATTCAAAGATTATTCCGAGCAACCCTTTTCCAATATCTGTGACTTAATAAATATTCTTGGAATATTTATTTAATTCTTCTAACTCGTTTCAAAGATGATTGATTTCATTCACATAGTATCATCGACCTTCGAACATTATATAAATTATTACAGAATCTTATTTTTATTATTATATTATCAAGAAAGGTTCTCAGTAATTCCATTCTTCCTTCGATTCTATTATAAGGGAACCTTACTTGAGGAATGTTTTTTATTTTATGACTGCCCGGTCATAAATTATTCGTTTCACTCGCAACTTGGTTGATATTATTCATGGAATCTTGTTTACCCTCTCATCATTCGAGGGGTAGTATTGTTGGAACAAGTTGATATCCATTAACAAGCCTCGGCTTGGGAAATATTGATGAATTTTCCTTTCCAACTAGATACGACTACTTTGTGGAGTCTTATCAATAAGTATTATACTTGGGGAAAGGGGGACGATCTTTACGTTTCAGAATCATGGATTTACTCGAACTAGGAGTATTTGTGTAAGAGGCTGTGGGCCAGTCCATCATTGATAATCGGTGTAAGAGGCTGTGGGACAGTCCATCCTTGAAATAGGGTCCGAGTGGCGCTGGTCCCGTCTATGCCCAACCGTTGGCTAGGGAGATCCGGCGTATGGTGGTGTCCATATGTTCTTCCTTCTACATTTAGAGAAACAAATCTTGAGATGCACAACCTACGACTAATCATCGTAAGGCGGTGTCATCTGGCGCGACATACTCCACTATTGGTTCACTATCCATAGTCTATTTATTTTCTGCAACATCATCACGGTTGGCAGAATTGAAAAGTATTTGAAACTGGAATTGCAATATCTTCCTTGCAAGTTCCTATTTTATGAAAATGATGTTATCTTACTTATCTTGACATAGCATATACTTCCTCAAAATATATATGTGTGAACTACCTTGTAACTTCATCCTTTATATTGGACTGGCACTATTTTTGCTAATGCATGGCATATGGTTTCAAAATATATCTTTGAACTGTCATATATATCACTGTACAGTTACATTATTATTGGTGGGCTATTGCTCACCCTTGCTTATTATTATGTCACAACAACAGCTAGGTCACATGGCTCGCGTCAGGCGCACTCGGCGCAAGCAAGTTACCCGCCCTACAGGACTACCCGCTGATGTCATTGCTGCCATTGTTGAGGTAGCATAGATCAGCAACCATGGGTTTACCGGTTTAATTATATGTATCAATAATGTTAATCAACGGCAAAACTCTTAAACTTATGATGTTATCCTTTTGGTCTGTAATAACTTATATTCGTGGAACCTTAATGTGAGACTTATTTCAATTTCATCTTTGGGACTATAACTGTGTGTGTGAGTGGATATTATTGTGGGGTCACATCATGTGATTATTTATTGTGAATTCAAGTAAAGTACCAATCATGGAAAATAAGATCGTAACGACCCGATCCCGGACCCCGGATCTGGGGGTGTTACATTGAAAGATTTTACTCAAATGTTATATTATCCGGGATATTATACTGAGATGAAGTATAGATTATTATTTTGTTTAGAAGAGAAACTGATATTATATTATTCTATATGTCTTTTTCTTATAAACGAAAATGAAAGGTTATGTGGAGTAATTAAGGATAAATTTTTCTCTTGAATTATTATAGTGAATTTTCAGTTTATTTATATATATATATATATATATATATATTCCTTTGATGCTAGTTTACAAAATTTATCTTGATGAGCTATTATAGCTCACTCTTGCTATTTATTTATATAACAGCTAGATCAGGTGCTGAAACGTCGCAGTACAACCCGGAAGAGGGTAAAGGGGAAGTCTACCTTATGAGAAAGTATCGACACCTTTTCTCAAGGTAGTATATACTTATATATGGGTGTAATAGATGGTATTCTGGGATTGTAATAATAGTTTATCTTTAACTGCTATCATTAATGGATGTTGTTCTCTGAGCATATGACTGGAGTGTATTAATATTATTAAGTGTGGGGTCTATTGTGTGAGTTTTATTATGCATTTATATTCCAGCTGCCAAGAGTAGAATATTAATAAATTGAAATTGGTCCATGACGGTCTGGATTCCTGACCCCGGATTTGGGGCTGTCACACAGAAGATATTCCGAAGACTGCTTTTCGCACCAGATACGGACATTATGAGTTCCTAGTGATGGCTTTCGGATTAACGAATGCGCCAGCTGTGTTTATGGATTTGATGAATATTATGTTCAAGAAGTATTTGGATAAGTTTGTAATTGTATTTATTGATGATATCCTTATATACTCGAGAAACCTTGAAGAACATACCGAGCATCTGAGAATCGCATTAGAAACCCTGAGAAAGGAAAGATTATACGCAAAATTTTCTAAGTGTCAGTTTTGGTTGCAAGAAGTGCAATTTTTAGGTAATGTGATTAGTAAAGAAGGAATTAGAGTGGACCCTGCTAAGATTGAAGTTGTGGTAAGTTGGAGTAGACCAAGAACTCCTACTGAAGTGAGAAGTTTCTTAGGATTGGCTGGTTACTACCGGAGATTTGTTCAATATTATTCAAAGTTTGCTACACCATTGACTAAGTTTACCCGGAAGAACGAGAAATTTGTTTGGAATGACAAGTGTGAGGAGAGTTTTCAAGAATTGAAGAAAAGATTGATTTCCACACCAGTGTTAGTATTGCCAGATGATAAAGGAGATTTTGTTATCTATAGTGATGCTTCACACAAAGGATTAGGATGTGTTTTGATGCAACACGGAAATGTTATTGCGTACGCTTCGAGACAGCTTAAGCCACATGAGCAAAAGTACCCGACACACGATTTGGAATTAGCTGCGATTGTGTTTGCGTTAAAGATTTCGCGACATTACTTGTACGGAGAAAAGTGTGAAATTTTCACGGATCATAAAAGCTTGAAGTATATTTTTACCCAGAAAGAGTTGAACATGAGACAAAGAAGATGGTTGGAGTTAATCAAGGATTATGATTGCACGATAAGTTACCATCCAGGAAAAGCGAATGTTGTAGCAGATGCGTTGAGTAGGAAAGAGAGTTTGAACACACTGACTATGCCTAAGGAGTTATTTCGAGAGTTTGAAAGTTAAATTTAGAAATTTATGATTCATCGGATGCGGATGAGTTTCTTAGTACGATGAATTTTCAACCAGAGTTGTTGGAGAAGATTAGGAGATGTCAAGAAGAAGTGATGAATTGTGAGATGAATACGCTGACCAGAGAAGAGATCTGTACACAGAAAGATGATTAAGGTATTTTGAGATTTGGTAAGAGGATATGGATTCCTAATGTTTTGGAGTTAAAAAATGAGAGTTCGAGATATTCAATTCACCCAGGAAGTACCAAGATGTACCGAGATTTGAAAGAAAACTTTTGGTGGCTGGGCATGAAGCGAGAAATTGCCGAATGGATAATTAAGTGCTACACATGCCAGAGGATTAAAGCGAAACATCAAAAACCAAGCGGATTGTTACAACCATTGGATATCCCTGAGTGGAAGTGGGAACATCTTGCCATGGATTACGTAGTAGGATTGCCAAGGACTAAAGCGAATCACGACGCGATTTGGGTTATCATTGACTGATTAACAAAGTCTGCACATTTCCTACCGATTAACGAAAGATTCTCACTGGATAAGTTAGTGCATTTGTATTTGAAGGAGATAGTGTCACGTCATGGAGTTCCTGTTTCGATAGTGTCTGATTGAGACCCGCGATTCAATTCAAGATTTTGGAAGCAATTTCAAGAATGTTTAGGAACCCAACTTAAGATGAGTACAGCTTACCATCCACAGACGGACGGACAGAGTGAAAGGACTATTCAGACCATAGAGGATATGTTAAGAGCTTGTGCATTGGATTTTAAAGGAAGCTGGGATGAACATCTGCCATTGGTTGAATTTTCGTACAACAATAGTTACCACGCGAGTATTGGAATGCCCCCGTATGAAGCTTTGTATGGAAGGAAGTGTAGATCGCCAATGTATTGGGAAGAAGTTGGTGAATGGAAGATTTTAGGACCAGAGCTGCTCCAGCAGACGAAGGAGAAGGTTGAAGTTATTCAGAAGAGATTAATTACAGCTCAAGATCGACAAAGAAAATTTGCTAATTTGAATCGGAAGGATATGAGTTTTGAGATAGGAGATCAAGTGTTGCTAAAGGTATCACCGTGGAAAGGAGTTACGAGATTTGGTAAGAAAGGAAAACTAAGTCCAAGGTTTGTAGGAGTGTAGGACCATTCGAGATTTTAAAGTGAGTCGGAAAAGTTGCTTAAGAATTGGCATTACCATCATACATGCACTATATTCACGTATTCCACGTATCTATGCTCAACAAGTACAATCCAGATGCGAGTCACGTAATCGCGTATGAGCCTACTGAAATTCAGCTAGATTTATCTTATGAAGACCAATCGGTAGAAATTCAAGATAGAAGTGAAAGAAAGCTCAGGAATAAGATTGTTAGATTGGTTAAAGTTTTGTGGAGGAATCCTAGAGTCGAAGAGTTGACTTGGGAACTTAAAAGCGAGATGCTTGCCAAGTATCCTCATCTGTTTACTTAGGTGAGATTCTGGGGACAGAATCATTTTAAGGGGGAAGTAGGGATGGGCGTCGGGGCACTTCGGGGCCGGGGAGTGCTATCCCCGCCCCCATCCCCGAATTCAAACTCGATCCCCGTCCCCGGCCTGATCCCCGTCGGGGACTATTTTTCATTCCCCGTCCCCGGCCCAAACAGATAACGGGGATCCCCGCGGGGAATCGGGGAATTTTATTTAAAACAAAAAACAATATTAAATAAATTTAAACACTATAGTGATCTCAAATGCATTAAATTAAGATAAAAAAATATTACTTAAAGAAACAATTATAAATAACATGGAAATGAAGATATTTAACTATTAGAAAGACAAACATATAAAATTAAAATATCATTTTATTTCCAATATGAAGTATTGGAAATTCGTTTATATCAATATATGATTATTAATATATATATATTAAAGTGTGGTGAAATCGAGTCGGGATTGAAAATCGGGGCGGGGTCGGGGATCGGGCCGGGGAGACATAAAAACCCGGCCCCGGCCCGCTCCCCGATTTTTTTTGAAAATTGTCCCCGCTCCTCGGCCCGTACCCGAAAAAATCCCCGAATCCCCGTCCCGTTCGGTGCGGGGATCGAATCGGGATCGGGCGGTCCGGGATGAATGCCCATCCCTAGGGAAGGCTATAAAAACCAAGAATTTTTTGCGCTTTTATAAGTTTTTAATTAGTCGTTAAATGAGGAATTATGTGATTTGTATGATGGGTATATTTTTGTGAAGTCAAGATATGTGTGAAATCATGCTTATGAGATTATTTGATGATTGGTATGAGTCGTACATGTTCGTGAAATTTTATTTATATCTTTAGAGCATTAAAACTATTTTTAAAAGTGTATTTTTACTCTTTCGAAAATCATATAAAATCATTGGAGTCGTTTTAAATCATGAAATCTTTTGCATAATAATCTTTGAAATATTACTTAGTTTTAAAATTTGTGTGAGTATTTAATTATGTGTTTTAGTATTTTAAAATGATTTAAAAAGCTTTATTTCATTTAAAAGTTCTTTCTTTCGAAAATTCATATAAAATTGATTTTTGAGCCTAAAATTATTTTAAAAATATTTTGGGCTCCCAAGAAGCAACATATTGGCCTATAAATAAATTTTTTAAAATTTTTTTAAAATAAAGATCATGAAATTACAGACCTCCCCATATTTTTAAAATAATTTTGGGCTCAAAAATGAATTTTATATGAATTTTCGAAATAAAGAATCTTTAAAAGAAATAAAGCATTTTAAATCATTTTAAAATACCAAAACACACAATTAAATACTCAACCTAATTTTAAAAACTAAATGATATCTCAAAGATGATAATGCAAAAAATTTCATGATTTAAAACGACTCCAATGATTTTATATGATTTTCGAAAGATTAAAAATGCACTTTAAAAATAGTTTTTAATGCTCTAAAAATGCAAATAAAATTCCACGAACATAAACGACACATACCAATCATCATATAAGCACATAATCATCATTTCACTCATAACTTAACTTCAAAAAATATTTCCATCATATAATTCACATAATTTTCATTTAACAACTAATTAAACACTTATAAAATCGCGAAAAGTTCTAGGTCGTTATAGCCTTCCCCTTTAAAAGGATTCTGTCCCCAGAATCTCACCTAAGTAAACAGATGAGGATACTTGGCAAGCATCTCGCTCTCAAGTTCCCAAGTCGACTCTTCGACTCTAGGATTCCTCCACATTACTTTAACCAATCTAACAATCTTATTCCTGAGCTTCCTATCACTTCTATCTTGAATTTCTACTGGTTGCTCTTCATAAGATAAATCTGGCTGAATCTCAATGGGCTCATACTCGATTACGTGACTCACATCAGGATTATACCTCTTAAGCATAGATACGTGGAACACATTGTGAATATGGTGCATATGCGATGGTAATGCCAATTCGTAAGCAACTTTTCCGACTCGCTATAAAATCTTGAAGGGTCCAACATACTTTGGACTCAGCTTTCCTTACCCAGTCTGGCCACTCCTTTATAAGGTGATACCTTTAACCATACTTGATCTCCCACTTCAAAACTGATATCCTTTCTGGCTTGATCCGCATATTTCCTTTGTCGATCCTGAGTAGTAATCAATCTCTTTTGAATAATCTCAATCTTTTCCTTCGTCTGCTGAAGCAGTTCTGGTCCTAAAATCTTCCTTTCACCAAATTCTTCCCAACACACTAGCGATCTACACTTCCTTCCATAGAAAGCTTCATAAGGTCGCATTCCTATACTTGCGTGATAACTATTATTGTACGAAAACTCAACCAGTGGCAGATGTTCATCCCAGCTTCCCTTGAAATCCAATGTACAAGCTCTTAACATATCCTCTATGGTCTGAAAAGTCCTTTCACTTTGTCCGTCCGTCTGTGGATGGTAAGTTGTACTCATCTTAAGTTGGGTTCCTAGGCATTCTTGAAATTGCCTCCAAAATCTCGAATTGAATCACGGGTCTCGATCATATGCTATCGATACAGGAACTCCATGTCTTGACACTATTTCCTTCAAATACAACTGTGTTAATTTATCGAACGAGAATATTTCATGAATCGGTAGAAAATGCGCGAACTTCGTTAGTCGATCAATGATACTCAAATCGCATCGTGCTTAACTCTAGTCTTTGGCATTAATTTTACTATAAAATCCATGGCTAGATGTTCCCACTTCCACTCAGGGATATCCAACGGTTGTAATAATCCGCTCCGCTTCTGATGTTCTGCTTTGACTCTCTAAAAGGTTTAACACCTACTTATCCATTGATCAATCTCTCGTTTCATATCTGACCACTCGAAATTCTCCTTCAAATCTCGATACATCTTCATGCTTTCAGGGTGAATTGAATGTCCCGAACTATAAGCCTCACTTAAAATTTCACTCTTTAACTCTAGAACGTTAGGAATCCATATTCTCTTGGAAAATCTTAAAATACCTTATTCGTCCTTCTGGGTACAAATCTCCTCACCAATCAATGTATTCATCTCATAATTCATAACTTCCTCTTGACATCTCCGAATCTTCTCTAACAACTCTAGTTGAAAAGTCATCATATTAAGAAACTCATCAGCCATTACATTCGTTTTACCTGGGTGATAACTTATCGTGCAATCATAATCCTTAATTAAATCCAACCATCTCCTTTACCTCATATTAAGATCCTTTTGGGTGAATATATACTTCAAGCTTTTATGATCCGTGAAAATCTCACACTTCTCTCCATACAAATAATATCTCCAAATCTTCAACGCGAACACAATTCATTACACCATAAAAGGCCTACGACCATATTTTGAGCCTATGTTGCCTTTGCCATGCATGTTTTTGGCTATTACAACATTATCATTTTCATGTTGCCTTAGGTAGCAAAAATATGTTGCCATAGAATAAAAGTGTTTGCATATTGCCGTAGGTATGAAATTATGTTGCCATAATTTTGCAATAATTTTTTTTATATTTTCTACTAAAATAAAAAATTTAACCTTTTTTTACATGAAAATTAATTTACTTTGATAAAAATAATCAAGAAGTTTTTACAAAAATCAAGAATATTCTAGTAAAAGTGATTATTTCATTAAAAATGTTTAAACATTTTCAGGTGAATAATTTTATTTTTATGTTCATTAAATATTATTAAACAAAATTTTTAAATGAAACTTTTTTAAATATATTTTAGTATATCACTAAAATAAAATATTTTCATATATCATTAAAAATATTTGAATATTTAATTTCAAATTATATAAAAAGATTTAAATACATAAAAAATTAAATTTTTTTAAAAAAATAAAAGAATGAAAAGTTAATTTGTTTTTTCCTTCTATTCTAACAGGCAAACGATGAAAATTTGGGTGAGAGCGGCAAAAAGCCCGCCTGCTCTTTTGACTAGTAAAGACTAAAGAGACCGCCCGCTCTTTTCAATTTACGGCTTGGTGTTTAAGGTTTTTCTCATTTCAATTTTTCGTATCGGAAGTAGACTGTAATTGTGTATACATCTTTTTTTGTTTGTTTAGCATATATTGTACAAATGTAAACTCTGAATAGATCAAGAACACAGTCCAGGGCTAATCGATCTCTGTCTCTAGGAGGTAAATGCATTTTTTGGTTAACAATGAGTCAGGATGATTGAGTTTATATTTATTAGGATTGTCAGGTGTACAAATTTGTTATTGATTTCGGAAATGATTTTGATTATTTCTTTTTTTAGGCATGGACTTTGCGGAACCGAAGAAGAAGAATAATTTTGTAGGAAAGATTCTTTTAACAGCAGCTCATCATTCATTGTTCAATGTGAATTCCTTATTTGTTAAATTTTCTATGAGTTAATAGTCTTATAGTGCTCTCTCATATTGTGTAGCTACAGTAAATATGCACTTAGTGGGAGATTACACTTTTATTTATATCATCTCATGATCATTCATCTTAAAAGAACTTATACTTTTTGTATCAGTTTCTAGCTTAACAAAGTGGTGGAAACATATTTTTGGCAAGTTGAACACGCTTTAAATAATACTTGTGTGGAAGTTCAAACATTTTTCGGATTTACTGTTTGTTAATATTTGGTTGGTTATTCTGATATAGAAGAGGTGATGTTTAATTATAGTGCAGAATGTAGACTGGGACTTATATATAACCAGCAGCTGCTTTTATATTTATTTCCATATGTCCCCTCCATATGGCATTGCTTTATTAATATGAATCTTAACATTGTACTTAGGGTACTGTCTCTCTGCAAAGAACTGTACTTAAAAACAAAATATGATTGTTTTAAGTATCTTTGTCTTGAAATATATGTAATGTTATTTTATTTATTTTTGCTATCGTCAATGGCTTTTGACTTGCTTTGTTTCTGGTCCCCTTTGTTCCCCTCCAAAGTTCTCTCACCATGAAGAAGCAATTACACATGTTTTAGTAACAGGAGGGGCTGGCTATATTGGTTCTCATGCTGCATTATGGCTTTTGAAAGATTCATATCGTGTAACTATCGTGGTATGGTCTGTTTTATCTTTAGACCAAGTTTTCATGAGAAGTTTCTGTTTGTAAAATATATGATATTCTGATTTCTTGTTTTACTGGGTTGTGGGCCAACAGTTTGACAGTTGATGACTATCAAGGTGGTAAATCTTGCTCGTGTATTTGTTTGACTTTCATATGGCATGCTTTACTTTATAACTTTATTTGGTGTACCAGTTTGTCTGATGTCTGAAACCCCTTTCTCACACTCTGACTCGTAAACACAAAGGGAATATTAGTGAATGTATGGATCCATATTGTCTAAATGTACGAAGATGGTATTGCCGTATTGGATTGATCATGGTGATTTTGAACATCCTTTTTGAAAGATATAATTATCTTCCTAATGGTTCCAGTAATCAAGCATTTTTTTACGCTTTAAGAAATCCATTCAAATAATCAAGCCTTTTGTTTAATGTATATACCAAATAGATTTTTGAATTTGAATTACTATCCCAGTTCTCTCTCTATATCAGCTGTCATTCTTTCCTGATTTTTTTATCAATCTCATATAGTAAATGTAGTTTTCACTACGTTATCACTACGTATGGTAGACTGATTTTAATTACATGGATACCATGTGTCCGTAACGATGACTTGAACCAAAAAATCACTTTATTACTTATTGTAGTGCCAGAATGGATTTTTTAATCCGAAACTAGGATGTGTAGACTTTTTCAAGTCTTTGGATGTAGACTACAGAGACCTGGATATGTATTATCCATTTCATCTCGATGATATTGATGCATTTCAATATTACGTACTATTATTTTTGAATTGTATACATTATTAAGTATCTTCGTTTGCCTTATCAAATTTTAAATTCTGGAATACGGCGGCGAAAGCAATACCACATTCTCTGCATTGATAAAATAATAATCCCACGCAGTTGCTAATTACAAGTTCCTACATTCTCTCCTGTAAGCATGAAATATATTAATTCAGTCATTTGTTTATGGGTCGAAGATACAGATGCCATCATTAAGCGTGGGTAAATTAAAAGGTTTGAATGATTTATCTCAACAAGAACCAAGGTAACACTAATACCTAAAGGAAATGTGGGTGCCATCAAAGTTCTATAAGAGCTATTTTCAGAACCTGTAAGGCTTCAATTTATCTATGCTGATTTGGGGGATGCAAAAGCTGTATCCTGAACATTACAGATATTGACAATATACTAAAATCCTCCATTTAATTGCTTAAACATAAGATGTATTTCTTGTTTCCTTGATCGATATGTCAGGTAAACAGAATATTTTCAGAAAATGCATTGATGCTGTGACGCACTTTGCGGTTGTTGCATGTGTTGGAGAGAGTACCCTTGATCCTCTTAAGTAACTGTTCTCCTGTTAAAGTGTTTAACATGCATGTGCACATATATAATTAAGAAGACACATCTCTGCTATCAAAGCACGTCATTTAAGTATGTTCACTTTGTTTGCACTCCCTTTCAGCATACGATGAATTCTTTTGAAGCACAAGCTAAAAGACCCTGCATTTTCCTTGCCTAGTAAGTTGTTCTACATGTCCTTAGCATATTAGATACACAAGGTGTTTTTCCAATTTTTTGTTTGGACTTGAGAAAAACATATGCGTCTATGCGACCTGTACTACATAGGTTATTCAGTTTTTCTTGTGCTAAAATTTTTTACAATTATTCGTTTAGTTTGCCAACAAAGTTTTTAGTTCAGATCTATTTACTATACTTAAGGTGTCGTAATCCTCCTTGTTTCTGCATCAGGCAAAGACCTACAGAGACTTGAAAAAGAGATAGAAGGTAAAATGACTCTGACTTATTTGGTCTTTTAGATGCAACTATAAAGAAAGGATATGCTTTGTTGATTCTTTACCGATTATATCATAAAATTATGCAAACCACATTGATTTCATGATGATGCACATCAATAGTACAATTTTGTTTAGATAGATGTGTTTCATGTACATTACACTGGTCGCCGTGCTTATTGTTTTAGATATTCTGGAAGTGATTTGGATGCCGTATGCAAGGATGTTGCGATCACAGTTGATCTTGGGGAGCTTTGTGCGACCATCTCGAGTGACCATGAAGATGGTACTTGTAATAACTCGAATTTTCAGAAAATGATTTTAGTATTATTTTAAGAATATTAATGTTTTCCTAAAATGAGGAGGAATTTTTTATTTTATTTTATTGTTCATTATTCCAGTTCAAGGAATTTCAAAAGCGAATTATTTAATTATTGTCTGGTTCAGTGTAATTATGAACTATATTATATGATTATTGTTGGAAGGTGGAATGTATGTGAAGTTGTGTTTATGTGTTTATATGATGATTTGTGTGAGCTGTGAAGGCTGATGTATTTTATTTATATTTTTGAGGATTTAAATATATTTAAATCATGCATTTTGATCCTCTATTAATTTTATAAAATTATCGGAGGAATTAAAAATCATGAAATCTCTTGAAATATTATCTTTATTTATTTATTAAGTTTTTAAAATTGTTGGGTGGATTAATTTGGGAGTTGTGGTATTTTAAAATGATTTTAAGAGTTTTATTGTATTTAAAGGATCAAAACTTTGAAAATTCATATTTAATTCATTTTTTATCCGAAAAATATTTTAAAAATGTGTGTGTGCTCGTAATTTAATATTCTTTATTTTAAAAATGAAAAGTTTAATTTTACAAATATTTAATTTAAGTATGATTTATAGATTTATCAGTAGTGTTTTAAATCGGGCCAGAATGAATTATAAGTAGTATTTGTTAGTATTGGGCTAAGCCCATTAAGAGGAACACAAACACAGTCGGGAGAGTTCTAGAGTATGGGGGAAGAGAGTTCTAGAGTATGGGGGAAGAGAAGAAAAAGATTAGAGAGAAAGAGAGAAGAGAAAAGGGGGAGAGAGAGAGAGAGATTAAAGAAGATGGGGTATTATATACATGTGTATGTATACATAGGTGATAGGTTTGTGTGTGAGAGAGAGGAAGAAGAGATGAAGAAAGGAAGAAGAAGCTACCATGGGAGAGCAAGAGAGGAGGAGAAGAAAACTTGGGGAAAAGTTGATGGGAGCTTGAGATGAACTTGGTGGAGCATGATGTTGAATAAAGAGGTATAATATCTTTGTCTTAAGCTTTGATTTTGTAAATTTATCCATGAGCATATAAACTTGTATTTAGCAAATCTTGAGTGATGTATTATTTTTTGATGGTTACTGTAATAATGGGTTGAGGATGTTAATGAATGATAATTATTGTGTAAGAACTAGAAGGTAGTTTTGAGCTTGCAATCTGCCCTGTTTTGCGTGATGAACTGGTATTCGTGGGTACTGATCTGGGCAGTGGTGTCTTCATGAAACTTGTTCTATTCGGAGTCTAGTTTGTGTAGGAGAAAACGGTGCGTCGTTTGGGTTAACGAGTAAGGAGAAAATGGCGTTTTAGTGAAACCTGCGCAGGACACCCGAACCTCTCGGGATTCGCACTTTGGAACTATGTTTCACCTAGTTAAAATCTGTAAATTGGATTGAAACTTTTATTGAGGATAAAGCAAGGAATTATAAAGATTTCAGAAAAAGATTTGGGTAAAAATATTGATTTTTCAATTTATTAAAAATATTTGAATGTCACTGTGTTGGAAGAAACTGCTCTGTTTTTGAGTTGTATTTGGATGGGTAATTGTCCTAGATGAACTATGTTTTTCAGACTAATATTTTTATGGTGTGAAGATATTATCTTCAGTTTTGGAATCCCAGAGGTCTTGGAGGCAAAGATTAATTTTTCAATTTATGAGAATTTTTAGAATGCAAGTTGCGCAGATTTAATGAACAGTTTATGTGTTGAGTTTGGATTAATGATTCACCTAGTTAGAAAATGGTATTGAATGGGAAACTTTTATGAGATTTTTATTTGGTATTCAGAAAGAAGCCTATAAAATTTGGTGATTTATGAATAATTTTTGGATTTATTAAAAATGTTGGAGTAAAGTATGCGCCGGAGCATTTTATGTTTTTGAATTGTTTTATGCGTGTCCTGTTTTGAGAAATCATTTTGAATGAGTTAAAGACCTCATTTGATATTGGTCAAAAGAGGAAAGTTTTTAGTTTTTATCTTGTTTAGTTGACTACCAAGTTCGGTATACAATGGATTAATAGTAAATGTTTTATGGTAGAATTACTAAGGTGTTATAGTTTAAAATGAAAGATGAATTGTGGTTGGAGATTGTGTTGGATATCGATTGATGTTGTTGGATTGTGAATTGAAAAACAGGGTGGAATTGGTTATGATTGATTTTGAGGGGCTGTGCCCATAGTCCGATAAACGAATACCTCATGCCGAAATTTTCTAAAAATCCCCTGCATTTTAATGTATTTAACTTATTTGATTTCAATGGTTTAAAGGTATGATTTGGGTGTTAACTGTATATGTGTATACGTGTTAAGTGACTTAATTCGAGGGTAATTGTTGTCTCGAGGTTTATGTGTTAATTTGAGGATTAAATGTGTCTTGAGGATTGATTGTGTATTGTGTGTCTTTATCGAGGGATAAGGTATCTGTTTGGAGGATTATCTATATATTAAATTGGTTTAAGTCTATTAAATGGATATAAGTGTGTTATGTGCATTAAGTGGTAATAGAATAGTCAATTATAGGAAGGACACCTATAGTTTGACTTTATGTGACTTAGTGGTAATTCCGAGTGGTGTCTACTCGAGATACGAGGTAGGACTGACACGTACTCGTAACAATTACAGTACCGTTAGGGCGTGATCAAGTGGAGCAACGTGTATCAAAAAGGAAGGATCGAGGCGTCGCGTAAAGTTCATGGAACTGCTTGGGCGAAACGCCAAGGATTTATTCGCTGTGTTCCGTTTGGTGCTAAGGACCAGAGGCAAGTTTATTTATACATACTATATCGTTCAGAGTATATTTATTTTGAAATATATGAAATGTGTGGAATAAGACTTCAGTCCATATTTGCAAGATTTTCTTCTATCTTTATCTTGATAAATTGTTTACTTTTAAGTAAAATGGTTTGATTGGAAATATATGTGATATGGAGAGAGTGATATACTATAAAGAGTAAAGTGATATGGGGAGGAATGGTATCAGTTGTTATTATGGTTATTTTTATGATATTATGGTATCAGTTGTTATCTAAAGTTATTTTATAATATTACAGTTATGTGTAAATTGAGGATCTTTGAGTTCTAAACCTTGTCAGACGTTATTAATAAATATTTTGTTATATAAGGGGACAAGGGTTGAGGTTTACAGATTTTCTTAAAAAGGGATTTACATGTAAAGTATTTTAGTTGGTGTAATTTAAATGTATGGATATATGAATGGAAAAGTGGAAGGGGTTATCTTGAAATGTATATTTTCGAAAATCCGGACAAAGTTTTTAGAAAGAATTTCGCAATAATTAACCTAATGGCAACATCACCAATAAACTAGTGTTTATTTAATTAGTAGATACCTCTGGAAGCATCTACTGATTAAATAAACCTTATTCGTCTAATTAAATTATTTAACTAGATGAATATTATTTTTAAAAAATGTTTTCTTACAATCGATTTGTTCCGGAATAATAATAAAGATATTTCGATGGATATAAATGAGACATTTTTGGTTAAAAATGTCTGGAATGATATTGATAAATGTTATTTTAATGGTTATTTAATTCAATGAATATTAATTATAATATTCATTTAAAAGGGATTATTGAATAGTTATTCTTTAGATATTCTAAGTGTTCTACGGGTGATTAAATATTGTTAAAAGATTGTTTAAGGAATTTCATAGTGAAATGAATGTGTGTCTTGAATTGATATACCTGTATAAATGTTTTCAAATGATTATAATACGGATATGAGAATGGAAATGAGAATGGAAATGTGAATGGAAATGATAAATGGAAATGGAAATGATATATGTGAATGGAAATGTGAATGGAATATTGATTGACAAAGGGGGATTGCAACAGTAAGCGTAAGAGGCTGTCTGGGAGTGGCACAGTCCAGCACTAAATATTTTATTCCGGCCCAAGAGTTGCCGAGGGAGGATGGTGGAGAACCTTTCCTCCTGGGGGATGGTGGCGAACCTACCTCCGTCTATCGGTAGTAAAAGGGACGGGTACGGAGGACGACTGATCATTGTGCCTCACGTATTCGGCAACAGTGAAAATCCCCAAAACTTAAAAGAAAGAATTGATAATGGTTTTCAGAGTTGTGTACTGAAAAAGGAAAATGGTATGAAATGATGGAATTGTTTTACAGTAAGAAGAGAAACTGATTTTATATTACTTTTATACACAATTGTTGTATAAAAGGAAATGGAAAGATTATATTGAGAGCTTGATTTTAAATGTTATATTACCTTGAGATATTATACTAAGATGATGTATTGATTATTATCTTGTTATAGAAGAGAACTGATATTATATTATCAATAAGTAAGTGATTTCATATTGAATAACCAGCAAGTTTATGTTGGTGTATTACTGCGCAAACAAGATGTGGCTATTTAATTACCTTGTAACGACACCTTTTATATTATATTGGTACATTGTTCAGTTGATATTATTTTCAAACATTATACTTTCCCTATAGAATTTCGTGGTTATAAATGTTTCAAGAATGATATTAAGTATCGGTTGAATGTTGGAAACCCATACACCTGATGGGATATTTTGTTAAACTCTAGTAATAACTTGCTGAGCAATTCTTTCGCTCATACTTGCTTGTTTTCAAATATTAACTTTTCAGTGGAAGGTAGCCAGACGAGGTTATCTGCATGGCTTAGATGAAGCGGGCAGCGTGCCCTTATGAAGACGATATGATCTAGAAAGTTTATATCTGGAGTAAGTTATATGTAAGTATATTGATGTGTAATATATATGTTACTTTGCGCAAAATAGTATTAGTTGCTGGTGTACTTCTCAACAAAGTTATACTAGTAGTAAGGAGTTGATTCTTGTTTCTAGCCCTATAACCTAAAAGATGCTTGGTGGTTGGGGTCTCAAATGTTGTAACTCAATTATTAATGGCTACAGATGGTTTAATGTGGTTAAACAGGTGATTTGTTATTAAGGTTTTCCGCGTGACGACCAAATCCCTGACCCCGGATTTGGGGGCGTTACAGTACTCCAGTGACTGGTGGCACCAGCTCTTAATTTGCTGTTTATGTCTATGTGACTGTTTGGGGAGCTGTGTTTATGTTTTAGACCGTCTTTTGCTGTTATATTAGTTTTATTATGTATCCAGTAAGATTATGTACTTATGGTGCACCAACTCTTATGTCTTTTGCTTATGGCACCAACTAAGAGTTTTTGCTTTGAATTTGGATTGTAGTTTATGTACTTATGGCACCAGATGTTCTGTATTAAATCTGGTATGTACTTATGGCACCAGCTGTTATGTATTGAATCTGGTATGGATAATTATGGTTGTAAAGTTGGTTGTGCTTATTTGGTTATCTAGGGAATGCATATTTTCATATTTATGATTTTTTGTTGGAAATAGAAAAGTGTTGCCATTGATGCTATAAAATTTTGTGTTGGCATTAAAGTGGGCCCCACAGTGGGCCCAAAAGTGGGTCCCATAGTGGATCCCAAAAGTGGGTCCCACTGGTGGGACCAATTTTTTTTAAAAAAAATGTTTAACCCAAAGGCAACATAATATTAGGTTGCTAAAGACTAATAATAATGTTGCTATAACAAGTCTATGCCAACATTAAAACTGATGTTGCCATAGAGAATAAGAATGTTTCCAATGACCCTAAAGGCAACGACAAAAATAGCAACATCAGCAAAATGTTGCCTTTGGGGTTTTTTGGGTCTACAACAACATATCTGGGCCTACAACAACTTTTTGGGTGTTGTCGTAGGCCTTTTATGGTGTAGTGATTGCGGTTAATTCCAAGTCATGTGTCGGATACTTCAGCTCGTGCGGTTTAAGCTGTCTCGAGGCATACGCGATAACGTTTCCATATTACATCAATATGCATCCTAATCTTTTATGTGAAGCATCGCTACAGATAACAAAATTTCCTTGATCATCTGGTAATACTAATACCGGTGCTGAAACCAATCTCTTCTTCAACTCTTAAAAACTCTCTTTGAACTTATCATTCCAAACAAATTTCTCGTTCTTCCGGTTTAACTTAGTCAAAGGTGTCGCTATCTTCGCGAAATAAGGAAAAAATCTTCGGTAGTAAACAGCGCAGGGTCTACTTTAATTCCTTCTTTACTAATCACATGTCCTAAGAACTGAACTTCTTCCAACCAAAATTCACACTTTGAAAACTTTGCGTATAATCTTTCCTTCCTTAGGGTTTCCAATGCAATCCTCAGGCTCGACATGTTCTTCGAGGGTTCTTAAGTATATTAGGATGTCATCAATAAATACAATTACGAACTTGTCCAAATACTTCTTGAACACTCGATCCATTAAATTCAAAAATATAGCAGGCGCATTCGTGAATCCAAAGGCCATCACTAGAAACTCATAATGTCCATACCTCGTGCGAAAAGCAGTCTTCGGAATATCCGCTAGCTTAATCTTCAACTAGTGATATCCTGATCTTAGATCAATCTTAGAAAAATGTGCAGCTCCTTTAAGTTGGTCAAACAGATCGTCTATCCTTGGTAATGGGTACTTATTCTTGATTAGTTAACTTGTTGAGTTCTCTATAGTTAATACACAGCCTCATGCTTCCATCCTTTCTTTTGAAAAACAACACTCGTGCTCCCCACGGGGACACACTTGGCCTTATCACTCCTTTATCCAATAGATCCTGTAATTGGGTAGCTGACCCTTTCGTCTCAGCAGGTGTCATTCGATAGGGTGCCTTAGAAACAGATTCGGTTCCAAGTGCTAAATCGATCATAAATTCAACTTCTTGGTCTGGAGGTAAACTGGAAAATTCTTCGGGAAATACGTCAGGAAACTCATTCACAATAGGTATGTCTTCCATTCTAGGAACTTGCTTTTTCTACATCAACCACATATGCTAGATACGCTTCGCAATCTTATCGTAATAACCGCTTCGCTTGCATGAACGTCAGAAATTTCTTGTCTTGCTTTTATCCTTGAAATATCACTTCACTACCATCTTTCGTATGCAACTTAACTTGCTTCTTTCTACATTTAGTCTGTGCGTCATACTCAGTCAACCGATCCATATTCCTAATAGCTCCTCTCATAATCATGTCAAAATTTTCTAACTCTTAAGTAATTGATAGGTAATAGTTTGGTTATTCTTATCAGAATGTTCATTGAGACAGGCATGATACAATCTTGATAAAATGTCTTACTTCCTGCGCTTATAGCCTACAACTCTAAACTTCTGATTCTAATTCTGATAACATAGCATTCTCTCCGATTACACTTTCAACTCTCGATATTTACCTTGGTACAAATTTCTGTATGCTTCCTCTTAAACTTCTTTCTTCCGACAATGGAAGTCTTGTTGTTCTCTGCTAATTCATATCCTATGGGTGGCTACCTTGCCCTACTATTCCGGTTTTTTTATTCTTCCAAATCTTACATACCTTTTCAACTGAATTCCTTGTCTTCTACCAAAGTGATTCTAAAAATTTCTCGATTCTCTGCCTCCTTTATTGCCAATAATCACGTCTCTTTAAACTACACTCACATAAAGTGTTCACTCCAATCCAGTCACTTTACTCTTTATCCAAAACTTCACTTCCCGTTGAAATTTCTTCGAAACAAACTATTTAACTTTGCTTTGCTTCTCAAGTTATCCTGTTTTGATTCTAGAATTTATATTCAGCAGTTGGTCTCAAAACTATTCAAATATTGTTGTATTTCATCTACTATATCTAAAGAAAAATGTAAAATAACCAGGTGTTCATAAATAATCCTTCATTGACAACAACTACCATACACCAAATATCTCTATCATCTCTTAACTTTCGACCTTCACAAAATTAATATTCTGATACCCTTGTTACTTGTTCCTTATCTTTACTCATTTCTGGTAATTTTAATTCTTGCATATGTATTGTGAATCCAATAAGCAAACCGACTTAATGCTCAATCCCTATTGTAATATATCATCCTCTCATACTTGCTCAACTAATTCTCCATTGACATTTATGTAATCTTGACCACTTAGGATGTCATCGTATCTACCTTTGTTACTTCCAATCAATAACAACTTTAGGAATCATAAGGGTTTCTAGCACAAAGATATATAGGGTTGTCCATCCCAGTTTGAATAAAGAAAATTAAATATACAGGGAATAATGAAAAGAGTTCAAGAATCACAAAATTTTCGTATATAAAGTAGGTTCGAGTATCCTCTGAAAAATAGGGATATTTCGAAAAGAATAGGATTGTGTTTAGGTATATCTGATATACAAAGCTTCTCAAAAATTGAAGTATAATTAATCATCACATAGATGCATCAACTATTGATTAAACAAACATTTAAGAAATTCATAATTACTCATAATCTCACTTTTATCGGCTAAGCGCTAATACACTTAGTTGCCAAAACCAGCCTGCCAATAATGAGTTGAATAAATAAGAAGATCTCATTTCATTCTCGATTTTTAATCATCATTGTGCAACAAATGCTTCAGCGATAATATAAACCGTGAATTAGTTACAATAATTCAGAATGATAATAAGAATCGATTCCTTTTTAAAACAGTTCTCTCAAACAATGAATAAAATGAGAGCAACGGCTAATAGGGAATAGTTACGCCCTTACTCCAAACAAATATCGGTATTCATGTTCGCATCATACTTATAGTTCTTCTCGTACTCTCTCTATAACATTCACATCGTAGTTAAAGTCGTATATAGTTCTAGAAGATACGTGAAAATCTTGATATAGTGTCCTCCAGCTAGTAGCTCCAACTGTCCAATTAGCTTATGCGGCTCCGGATTAGTTGCCTCGTCCATAGCCAGTCCTTTGGATGAATCGATCTCCTACTCGCACGTCGAAATACTAAATAAAGTCGCAACTCTCATCATGAAATGCTAAGACGAACCTTATCTTAAATCGTTCTATATAATGTCTAACTTAAATACTTACTCCTAATTGTCATAACTTGTTTCAGTGACCATAACCTGCTACTCTGATACCAACCTATGACGCCGCCAAATCCGGGGTCAAGATTTGGTGCCATAACCATTACAATTAAGTATAACTTAATTAGACAGACGACCCCTCAACAAGGATCGATCTCAGGTTATAGTATGAAACAAGAATCTAAATAACAACAACTATTATAACTACTATACCTTCTTATCTGAAGCGCAGTCCATGCTGACTCTGAAATCTATTCTTTATAAAACACCTCATCGCTCATATTCGAATTGTCATTCGTATGTAGTCAATCCTTAACCCTAACTAAAAGGGGAGGGAAAATGAAGCAAGAATGATCCAACAATGCTCAGCAAGTTATTAATATATATAGTGAAACAACAATATCTCGATAATTCATTGATGAACAATATCAATGATCAATTTAACTCAAGGGAGTAATTCAATTTTCATTATAGAAGAAAACTTTTCGTTTTCTTCAAATCATAACTTTTCATCAAAACATTCCTTTCTTTAAAACAGTTCTATCATTGAAACATCCTTTTCATAAAATCTTTCAAAAACATGTACATTTAAACTGATTGGAGTTTTTACACGACAACGGACAGTACAGGTGATCAGCCACGTAAAGTCCCCATACCGGACACGAAGTCCCTCTGGACATTAATCCTCTCATTAGGATAGCTTGGGTTCCCAAGAGGCAACACATTGGCCTTTAAAAGTGTTGGACCAGCGTCACCCGGCCTCTTACGCCTTTCCAATCTTTAGGAATCCGTAGAAAACATTTGACGGAGTTCATAAACATTTTATAAAAACCTAACTTTGAAAAACAGTAAAGCTTAGAAAAGCTTTTAAATCTACAAAGCATTTAAGTAATCAAATCATATTGATGAACAGTGATAAAAGAGTATGAGTCAGAGTATATGTGATATAGGATTACAAGAATTGGAATTTCGAGATAAAGCATGGGTTACTAGAATAGCATGAATATAACCGAATGCAGATTTTTAATAAATTATTGTAGAAATGAGTTTTAGAAAAGTTTTACTAGTACTTGAAAACCCTTACTTTGATGTACTTAAACTCACTGATAACACATCAGCCCTGTCTAAGGAACCTCAAAGTATACTTAAAAACTCGAATCATTCTTATTGGTAATGATAACAGTTTAAGGGTATAAACATCTTTAAGATTTAGGTTGTACAAAGTCAGAATTGAAGAAATTTGAGTATATGCTTTAAAACAGTAAAGCTGGACAACAGATCAGTTTATGATGATAATGGTTTTGTATAGATGAAATCATTGTTAAACAGATTATGGCTAGATAAGTCTCACTTTTCTAAATCAAGATTCATTTGATTTTGAGTTTAAAAAAGGCTTTAATATTATATAGTTTCTTAAAACAAAGTTTTATCAAGGTAAGATTCATTGAAAGCCAATTTCCATAGTATATGATTCTTTAAGACATGGTTTGTCAAAACCTGGTTCTTTAGAACAGGGGTTCAGTAAAGCTTGGTTCTTTAAAATAATGATCGGTAGGATAGAAGTTAAGAAAAAATGGGTAAGTATTGCTGAAGTTTATAAAACATGGTTTGGTAACTAGAAGAAAGTTATCAATCAATAAATTATAAAACAGGTGTTAAGTTTTATAAATCATAGTTAAGATTTGAAAGTCTGATTGGATCTTTAAGGTATCAGGTGATAAATATAATATAGATCTAAGTTTAAAATAGGGGACAGGTTATAGAATCAAAGTTCATTGTTAATCAAGAGAAAGGTAGTGAAGGGTTGCATAGCAATTAACGTATATCCAAAAGACAGATCAAAATATAGCTCAATGGAATGATACAAGAAGGTACAAGGTTACTTACACATTGATTAGAATGAAAATATGATAAATAACATGAGCAGATATGCTTCACTTGAACAATAAGTGAGGGATAGAAATACTTGCCTTAGTATAAGTAGTCTTGATTCCAACACATCGATTCGGTACTCTCTATTAGTCAGTCTCTACTTCTTTGTACGTTGGTCTCTAATCGACTATACGTCTATCTTTCCTCCATAATTCGTGAATCAAATGCTAGTTAACTCCGATAACATCTCACTTCTAAGATTCCAATTACACACGTGCTGGCTCTTACGGGCCTCCTACTGGTACCTATATACATGTAAAGTACTACTTACCCTTAATCATTTAACTCTATTCTACCCAACGAATCCTATAACGCTTTATCACTTAACACATATAACATGTACTTGTTACATTTATAACGCAACTTAGTATAACCAGGTAATCATAAAGGCACATAACACGTAGAAATATTAATCATGCAAATCACTTATACACTTAACAGATAGTGTCAACTCATTTTACAAGTAGTTTCTATTATAATACTATACAATTTAAGAATATAATTTTAAAGGAAAACGGGCAGCATCTCCTTTGTAAAATGGACTAGCCCGTCGAAACATAACCGACTCAAACACAACCAAATCGAATCCAATGGATTTCTAATCCACTTACAAGTCACAATCTCATTACTATCATTACTCGAAATCACATATATCAACTACACTTACAAATATCACTTACGAACTTACATTATTAAGTTACCGACTTTGCACTACCTTGACCAATATCGATTATTTAAACCCACATTAGAATTCTCATATCATACCAGCATCTATAACATAGACAATTCACATCACATCATTTATATCACAACGGACCCAAAATCATCAAGCAAATATTAATACTTAACAATTTAATAAATTCTCAAATATAAATCACTAAATCATATCTATCTAATCATTAACATCATATAACTCATTCTTATCATGAAATTTCGAATTTAACTTATAAAATTCTAAAGATTCACACATGCAACTATTTTTATTTTTGAGATTAACACATGTAATCAATCAACGAACATGAATCAAGAATTATAACTTTTAATAAACCGAATATTTCATAATTATGCATATAAATTCGAATTAATTCTATTAAAATCCGAAAATTATACATGCAGCCCTTATAACTTCTAATTACAAAATAAAAACATCATATATGAATAAAAATCAAATTTTTGACTCATGTTCATCATTGTCGATTCACTGGTTCATTACGAAATCATGGCCGACGGGCAAAAGCTTCAGTGGTACTCTTAATTGAGCCTCCAACACAAAGTTTCTACCAATTATAAAGCAATTAAAATCGAATATAATTATGTATAAGCATCATAACCGAACTAGACAGCAAGAACATCAAATTATAATTAGAGCAACACAACCGAACAAGGCTATACATACATATATATTCAAACACGAACTGCTAAACTCATCACAACATGATTCAAGCATATAATTAAGTACTAGAATTCATGGGCATCGATTTAACATAAAAATTGTAGCTAATCAGTCAAAACCCGAAATGGGTTTCTAAATTATCATCACAAAAACGATATGCATCCATAGAAGTGAACATAGGACTGAAAACTAAGCTGGAAAATGGCCTTAGATCATGTAAATGGTCGAAAATTGATAAGATATGGAAGAGAGAGAAACGAGCAAGGAGAGAGAGAGAGAGAGAGAGAGAGAGAGAGAACACCTGCTCTCGACCAAAACCAACAAAGAAGATGAAGTGAGAAGGAAGGGAGAGTGGCGGTGGTAATGAAATGAGCTGGGGACAAAAGGGTAATTTCACATTTCATAATTACTTTCTGAAAAACAACTTTTTACAGCATTGTTAATTCGAAATAAAACAGGAAAATGGGAAGAAAATATTTTTAATTTTTTTTCAAAATAAAGATCATGAAATTAAATACCTTCCTATATTTTTAAAATAATTTTGGGTTCAAAAATGAATTTTATATGAATTTTCGAAATAAAGAATCTTTAAAAGAAATAAAGCTTTTTAAATCATTTTAAAATACCAAAACACACAATTAAATACTCAACCTAATTTTAGAATCTAAATAATATCTCAAAGATGATAATGCAAAAGATTTCATGATTTAAAACGACTCTAATGATTTTATATGATTTTTCGAAAGATTAAAAATGTACTTTAAAAATAGTTTTAATGCTTTAAAAATGCAAATAAAATTCCACGAACATATACGACACATACTAATCATCATATAAGCACATAATCATGATTTTACTCATAACTTAACTTCACAAAATATTTCCATCATATAATTCACAAAATTTTCATTTAACAACTAATTAAACACTTATAAAATCGCGAAAAATTCTAGGTCGTTATATATTAGATTTTCAAATGATTATTTTAATTTACTATATTATTGATTTTATGCTTGATGGAATAAACAGGAGGGCACATAAACCCAACTGTGACCTTTGGGTTTTTTCTGTCTAGGAAGCTTTCGCTATGTTCTATATTGATCTTCAAGGTTCGAGCTAAACGGAGGTGTTACTAATGAACCATGGATGCACAAAGCGAGATGGTCTTAGTGCTGAGATTGTACGTACTCCACTTGTTCTTACATGTTACTATGCTTGATCTCAGTCTTTTAATTCAAACTGAATACACTTATACACTAGCATATTGACTTTAATAGTCCTAATATTTCTATAAGTGATAGATATAGGGACATGCAACAAAAATAAGATAATTATTTTTTTTTTCTTGTAATCTTTTTGTTTTCTTCTTTTTTGCTATATTAGTCTTGTCAAAAAAAAAATTGATGTGTTGTGCTATTTTTAACTAAAAAAATAAAAGGTTCTAACAATAACATTTTTCATTATATCACTTTCTTTCTTGCCAATGATGATTTAAGTTGTATATCACGAAAGCAGAGACCCAAAGACATGTTTTAGGCCCTTTGTCATATGCCTTATTGTCGTGCTAAATTGTTGTATAGGTAATCATGATTTGAATCGTTTAGTCTTTTGTGCTTCCATGACAAATAGAGCAAGAATCTCAGTACTCTTGTTTGTTGTCATATATATCTCACCTTCTCTCAATTAGAAGTGATAGTAGGTTATTCAATCTTATGTTAGTATCCATATTTAACTTCTCATGTATCTTTTCGTTCTGTTAATGAGATACTCTTTGTTCTATTATTCAGTTACTTGTACTATATGTAAAAAAATTTATTGTTGCTACAAATTACCTTTTTATGTTAACGTGATAGAACTGGTTATTGGTTCATTTGGCCACCATCCCCATCACATGAACCAGTATTAGTCCAGCTAGAAGTCTTGATGTTGCCATCATTTATAACAAAGATCACGCATGGGATGACATGTAAGTATTTTGCTAAATGTATAAGGTGGGGTATTTATTTCTTTTTCATTTCTCAAATATGATTAGAACTAATATGTAACAAACATCTCATTTCTGGTGGGTCTTTTGGGTTGGTCCATTCATTCAGGAATAATATTTTTGAAGATTTAGCCGCAAAAACATTTTTGTCCCTTTTTCCTTTGTTTACTAAGTCTTGCAACATACATTTCCATTAATAGTGTTTCAGAGAAAGAACCAAAGATCATTGATAGTATTGTCTAAAGTGGTAATCTGCTATGATGAAAGCAGTATGTAATCTATTGTAACTTTACATCTTTAAAATTCAGGAGAATTGTAGCATGTTGATTAGTCTATAAAAATTTCATGCAGGGGTAAAATATGAATTTTGAGCACCTATGATTGCAGTGATGGGATTATTGAACATCCTTTATTTGTGATCACTATCTCACTAACGAGCAACACCCAACAATTACCGAGATCCGTAGATTTTCAACTCTTCTACCAAGGCTGCAGTTACGTCCTTGGTTTGGAGTAGTTACATGTTTAGGAGTTGATCTTCATGTTGTAATTTAACTAGTTTGTCATATTTATGTGTAGTTGATGTTGATCTACATAATTGATGAACTTATTTGGTAATGATAATTGGTCCATTATTAATTTGGTGTGATATTGAGTTTTTTATGATTTTGTATTTTTTGGGTTCATATATAGATACACAGAGAATGATTCAAGCATGCAATATTATCATCAAATATAACAAAAGAATGATGTAAACAATTATAAATTACATCACATTATTATTGTAAACCGACGTCTATGGGTATAAATGACAATAGTTTGTAACAAAACCTAATGTCATATAGTACTAAAGACATTAGTACATTTAAGAAATACGATATCCTAAATAGACAAGTACATCAGTTAATTGTAAAGAACTGATGTCTAATAGCCTCTGAGACATCGGTTAAAAAGTGATGTCTACTACCCTGACCTTTCTCCACACTCTCATAGACATCATCCCGATTTTTTTCAGACATCGGTTTTTAGCCGTTGCCTATTGCCAGTTTTCTAGTAGTGGTTGTTGGTCCCTGAGTATTGCAAAAAGGGGGGGTTGAATGCAATACTGATAAATTAAAATCTTTACTTCAACAACTATAATAAAGATTTGGGTTTATTAGTAGAAAAAATGCATTCACAAGTAGTTGCTCAAGTTTTTCTTACAAAATAAATATTTTATTTATTTTGCAAAGTGTTGTTACAACCTAGAGAAAAGATTATTTTCTCTAGCTTCAGTTTCTTGAATGATATGGAGAGAATGAGAGATAGATCTCTATATATCTTACTTTGTTCTACCATATCTATCTACATGGGTTATGGAGTTGTTGTCATTTTCAACTGGCAGCTCCTTACACATTACAGACCCATGTGACTTACCTAAATTGCTATACAATCAGAGTTACCGGTACGCAAAAAGTAATCTAGATAGATTCTAAATTAAGCTAACACAATTCTAGTAGATGTTAATTTTCCATACTCTCGAATTGGTAAGCTTTGCCTTGTTATCTCTCAAGCTTCTGTCGTAATCTTTGCAGGTCTGCTACAATCTTGAGATATCTTGAACATCTTATCTGTCACATGTTTGACTGAGTAGATCCCCAATTCAAAATGATTCCCTTTGAGACAGTATCCTAAGCCGCCAAGTCTGCTATCATGAGAATGTTCTTTGGATGACAGTATGAATCCTTTCCAATGTTGCTGTCAAGAAATCCAGACTTGTTGTCAAGATATGAGAATGTTACTATCTCCAGGCTTCCGTCATTGTTGCTGTCAGAGTGGATATTCTATCATAAGTTGCAACATGTTGTCTTCTTGTAACCTTACTGTTAGTGGTATGACAGTAACTTTTATTCTTGTTGTTGAATTATGTACTCCTTGAGGCTTGAACATTTAAATGAACTTCTTCCAAGATGTACACTTATTACATGATAGTAATTTATTTGATTACAAGAACATATTTTGGCTATGACAATATGTTCTACTTAGTCTATACAATAAAATTAAGTATAGCAGAATCTAGTTAAGTTGTCTCTAATTTATCACCTAAAAATCCCAACAACTATTCATTCAGCCTTTAAAGAGTTATATCCCAGTCAATATGTTATTTGTAAGCTCATTAAGTCTCTTTATGGTTTTAACAAGCCCCTAGAGAGTGACCTTTGATAAGTGGATTTATATCCACTTGGATCATTCTATTCGGCTTGAATTGGTGTTTTGTATCACAAGTATTGGTGTGTTTTAATCTGTTTTTGTGAGAATTGTGCAGGATGTGATTCCAGGTGTAAGTAAGAGATTTACAGTGTTTATATAGTGTCATAAAGGTCAAGAGAGCAAGTGATGGGAATTGCATTTTAAGGCAAGGGAAAAATCAGCAAAAGATAAGAGAATTTCTGCTGAGCAGTACTACGGGCGCGGGCGCGCGTAGATTGTATAGAGTGACAGCGCGGGCGCGCTCAACAGTTCAGCATTCACATGCGCGCAAGCGCGCGAGGATCAAGCTAGTGGTGCGCGCGGGCGCGCGCTAGGCCGGCAGAACATCCTGGAATCTGATTTTAAATGGGAAAATTGCCGTTTTCTTCTCCTAATCAAGATGGCAATTGTTTTGGTCGGTTAGAAGGTTCTGGAATTCAATTTAAACATAGGAATTGCACTTCTAATCCAATCAAAGATGGAAAATTACCAGAATTCTATTCTAATTCAAAGACGGTAATTGCTTGGTCAAGGAGGCACTTGGGGCTATAAATACACACCTTGGGGCACATAAAAATCACAATCTACACACTTCAATTCGTTCAGAGCACCAGAGAGAAGCCAAGGCGAGGATCGTGACGACAAGAAGATCTAGATATAGTTTTCTTGTATTCCTTTGTGGAGGCGTATCTTTTGGATGCTTGTTACTTTCACGGATTTGTTCACTAAACCTTATTCTATTATTGATTTATTCATCTTCTTTATCTTGTTTGATATCATGCTTTCGTCAAATCCCATGATGACGAAAGGTTCGATTATGAACTAATCGTTATCGTGGGATCCTAGTGGATTTATCTATGTAGCTTAGTAGTTTGCATGCCTTAAAGATTTATGTGTGGTGAATTCTTGATATCCTCGTATGGTTAATCTTAATGCTTTTAGATGCGTAGCTAACATCTAAATTGAATAGTTAATCTCTTGCTAAACGAGAGTGGATCTTGAGATTTAGAACTTGCCATGCTAGCATAGGATAGGTTGATGTTAATCATCATGATTTGTGGCATGAATAGAGATATTATGCTACCCTATGTGATCTAAGTGGATAACTTGTGCTTCAACCTTTATGTTTTCAAATTCTATAGAGATATAGGGTCTAAACATAATAGGTGCCTACTCATCTTCTATCTCTTTTGTGGATGTATGCATAGATTGGTACTAGTATACCGAGAGGTAACTTTTACTCTTTTCGTGTTATTCGATCAGATATCAAAACCATCGCATGTTTTAATTAAAGGCTGCAACTCTAAGTGAAGTAGATGATGAAACTAGGATTCCATGTTTATTCGCATATAAGTAATTCGATTTTAATTCTCGTTAATTGTTTAATTCTTAGTTTAATAATTTGCACTTTAGTTTAATTTAGGTAATCAAACCCATATTTGTTATTTTTCTTAGCAGTGCATAATAACCATACATTGTTGCATAGGCATATTTACTGAATAGAACCACAACTTGATCCCTGTGGGAACGAATTTGGACTTAACCTTATATATTACTTGTGACCACGTACGCTTGCGTGAATTTTGCATAACAAGTTTTTGGCGCCGCTGCCGGGGATCATCGGTGTTTTTATTTCAGTTTATGTGTTTGCCAATAGTGGTCGTTAGCGTTCACTGACTCGGATTCTTACTTAGTTTGTTTGTTTCGTGGTGTTTCAGGTACTTGAGTTTGTATGCGAACACGCTCGCAAGCTCGTTTGGAAGAACTGGCAATGTAACGCCCCAAATCCGGGGTCAGGGATTTGGTCGTCACGCGGAAATCCTTAACATCAAATTACCTGTTTAACAACATTAAACCATTTGTAATCATTAAAACTGAAATATAACTCTGCGACCCCAACCACCAAGCATCTTTTAGGTCATAGGGCTAGAAACAAGAACTAAAATCTTTACATCTTTATTACATCCATTCTATTACATCGCACTATGTCTTAAAATCTTATACTACTAGTATAGCTTCGTTGGGAAGTACACCAGCAACTAGTACTATTAGTACAAAGTAATATATATTACACATCAATGTACTTACATATAACTTATTCCAGCTATAACTTTTCTGGATCATATCATCTTCATAAGGGCGTACTGCCTGCTTCTTCTGAGCCATGCAGATAAGCCTCAATCATCTACCTTCCTCTGAAAGGTTAATATTTAAAACAAGCAAGTATGAGCGAAAGAATTGCCCAGCAAGTATTAATAGAGCACAACAATATATATCAATATACACATGGAGTTTTCGAAGTATAACGATACTTAATATCAATTCGAAATATTTACAACAATGAAACTTCAATAAAGAAAATATGACATTTAACGCAACATCCAATGAACAGATAAGTTTATAATAATCGTAGTAATCCTCATATCTTAGCGAAATAGTGTACACTACAGTATTGCTAATCTTTTAGAAGGCTTTTCAAAATACGCAGTTCAATATGCTGCTAAGACAGTTGCTTATCATCATATACAAACCAACCATTAGAAGGTTTCATTTTTAGCATTTCTCAATCTGAAAGCATATACATATAAGTATGTCATTTCCATCAAACACCTTACAGAACAACATCATGTACCGGGTATAAGTTCTTTAACCACTTGATAAGTTAAACTCCGAAATAACTGATGGGAAGAGAGTCAAAGCTCTTGAAGCAAAACATTTGGGATTTAACATCAATAACCGATGAACCATCTTTCATCTTTTGAATAATTGCAAAAGTGCACAAGCACGTGCCATTATTGTTAGAATAATCTTGCAGTTCTAGATACTGCATGAATTCATCATCTTTCAAAATTGAAAACAACACTATCGGCTACTTGGCACTTAGGCCTAAGAAGCAGTGTTTGAGTATTTTTTTTTTTCCAAAGTGGAGGATGGGACTTAAAGAAAACATAAAAACCTGACAAGGATTGACGATGATCAGTCGCCACAACCAAGTCCAATAATCCGCGGGTCTTCTCTACCGGTAGAAGGATAGAAACTACATCCGTAACTATCCCCGAGTGAAAACTACATCCGTAATCACCCTCGATGAAAACTACATCCGTAATCATCCTTCGGCAACACCTGGGCCGGAATAATAATTGATGGACCGCCTGGCTCACGGCCGCTTACACATCCCGGGAATCGTTCGTCAACGACTCCCACACCTGCCAGAGTCCCCTTTTTCTTTTCTTTCCAAAATCATTTTGATAGAAAATTCGAGTAGTTGAAGTTCGACTTCAGTCGACCGATAATTTCTTGAAAAACGAGCAAGAGAGTAAAACCTGACCGGGGGTTTTCGAAAATGTTTTGGAGTTCAAAAGAGTTCAAGTATAGATATACACTTGTACCGATATCAATCTCGACACAGGGTTTTGTGATCACACATGGAAAATGGTACGCATAAGGCTTGTAACCACAACAGGGTAATTCCATATATATATAAGTTCTTGAAAAGTAACTTACCTAGATAGATTCAAAATATAATATAATATTTTAAATGACTATGAAAGTTCTTAGACAACCTTTAAATAGTGTTTTATAGCCTTCAAAACACTTAGAGTATTTAATAAATATTGACTACTATGTAACAAGTAATAAATATTCAATAATCCCTTTTTAAAAGAATACTCAAATTAATATTCATTTATTAAGTAATATTCAAATAATATTTACTATTAATACTGGAATATTTAACAACCTCAAAACACTCAAATACAACTCTTGGAATGTTTCTAATCAAAATCAAGACACAATCTCTCCAGCAGTCTCCAAACTTTAGCCACTTTATCAAATAACTACTACTGACTCTCGGTCAATAAGAAATAATTAATAAGCATTCAAGTAACATATATCGATATCAATCTAGCTGGTTTAAGCTGAAAGTAACCAATTTATAACCATTGGAATATCTTTAATCCGTATTGAAAATAAACTATCTCCGATAAATAATATACTAGATAGAATCACTCCATTAAATTGTTTTATTATTTCTCCGGGACAAAGTGATTTTAAGAAAGCGTTTTGAAAATGATATTCATCTAATTAAATAAATTTAATTAGGCGAATGAGGTTTATTTAATTAGTAAATGCTTTCAGGGGCATCTAGTAATTAAATAAACACTGGTTTATTGGTGATGTTGCCTTTAGGTTAATTATTGCGAAATTCTTTTTAAAAGCTTTGCCCCGGTTTTCGAAAACATACAATACAAAATAGCCCCGACACGCGGGCTAAGTTCTAAAACTCAATACATGCTCTACCCTTGGAGCCTTTACCACGTAGTTCCATATATACGTATATGTATCTATATATACCCCATAATATATAGTCCTCTACCATATTACAAAAGTTTATAAATATACAACATATAAATCGAGATGTAGAACCATAAGAATGTCACCGCCCATCGACAGTATTATAAGTCATGGGTTTTGATTATTGCACGAGAAGAATTTAATATCGCTAGCAAAGTCAAGAATAAAATGATTTGGAAGGAGCGCAAGATTAAAAACTCGCAATTAGGGATTAAAAACCTTTTTCCGCACATTTTATATAATTCAAAATAGGTATACTCTGAACGATAGAGTAGGTGTAAATAAACTTGCCTCTGGTCCTTAGCAGAAAGCAGAAACCGCGAATAAACCTTTCGCACTTCGTCCAAGCAATTCCCTGGAGGTAGCTTACCTTTCTTTATACGGCGCCTCGATCTTCCCTTTTTGATGCACGTCATTCCAACTCGATTATGCCCTAATGGTACTGAAATAGTTATGAGTACGTGTCAGTCCCCCCTCGTATCTCGAGTAGATACCACTCGAAATTACCACTAAGTCACATAAAGTCGAACTATGGATGTCCCCTTATATAAAGTGAACATTTCCTAGTACCAACATATCATAACCCTATACCACCATTTAATCAACTTCACTTAACCTATACATTTGTACTACCATTGACCTTCTACGACAAAACTTGATTAATAGCTAATCCTCAAAACACAATTAATCCTCGAAACACATAAATCCTTGAATTAAATCACTTAGCACATAAATCCTCGAGACAACAATTACCCTCGAATTAATTTACTTAACACATATACACATAAACAGTTAACACCCAAATCATACCTTTAAACCCTTGAAATCAAATAAGTTAAATAAATTAAAATGCAGGGGATTTTTAGAAAATTTCGGCATGTAGTATTCGTTTATCGGACTATGGGCTCAGCCCCTCCATGCCAACAAAACAATTTATAACCCTGTTTTTGATAAAATAAAAGCTGCCTCAACTTGCAGCAACATAAAAGTAAACATATAAGAAAAGTACCCGCCCAGACATGCGGCAACTAGCACATAAGGAAAAGTACCCGCCCAGACATGCGGCAACTAGCACATAAGGAAAAGTACCCGCCCAGACATGCGGCAACTAGCACATAAGGAAAAGTAAACTAAGTTTATCCACATTTAAGCCAACACCACGTAGTTGGCACTTATGACTTCTAACAATTACTACGACCCGACTTATACCATTTAGCACATAGACATTTACCGATAAGCCAACTCTTATAACTATACCTCATATGACAATAACAATTAGCACTTAGCACTTAGCACTTAACAATTTAAAAATTACAATTTGAAAACTAACAATTAGCAATTAGCACTTAACAATTACTTGACAACTAACCCGAATATATATTATCCGACAATTAATAATTACTCACTAACAATTAACAATTAGCAATTTAACAATTATAATTACAAACATACCTTCCGAATTAAATATCGGAAATTCAACCAATAATCATAATCTTACAATTTTAGTCTAATTATACCCATTACCACATTAAGCCTTCCATTTAAACTAATTAAACCACCATAATTAACCTCACAATTAAATCTAATTTAATTACCACAATAATCTCACAATTTAAAATCAATTAAATTACAACGCTTAAGTAATTAAACTACTACAATTAAACAATAATATATAACAATTTACATCTAATTTAATTCGAAAATTAAATAAATAACACTCGAAATTATACCGTTCCGATTTCGATGCGGCTCGCCCGAAAATCAAACTACCGAAAATCAATCTCCCCCATCTCTCTCTTCTCTCTCTCTCTCTCTCTCTCTCTTCCTCTCCCCGCTGCTCCCCTCTCCCGCGGCTCCACGCCACCGCGCCTCCCCGGAAAACCGCGCCGCCGACGAACTGCTCCTCCCACAGCCGCGCGCGCGGCTTCCCCCTCCCCTCACCTGCTCACCTGCGCCCATACACCCACGCCCACACACTTAATCTCTCTTCTCCTTCCTCCTTTTCTTTTTCTTTCTTCTCTTTTCTCTCTTATTTCTTCCTTTCTCTCTCCCCGATCTGTTGTGTGTGTGTGTGTGTTTGTGCGGCTTGTGCGTGTATCTGTGTGTGTATGTATCTGATGTGTGTTTTTAACCCTAATGGGCTCAAGCCCAATAACTTTCAAAAGCAATACAATTAAATACTACACCTCTTAAAATAATATTTTAAACTAATAACTCTAATTTGTAAAAATAAAATTTCTAGCATAATTAAATACTAGAATATTTTTAAAGACTTTTGGAGAAAGAATTGGAATTAAATCTCAATTTTCTAAATTGATATGCATTTTACAAATATTAATAATTTATAAAAACAATTCATAAAAAAAATTATAATTGTGATTCATAATTCACAATTTACAGGGCTTTATAAAAATACTACAAACATTACTGTTTTAGTAAAATCTCAAATTCTCGATATTATAAATTAATCGAGTAATTTCTGCAAATCCTCAAATAATTAAAATAATCATTTCCTAAGGATTTTAAAATCCCTAAACTATTCAGTAATTTAAAATAAAATCTTTACTAAATAATTTCACATTCCAAAATCAAATCTTCGGACAAATAAACTATTGACTCGGGGTATCTACTCAGTCAATAAAATTTTAAAATGGGACCCGGTTCCACTTAACCGAAAATAATTAAATAATTGAATAATAAAATAATAAAAAAAAATCCTCCTCATTTTAGGAAAACATTATCATTATTGAAATAATAATAAAATCATTTCTTGAAAAATCCGGGTTATTACAGTCTACCCTCCTTAAAAGGATTCCGTCCGCGGAGTCAGCTAAGGCCACTACTGGGATTCCTTAACTCTTTTATCACCAACACTTATTCTGCAAAACAGGGGATAGTGTCTCTTCGTAAACAACTTCTCCGAAACCTCAATCCAACCATAGGATCTCTATTTGACACAGTTATCATTGGAGTCTTATAACTCACCATTATTCCTTTCACATATACGTCTTGCCCAACTTTCCATTATCATATAATCCTTAAGAGAGAGAGTTCACTGATTCTATTCACAAAACATCCTTGAGAGAGAGAATACACTAATTCCATTAACATAATATCATTGAGAGAAAGAATTAACTGATTCTATTGATACGTCACTGATATTCTATTCGTTTCAGAATTCGCTCCTGCTCTTGGTGATTCCGTTGCGAATCTAGTTTCCATCAGCGAATTTATGACTTGGCCGACCTGGTTGGCATCCCCTTGAAATTCATTAGAGGCAATAAGAATCAGGGACCTTTGAAAAGACAGCTGTCATATCAAGGCAATTGTTACACACTGGTGATCATAAGGTTATGAGTGTTAAAGTCAACCTTATTTGAGATAAGGGAATTTACCGAGAGATCAATATGATCAAGAGAACTCACGTTGCGTGTCTCAGTTGAGACATTACTAAAGGTAGTTAGCCTTCTTGTATTTCACAACTCACAAGTGACGGCGTCCCGTCAGACTTCTATCACACAGACAGATAGCCCTTGTGTCCCCTATAAGTATAGGGTTGTTCGTCTCAGTGGGAGCTGAGAAGTATGAAAGCAATTCGAAGTGAAGATAATAATTATCGTCTTTCGACAAATAATTCTCAAGTGGACACCCTGGATTAAAATTGATCAGATTCCAAGGTGCAATTTCCAAGGAAAAGGATAACCAGAAAGATACTAGTATACAACAAGCAAGTGGTGCTATAGCACCATAGGATTATCCAATATTTGAAGAAAAGTGGGAATTTAAATATCATCAATCGATAGGGCCTCATAAATCTGAAAGTAGGTATAATGACAGCTTCTAGCAAAATTGAAACCAATATGGTTTAACATGAGTATTATAAAACAACTTCGAAGAGGGAGTATATTCTTTATCAAAATTCTCTCTTGGAGAGATGTCAAGATAGGTCATAGATTAGGGAGGTAATCCAATAATTTATGCACGGGGATGTGTCAAATAATTCACATTGGGGAGATAATAAACATAAGTTGCAAATGGGGAAATATCAAATAATTCAGATTGGGGAAATAATCATAATGATTCATAATTGGGGAGGGTAATGCCAAGGTCTCCAAGATGCCTTTCATTTCGGCTCCTCTGACGGATAATTGTTCGATTGTAGCGCTCTTCTTTTCCACGCACACCCTAAGGTGCTCAATAACCGACGTCATCATCGACTCGTAATAGTCGCTAGAGATTCAACCATCGGCATTTCACGATATTAAGGAGTTCTATTCGACTCGGCGCAAGCATCTCACGCAAGCATTCTATTCTTTGAGAAGACTTCGATACCGGTGTCGCCCCTAGCAACGACGAATTCCACGTGTCGAATGGGCGATATCCCGGAACATTGCTGGTAAATACATACTTAGATCCAGTCACCATTATAACCATCTTTATACCACATGTTCCTGTCCTCATGACAATTCCGTGTGCAACTTAAGCTTATCCCTTATTGGCATAACAGCCTTCGTACTAGTCTTCCTCAGACTTTCTCAGTCCGTCTTGATTCTTAAAACATTTCTCGTCTTTATCGACCAAGCACCACTTCACCATTTTCTCTACGTAATCATTTGAAACATTCGACGTCCGCCCACCAATCTATTTCTAATATTACCTCTAGCTCTCTTAAACTCGAGAAGATTTAAATACCCGCAACTTCGGCTAATACTCTTTCATAGGGATCTTTTTTTTCCTTCCCTTTCGGAATTTTAACAGTACGGATGCTATCTCAACTCATCATTGTCATAATACTGGATGCCAGCTTTCCATCCTTCATCATCATTTTGAATTTTCCTATCATTCGGGGAATACATAACTTCATCCATGAACCCCTAAAATCATCTTAAATTTAGGCCTCGGGCGCTCTATGCCCCTGCCAACCAACACTTGTCTCTAAGAGTTCTTTAGCAGACATCCATCACCACAAGAAATGAACTCTACCTCAACATATTCCTCAAAATCTTACCTTAATCATTGGTACTATATCCAATAGTCCAACAAGAACTCTATATGAGTTCTGACGTTCTCACATAACTATACACACTCCTACTCACTCTCGTTTCTAGTTTACTATAACCTAAGCTCTGATACCATTTCTGTAACGCCCCAAATCCGGGGTCAGGGATTTGGTCGTCACGCGGAAATCCTTAACATCAAATTACCTGTTTAACAACATTAAACCATTTGTAATCATTAAAACTGAAATATAACTCTGCGACCCCAACCACCAAGCATCTTTTAGGTCATAGGGCTAGAAACAAGAACTAAAATCTTTACATCTTTATTACATCCATTCTATTACATCGCACTATGTCTTAAAATCTTATACTACTAGTATAGCTTCGTTGGGAAGTACACCAGCAACTAGTACTATTAGTACAAAGTAATATATATTACACATCAATGTACTTACATATAACTTATTCCAGCTATAACTTTTCTGGATCATATCATCTTCATAAGGGCGTACTGCCTGCTTCTTCTGAGCCATGCAGATAAGCCTCAATCATCTACCTTCCTCTGAAAGGTTAATATTTAAAACAAGCAAGTATGAGCGAAAGAATTGCCCAGCAAGTATTAATAGAGCACAACAATATATATCAATATACACATGGAGTTTTCGAAGTATAACGATACTTAATATCAATTCGAAATATTTACAACAATGAAACTTCAATAAAGAAAATATGACATTTAACGCAACATCCAATGAACAGATAAGTTTATAATAATCGTAGTAATCCTCATATCTTAGCGAAATAGTGTACACTACAGTATTGCTAATCTTTTAGAAGGCTTTTCAAAATACGCAGTTCAATATGCTGCTAAGACAGTTGCTTATCATCATATACAAACCAACCATTAGAAGGTTTCATTTTTAGCATTTCTCAATCTGAAAGCATATACATATAAGTATGTCATTTCCATCAAACACCTTACAGAACAACATCATGTACCGGGTATAAGTTCTTTAACCACTTGATAAGTTAAACTCCGAAATAACTGATGGGAAGAGAGTCAAAGCTCTTGAAGCAAAACATTTGGGATTTAACATCAATAACCGATGAACCATCTTTCATCTTTTGAATAATTGCAAAAGTGCACAAGCACGTGCCATTATTGTTAGAATAATCTTGCAGTTCTAGATACTGCATGAATTCATCATCTTTCAAAATTGAAAACAACACTATCGGCTACTTGGCACTTAGGCCTAAGAAGCAGTGTTTGAGTATTTTTTTTTTTTTCCAAAGTGGAGGATGGGACTTAAAGAAAACATAAAAACCTGACAAGGATTGACGATGATCAGTCGCCACAACCAAGTCCAATAATCCGCGGGTCTTCTCTACCGGTAGAAGGATAGAAACTACATCCGTAACTATCCCCGAGTGAAAACTACATCCGTAATCACCCTCGATGAAAACTACATCCGTAATCATCCTTCGGCAACACCTGGGCCGGAATAATAATTGATGGACCGCCTGGCTCACGGCCGCTTACACATCCCGGGAATCGTTCGTCAACGACTCCCACACCTGCCAGAGTCCCCTTTTTCTTTTCTTTCCAAAATCATTTTGATAGAAAATTCGAGTAGTTGAAGTTCGACTTCAGTCGACCGATAATTTCTTGAAAAACGAGCAAGAGAGTAAAACCTGACCGGGGGTTTTCGAAAATGTTTTGGAGTTCAAAAGAGTTCAAGTATAGATATACACTTGTACCAATATCAATCTCGACACAGGGTTTTGTGATCACACATGGAAAATGGTACGCATAAGGCTTGTAACCACAACAGGGTAATTCCATATATATATAAGTTCTTGAAAAGTAACTTACCTAGATAGATTCAAAATATAATATAATATTTTAAATGACTATGAAAGTTCTTAGACAACCTTTAAATAGTGTTTTATAGCCTTCAAAACACTTAGAGTATTTAATAAATATTGACTACTATGTAACAAGTAATAAATATTCAATAATCCCTTTTTAAAAGAATACTCAAATTAATATTCATTTATTAAGTAATATTCAAATAATATTTACTATTAATACTGGAATATTTAACAACCTCAAAACACTCAAATACAACTCTTGGAATGTTTCTAATCAAAATCAAGACACAATCTCTCCAGCAGTCTCCAAACTTTAGCCACTTTATCAAATAACTACTACTGACTCTCGGTCAATAAGAAATAATTAATAAGCATTCAAGTAACATATATCGATATCAATCTAGCTGGTTTAAGCTGAAAGTAACCAATTTATAACCATTGGAATATCTTTAATCCGTATTGAAAATAAACTATCTCCGATAAATAATATACTAGATAGAATCACTCCATTAAATTGTTTTATTATTTCTCCGGGACAAAGTGATTTTAAGAAAGCGTTTTGAAAATGATATTCATCTAATTAAATAAATTTAATTAGGCGAATGAGGTTTATTTAATTAGTAAATGCTTTCAGGGGCATCTAGTAATTAAATAAACACTGGTTTATTGGTGATGTTGCCTTTAGGTTAATTATTGCGAAATTCTTTTTAAAAGCTTTGCCCGGGTTTTCGAAAACATACAATACAAAATAGCCCCGACACGCGGGCTAAGTTCTAAAACTCAATACATGCTCTACCCTTGGAGCCTTTACCACGTAGTTCCATATATACGTATATGTATCTATATATACCCCATAATATATAGTCCTCTACCACATTACAAAAGTTTATAAATATACAACATATAAATCGAGATGTAGAACCATAAGAATGTCACCGCCCATCGACAGTATTATAAGTCATGGGTTTTGATTATTGCACGAGAAGAATTTAATATCGCTAGCAAAGTCAAGAATAAAATGATTTGGAAGGAGCGCAAGATTAAAAACTCGCAATTAGGGATTAAAAACCTTTTTCCGCACATTTTATATAATTCAAAATAGGTATACTCTGAACGATAGAGTAGGTGTAAATAAACTTGCCTCTGGTCCTTAGCAGAAAGCAGAAACCGCGAATAAACCTTTCGCACTTCGTCCAAGCAATTCCCTGGAGGTAGCTTACCTTTCTTTATACGGCGCCTCGATCTTCCCTTTTTGATGCACGTCATTCCAACTCGATTATGCCCTAATGGTACTGAAATAGTTATGAGTACGTGTCAGTCCCCCCTCGTATCTCGAGTAGATACCACTCGGAATTACCACTAAGTCACATAAAGTCGAACTATGGATGTCCCCTTATATAAAGTGAACATTTCCTAGTACCAACATATCATAACCCTATACCACCATTTAATCAACTTCACTTAACCTATACATTTGTACTACCATTGACCTTCTACGACAAAACTTGATTAATAGCTAATCCTCAAAACACAATTAATCCTCGAAACACATAAATCCTTGAATTAAATCACTTAGCACATAAATCCTCGAGACAACAATTACCCTCGAATTAATTTACTTAACACATATACACATAAACAGTTAACACCCAAATCATACCTTTAAACCCTTGAAATCAAATAAGTTAAATAAATTAAAATGCAGGGGATTTTTAGAAAATTTCGGCATGTAGTATTCGTTTATCGGACTATGGGCTCAGCCCCTCCATGCCAACAAAACAATTTATAACCCTGTTTTTGATAAAATAAAAGCTGCCTCAACTTGCAGCAACATAAAAGTAAACATATAAGAAAAGTACCCGCCCAGACATGCGGCAACTAGCACATAAGGAAAAGTACCCGCCCAGACATGCGGCAATTAGCACATAAGGAAAAGTACCCGCCCAGACATGCGGCAACTAGCACATAAGGAAAAGTAAACTAAGTTTATCCACATTTAAGCCAACACCACGTAGTTGGCACTTATGACTTCTAACAATTACTACGACCCGACTTATACCATTTAGCACATAGACATTTACCGATAAGCCAACTCTTATAACTATACCTCATATGACAATAACAATTAGCACTTAGCACTTAGCACTTAACAATTTAAAAATTACAATTTGAAAACTAACAATTAGCAATTAGCACTTAACAATTACTTGACAACTAACCCGAATATATATTATCCGACAATTAATAATTACTCACTAACAATTAACAATTAGCAATTTAACAATTATAATTACAAACATACCTTCCGAATTAAATATCGGAAATTCAACCAATAATCATAATCTTACAATTTTAGTCTAATTATACCCATTACCACATTAAGCCTTCCATTTAAACTAATTAAACCACCATAATTAACCTCACAATTAAATCTAATTTAATTACCACAATAATCTCACAATTTAAAATCAATTAAATTACAACGCTTAAGTAATTAAACTACTACAATTAAACAATAATATATAACAATTTACATCTAATTTAATTCGAAAATTAAATAAATAACATTCGAAATTATACCGTTCCGATTTCGATGCGGCTCGCCCGAAAATCAAACTACCGAAAATCAATCTCCCCCATCTCTCTCTTTTCTCTCTCTCTCTCTCTCTCTCTCTCTCTCTCTCTCTCTTCCTCTCCCCGCTGCTCCCCTCTCCCGCGGCTCCACGCCACCGCGCCTCCTCGGAAAACCGCGCCGCCGACGAACTGCTCCTCCCACAGCCGCGCGCGCGGCTTCCCCCTCCCCTCACCTGCTCACCTGCGCCCATACACCCACGCCCACACACTTAATCTCTCTTCTCCTTCCTCCTTTTCTTTTTCTTTCTTCTCTTTTCTCTCTTATTTCTTCCTTTCTCTCTCCCCGATCTGTTGTGTGTGTGTGTGTGTTTGTGCGGCTTGTGCGTGTATCTGTGTGTGTATGTATCTGATGTGTGTTTTTAACCCTAATGGGCTCAAGCCCAATAACTTTCAAAAGCAATACAATTAAATACTACACCTCTTAAAATAATACTAGGTAACAAAGCCGCGCTACGCGCGGCACGAAAATATTTTTAAAAATTATACACATAACATTATTATTTGTTAAATTTTATTATTTGAAAGTTAATATGATAAATTAAAAATTAAGTGAAATGTAATTAAATTTGAATGTTTAAAAATTAAAGAGAAAAGAATTAGGTGAAAAAAAACATGTTTCAGTTAAATTCTTGAATATTAATAATAATAATAATAATAATTTTGAAGATATTGACGAACCTATTTTGTCGCATAAAAAATGCTTTTGAAATCCAATATTGACAAACATTTGCAAAGTTTGACATTGAATAAGTAAAAATAACATTTGTGAGTATTTTCTATTGTCGATGACATCGTAAAAGACGTGATTGCTTAATTTGTTATTAAATTATTTGTTAGTAAAATTGATTGTACGATGAAAAGAATTAGAATGTAAATGTGATGAGATGTGTGATTGATTTCACTTGTCGATATATTTGGTTTTATGACGAAAAAAGCAGAATTCAAATGCATATTGTAAGTCATGCTTCATGTTTTTTTGGAGTGATCCGACACCCGTATCTCTACATTTAATTAATTTTTCAGAGCATTTTATAAGAACTGTTTTGTTTGTAACATTAAAATTAAATTCATGGACACATCAAAGTGATACTCACATATTCTAATATTCTTTTATTAAATTTTATAATTAATTTGTACATATAATTGTTTTTAAAGCCGATGCTCATTTTATAACACCCTTTCTTAATGCTCAAAAAGTGAGAATTTGTTTAAAATAGCAAAAATCAACTCCTTAAACACCTTTTACTTTTTTTCCATACCAAAATACAATGTCAACATAATTCCTATAATAAAAATTTGTAAATATTAAATATAACTAATTAGCGATTTTAAACACCGTCTCCCATCTCATAACATACATGCAAGATTAATTGATTAGTAATAGCATAAGAATGTGTTTAATTAGAATATTAATTTTTCCAACACAAAATAATCAAACAACGAATATGTAATTTTTTTATTGATTTAATTGACGAAAAAAAGGATCCACTTGATTCAATTTAATCGAGTTGGTCACACCTCGTGTACAATTTGTTGAGGTATAAATGTAAATTCTACGATATTACTTTTATTTAAATTGTGGATGTTAATCGAAAAATATATATACTTATGTATCTTATCATGATTCTCATGATCACTGATTACGAATTTATCGAAAAGTTAAAATCGTCTATTAATTATTACCAAAAAAAATTGCAATGATTTTGAATAAGGATTAGAAATGACGATAAAAAATATTTTATTTATTGTTTTACCTTAAAATAATGGTATTTTTGTATAAATCATTAATATTTTATAACAAAATAATAATAATAATAATAATGTTCTAATAAAATTATTAAAATTTTATATTAAATATGAAATAAAGTGTATTCAATATATATTTAATAGGTATAATTAATTATTAATTAAATGCAAGAAAATTATTTTAATAAAAAATAAAAATGTGAAAATTCAAGAAAAATATTTTGAAGCTTCTGAGTGCAACTCTCTCCAGTTTCCTGCTATTATAATAAATTTGTATATAAAAGTACTGTAATAGATAAATTAATTTCTATTATTCTTCAAAATTGATTGGTTTCTTATGAATTTTCTATTAAAAATTAATTTAAAAATAATTTACATGAATTATTAATTGAAAAAATATTTTCATTATATATATCTAAAATTTTGATAATCTTAAAAACATCACAAACATATAAAAATAAAAATTACAATATGAACGTAATATTTACAATCAAAAGTTACAAATATTGAATACAACTTAATAACGTTTTTTAAAACCGACACCCCTCTCATAATATACATGTTCAATAATAGTTTAAGAATTTATTTAATTTGAATATTAATTTATTTTGACACAATATAATGAAACAATGGGCATACAATTTTTTTTTCAATTTAATCTTATGATAAAATGGTTGAGTTTGTTCAATTTAATTAATTTGATCATTAACTCATGTGTGTATGCGCATGATTTGTTTACAAATTTCAGATATTAAGTAAAGATCCATGTACTTCCATAATTTACTACGATTCCACAATCATTGATAATAAAGATTATTTGAGAAGTTGGTTAATAATGTTTTTTAAAACCGATAGCCCTCTCATAATATACATATTCAATAATTGTATAAGAATTTGTTTAATTACAATAAAAAATCATTTCAACACAATATAACGAAACAATGGGTGTATCTTTTTTATCAATTTTATCTTCCGATAAATGGCTGGATTTGTTAAATTTAATCGATTTGATCATAACACATGTATTATTTATTCATATGCAAAATTGAAAATCTATCTGTACTGTTTTTATACAATTCCAGATATTAAATAAATATCTTGTACTTCCATAATTTATTACGATTTTCACAATTATTGATAATAAAAATTGCTTGAGAAGTTAAGGTCGTGTACCCTATAATCATCCGAAAAGAAATTATAGTGATCTTGAATAGGGAATAAAAAATAACGCAATAAAAACAATTGTTATTCGTCATTTTAACTAAAAATAAACATAACTATATATAATTAATATTTAATATTGAAAAAATAACTTTAATGTTCAACTAAAGTTTGCTAATTTTTAAACAAATTAAATAGAGTAAATTTAATATATGTTTAATACGTGTAATTAATGACTAATTAAAATGTCATTAATAGCTATTTAATGCAATAAAAGAATTTTAATAAAAAAATCAAAAAAATGAAAATTCAAGAAAAATACCTTGAACTGTTCTGGTGCATTTCCGATCTCCAGGCATTATAATATATATAGATTTTAAACTAATAACTCTAATTTTTAAAAATAAAATTTCTAGCATAATTAAATACTAGAATATTTTTAAAGACTTTTGGAGAAAGAATTGGAATTAAATCTCAATTTTCTAAATTGATATGCATTTTACAAATATTAATAATTTATAAAAACAATTCATAAAAAAAATTATAATTGTGATTCATAATTCACAATTTACAGGGCTTTATAAAAATACTACAAACATTACTGTTTTAGTAAAATCTCAAATTCTCGATATTATAAATTAATCGAGTAATTTCTGCAAATCCTCAAATAATTAAAATAATCATTTCCTAAGGATTTTAAAATCCCTAAACTATTCAGTAATTTAAAATAAAATCTTTACTAAATAATTTCACATTCCAAAATCAAATCTTCGCACAAATAAACTATTGACTCGGGGTATCTACTCAGTCAATAAAATTTTAAAATGGGACCCGGTTCCACTTAACCGAAAATAATTAAATAATTGAATAATAAAATAAAAAAAAAAATCCTCCTCATTTTAGGAAAACATTATCATTATTGAAATAATAATAAAATCATTTCTTGAAAAATCCGGGTTATTACAGGCAAAAGACGGTCTTGTAGAGAATTTAGAGAATAAGGAAGAGGAGGCTGAAACTACAGTAGCAATGGCAGATGCAGCAGCAGCTAAGGCTTTGAAGGACTATTCTCAGCCGAAACTCAATGACATCCAGTCTAGCATTGTTAGGCCAGCTATTGCAGCGAACAACTTTGAGATCAAGCCGGGCACAATTCAGATGGTGCAGAATTCAGTCCAGTTTGGGGGAGTTCAAGTATAGATATACACTTGTACCAATATCAATCTCGACACAGGGTTTTGTGATCACACATGGAAAATGGTACGCATAAGGCTTGTAACCACAACAGGGTAATTCCATATATATATAAGTTCTTGAAAAGTAACTTACCTAGATAGATTCAAAATATAATATAATATTTTAAATGACTATGAAAGTTCTTAGACAACCTTTAAATAGTGTTTTATAGCCTTCAAAACACTTAGAGTATTTAATAAATATTGACTACTATGTAACAAGTAATAAATATTCAATAATCCCTTTTTAAAAGAATACTCAAATTAATATTCATTTATTAAGTAATATTCAAATAATATTTACTATTAATACTGGAATATTTAACAACCTCAAAACACTCAAATACAACTCTTGGAATGTTTCTAATCAAAATCAAGACACAATCTCTCCAGCAGTCTCCAAACTTTAGCCACTTTATCAAATAACTACTACTGACTCTCGGTCAATAAGAAATAATTAATAAGCATTCAAGTAACATATATCGATATCAATCTAGCTGGTTTAAGCTGAAAGTAACCAATTTATAACCATTGGAATATCTTTAATCCGTATTGAAAATAAACTATCTCCGATAAATAATATACTAGATAGAATCACTCCATTAAATTGTTTTATTATTTCTCCGGGACAAAGTGATTTTAAGAAAGCGTTTTGAAAATGATATTCATCTAATTAAATAAATTTAATTAGGCGAATGAGGTTTATTTAATTAGTAAATGCTTTCAGGGGCATCTAGTAATTAAATAAACACTGGTTTATTGGTGATGTTGCCTTTAGGTTAATTATTGCGAAATTCTTTTTAAAAGCTTTGCCCGGGTTTTCGAAAACATACAATACAAAATAGCCCCGACACGCGGGCTAAGTTCTAAAACTCAATACATGCTCTACCCTTGGAGCCTTTACCACGTAGTTCCATATATACGTATATGTATCTATATATACCCCATAATATATAGTCCTCTACCACATTACAAAAGTTTATAAATATACAACATATAAATCGAGATGTAGAACCATAAGAATGTCACCGCCCATCGACAGTATTATAAGTCATGGGTTTTGATTATTGCACGAGAAGAATTTAATATCGCTAGCAAAGTCAAGAATAAAATGATTTGGAAGGAGCGCAAGATTAAAAACTCGCAATTAGGGATTAAAAACCTTTTTCCGCACATTTTATATAATTCAAAATAGGTATACTCTGAACGATAGAGTAGGTGTAAATAAACTTGCCTCTGGTCCTTAGCAGAAAGCAGAAACCGCGAATAAACCTTTCGCACTTCGTCCAAGCAATTCCCTGGAGGTAGCTTACCTTTCTTTATACGGCGCCTCGATCTTCCCTTTTTGATGCACGTCATTCCAACTCGATTATGCCCTAATGGTACTGAAATAGTTATGAGTACGTGTCAGTCCCCCCTCGTATCTCGAGTAGATACCACTCGGAATTACCACTAAGTCACATAAAGTCGAACTATGGATGTCCCCTTATATAAAGTGAACATTTCCTAGTACCAACATATCATAACCCTATACCACCATTTAATCAACTTCACTTAACCTATACATTTGTACTACCATTGACCTTCTACGACAAAACTTGATTAATAGCTAATCCTCAAAACACAATTAATCCTCGAAACACATAAATCCTTGAATTAAATCACTTAGCACATAAATCCTCGAGACAACAATTACCCTCGAATTAATTTACTTAACACATATACACATAAACAGTTAACACCCAAATCATACCTTTAAACCCTTGAAATCAAATAAGTTAAATAAATTAAAATGCAGGGGATTTTTAGAAAATTTCGGCATGTAGTATTCGTTTATCGGACTATGGGCTCAGCCCCTCCATGCCAACAAAACAATTTATAACCCTGTTTTTGATAAAATAAAAGCTGCCTCAACTTGCAGCAACATAAAAGTAAACATATAAGAAAAGTACCCGCCCAGACATGCGGCAACTAGCACATAAGGAAAAGTACCCGCCCAGACATGCGGCAATTAGCACATAAGGAAAAGTACCCGCCCAGACATGCGGCAACTAGCACATAAGGAAAAGTAAACTAAGTTTATCCACATTTAAGCCAACACCACGTAGTTGGCACTTATGACTTCTAACAATTACTACGACCCGACTTATACCATTTAGCACATAGACATTTACCGATAAGCCAACTCTTATAACTATACCTCATATGACAATAACAATTAGCACTTAGCACTTAGCACTTAACAATTTAAAAATTACAATTTGAAAACTAACAATTAGCAATTAGCACTTAACAATTACTTGACAACTAACCCGAATATATATTATCCGACAATTAATAATTACTCACTAACAATTAACAATTAGCAATTTAACAATTATAATTACAAACATACCTTCCGAATTAAATATCGGAAATTCAACCAATAATCATAATCTTACAATTTTAGTCTAATTATACCCATTACCACATTAAGCCTTCCATTTAAACTAATTAAACCACCATAATTAACCTCACAATTAAATCTAATTTAATTACCACAATAATCTCACAATTTAAAATCAATTAAATTACAACGCTTAAGTAATTAAACTACTACAATTAAACAATAATATATAACAATTTACATCTAATTTAATTCGAAAATTAAATAAATAACATTCGAAATTATACCGTTCCGATTTCGATGCGGCTCGCCCGAAAATCAAACTACCGAAAATCAATCTCCCCCATCTCTCTCTTTTCTCTCTCTCTCTCTCTCTCTCTCTCTCTCTCTCTCTCTCTTCCTCTCCCCGCTGCTCCCCTCTCCCGCGGCTCCACGCCACCGCGCCTCCTCGGAAAACCGCGCCGCCGACGAACTGCTCCTCCCACAGCCGCGCGCGCGGCTTCCCCCTCCCCTCACCTGCTCACCTGCGCCCATACACCCACGCCCACACACTTAATCTCTCTTCTCCTTCCTCCTTTTCTTTTTCTTTCTTCTCTTTTCTCTCTTATTTCTTCCTTTCTCTCTCCCCGATCTGTTGTGTGTGTGTGTGTGTTTGTGCGGCTTGTGCGTGTATCTGTGTGTGTATGTATCTGATGTGTGTTTTTAACCCTAATGGGCTCAAGCCCAATAACTTTCAAAAGCAATACAATTAAATACTACACCTCTTAAAATAATACTAGGTAACAAAGCCGCGCTACGCGCGGCACGAAAATATTTTTAAAAATTATACACATAACATTATTATTTGTTAAATTTTATTATTTGAAAGTTAATATGATAAATTAAAAATTAAGTGAAATGTAATTAAATTTGAATGTTTAAAAATTAAAGAGAAAAGAATTAGGTGAAAAAAAACATGTTTCAGTTAAATTCTTGAATATTAATAATAATAATAATAATAATTTTGAAGATATTGACGAACCTATTTTGTCGCATAAAAAATGCTTTTGAAATCCAATATTGACAAACATTTGCAAAGTTTGACATTGAATAAGTAAAAATAACATTTGTGAGTATTTTCTATTGTCGATGACATCGTAAAAGACGTGATTGCTTAATTTGTTATTAAATTATTTGTTAGTAAAATTGATTGTACGATGAAAAGAATTAGAATGTAAATGTGATGAGATGTGTGATTGATTTCACTTGTCGATATATTTGGTTTTATGACGAAAAAAGCAGAATTCAAATGCATATTGTAAGTCATGCTTCATGTTTTTTTGGAGTGATCCGACACCCGTATCTCTACATTTAATTAATTTTTCAGAGCATTTTATAAGAACTGTTTTGTTTGTAACATTAAAATTAAATTCATGGACACATCAAAGTGATACTCACATATTCTAATATTCTTTTATTAAATTTTATAATTAATTTGTACATATAATTGTTTTTAAAGCCGATGCTCATTTTATAACACCCTTTCTTAATGCTCAAAAAGTGAGAATTTGTTTAAAATAGCAAAAATCAACTCCTTAAACACCTTTTACTTTTTTTCCATACCAAAATACAATGTCAACATAATTCCTATAATAAAAATTTGTAAATATTAAATATAACTAATTAGCGATTTTAAACACCGTCTCCCATCTCATAACATACATGCAAGATTAATTGATTAGTAATAGCATAAGAATGTGTTTAATTAGAATATTAATTTTTCCAACACAAAATAATCAAACAACGAATATGTAATTTTTTTATTGATTTAATTGACGAAAAAAAGGATCCACTTGATTCAATTTAATCGAGTTGGTCACACCTCGTGTACAATTTGTTGAGGTATAAATGTAAATTCTACGATATTACTTTTATTTAAATTGTGGATGTTAATCGAAAAATATATATACTTATGTATCTTATCATGATTCTCATGATCACTGATTACGAATTTATCGAAAAGTTAAAATCGTCTATTAATTATTACCAAAAAAAATTGCAATGATTTTGAATAAGGATTAGAAATGACGATAAAAAATATTTTATTTATTGTTTTACCTTAAAATAATGGTATTTTTGTATAAATCATTAATATTTTATAACAAAATAATAATAATAATAATAATGTTCTAATAAAATTATTAAAATTTTATATTAAATATGAAATAAAGTGTATTCAATATATATTTAATAGGTATAATTAATTATTAATTAAATGCAAGAAAATTATTTTAATAAAAAATAAAAATGTGAAAATTCAAGAAAAATATTTTGAAGCTTCTGAGTGCAACTCTCTCCAGTTTCCTGCTATTATAATAAATTTGTATATAAAAGTACTGTAATAGATAAATTAATTTCTATTATTCTTCAAAATTGATTGGTTTCTTATGAATTTTCTATTAAAAATTAATTTAAAAATAATTTACATGAATTATTAATTGAAAAAATATTTTCATTATATATATCTAAAATTTTGATAATCTTAAAAACATCACAAACATATAAAAATAAAAATTACAATATGAACGTAATATTTACAATCAAAAGTTACAAATATTGAATACAACTTAATAACGTTTTTTAAAACCGACACCCCTCTCATAATATACATGTTCAATAATAGTTTAAGAATTTATTTAATTTGAATATTAATTTATTTTGACACAATATAATGAAACAATGGGCATACAATTTTTTTTTCAATTTAATCTTATGATAAAATGGTTGAGTTTGTTCAATTTAATTAATTTGATCATTAACTCATGTGTGTATGCGCATGATTTGTTTACAAATTTCAGATATTAAGTAAAGATCCATGTACTTCCATAATTTACTACGATTCCACAATCATTGATAATAAAGATTATTTGAGAAGTTGGTTAATAATGTTTTTTAAAACCGATAGCCCTCTCATAATATACATATTCAATAATTGTATAAGAATTTGTTTAATTACAATAAAAAATCATTTCAACACAATATAACGAAACAATGGGTGTATCTTTTTTATCAATTTTATCTTCCGATAAATGGCTGGATTTGTTAAATTTAATCGATTTGATCATAACACATGTATTATTTATTCATATGCAAAATTGAAAATCTATCTGTACTGTTTTTATACAATTCCAGATATTAAATAAATATCTTGTACTTCCATAATTTATTACGATTTTCACAATTATTGATAATAAAAATTGCTTGAGAAGTTAAGGTCGTGTACCCTATAATCATCCGAAAAGAAATTATAGTGATCTTGAATAGGGAATAAAAAATAACGCAATAAAAACAATTGTTATTCGTCATTTTAACTAAAAATAAACATAACTATATATAATTAATATTTAATATTGAAAAAATAACTTTAATGTTCAACTAAAGTTTGCTAATTTTTAAACAAATTAAATAGAGTAAATTTAATATATGTTTAATACGTGTAATTAATGACTAATTAAAATGTCATTAATAGCTATTTAATGCAATAAAAGAATTTTAATAAAAAAATCAAAAAAATGAAAATTCAAGAAAAATACCTTGAACTGTTCTGGTGCATTTCCGATCTCCAGGCATTATAATATATATAGATTTTAAACTAATAACTCTAATTTTTAAAAATAAAATTTCTAGCATAATTAAATACTAGAATATTTTTAAAGACTTTTGGAGAAAGAATTGGAATTAAATCTCAATTTTCTAAATTGATATGCATTTTACAAATATTAATAATTTATAAAAACAATTCATAAAAAAAATTATAATTGTGATTCATAATTCACAATTTACAGGGCTTTATAAAAATACTACAAACATTACTGTTTTAGTAAAATCTCAAATTCTCGATATTATAAATTAATCGAGTAATTTCTGCAAATCCTCAAATAATTAAAATAATCATTTCCTAAGGATTTTAAAATCCCTAAACTATTCAGTAATTTAAAATAAAATCTTTACTAAATAATTTCACATTCCAAAATCAAATCTTCGCACAAATAAACTATTGACTCGGGGTATCTACTCAGTCAATAAAATTTTAAAATGGGACCCGGTTCCACTTAACCGAAAATAATTAAATAATTGAATAATAAAATAAAAAAAAAAATCCTCCTCATTTTAGGAAAACATTATCATTATTGAAATAATAATAAAATCATTTCTTGAAAAATCCGGGTTATTACAGGCAAAAGACGGTCTTGTAGAGAATTTAGAGAATAAGGAAGAGGAGGCTGAAACTACAGTAGCAATGGCAGATGCAGCAGCAGCTAAGGCTTTGAAGGACTATTCTCAGCCGAAACTCAATGACATCCAGTCTAGCATTGTTAGGCCAGCTATTGCAGCGAACAACTTTGAGATCAAGCCGGGCACAATTCAGATGGTGCAGAATTCAGTCCAGTTTGGGGGAGTTCAAGTATAGATATACACTTGTACCAATATCAATCTCGACACAGGGTTTTGTGATCACACATGGAAAATGGTACGCATAAGGCTTGTAACCACAACAGGGTAATTCCATATATATATAAGTTCTTGAAAAGTAACTTACCTAGATAGATTCAAAATATAATATAATATTTTAAATGACTATGAAAGTTCTTAGACAACCTTTAAATAGTGTTTTATAGCCTTCAAAACACTTAGAGTATTTAATAAATATTGACTACTATGTAACAAGTAATAAATATTCAATAATCCCTTTTTAAAAGAATACTCAAATTAATATTCATTTATTAAGTAATATTCAAATAATATTTACTATTAATACTGGAATATTTAACAACCTCAAAACACTCAAATACAACTCTTGGAATGTTTCTAATCAAAATCAAGACACAATCTCTCCAGCAGTCTCCAAACTTTAGCCACTTTATCAAATAACTACTACTGACTCTCGGTCAATAAGAAATAATTAATAAGCATTCAAGTAACATATATCGATATCAATCTAGCTGGTTTAAGCTGAAAGTAACCAATTTATAACCATTGGAATATCTTTAATCCGTATTGAAAATAAACTATCTCCGATAAATAATATACTAGATAGAATCACTCCATTAAATTGTTTTATTATTTCTCCGGGACAAAGTGATTTTAAGAAAGCGTTTTGAAAATGATATTCATCTAATTAAATAAATTTAATTAGGCGAATGAGGTTTATTTAATTAGTAAATGCTTTCAGGGGCATCTAGTAATTAAATAAACACTGGTTTATTGGTGATGTTGCCTTTAGGTTAATTATTGCGAAATTCTTTTTAAAAGCTTTGCCCGGGTTTTCGAAAACATACAATACAAAATAGCCCCGACACGCGGGCTAAGTTCTAAAACTCAATACATGCTCTACCCTTGGAGCCTTTACCACGTAGTTCCATATATACGTATATGTATCTATATATACCCCATAATATATAGTCCTCTACCACATTACAAAAGTTTATAAATATACAACATATAAATCGAGATGTAGAACCATAAGAATGTCACCGCCCATCGACAGTATTATAAGTCATGGGTTTTGATTATTGCACGAGAAGAATTTAATATCGCTAGCAAAGTCAAGAATAAAATGATTTGGAAGGAGCGCAAGATTAAAAACTCGCAATTAGGGATTAAAAACCTTTTTCCGCACATTTTATATAATTCAAAATAGGTATACTCTGAACGATAGAGTAGGTGTAAATAAACTTGCCTCTGGTCCTTAGCAGAAAGCAGAAACCGCGAATAAACCTTTCGCACTTCGTCCAAGCAATTCCCTGGAGGTAGCTTACCTTTCTTTATACGGCGCCTCGATCTTCCCTTTTTGATGCACGTCATTCCAACTCGATTATGCCCTAATGGTACTGAAATAGTTATGAGTACGTGTCAGTCCCCCCTCGTATCTCGAGTAGATACCACTCGGAATTACCACTAAGTCACATAAAGTCGAACTATGGATGTCCCCTTATATAAAGTGAACATTTCCTAGTACCAACATATCATAACCCTATACCACCATTTAATCAACTTCACTTAACCTATACATTTGTACTACCATTGACCTTCTACGACAAAACTTGATTAATAGCTAATCCTCAAAACACAATTAATCCTCGAAACACATAAATCCTTGAATTAAATCACTTAGCACATAAATCCTCGAGACAACAATTACCCTCGAATTAATTTACTTAACACATATACACATAAACAGTTAACACCCAAATCATACCTTTAAACCCTTGAAATCAAATAAGTTAAATAAATTAAAATGCAGGGGATTTTTAGAAAATTTCGGCATGTAGTATTCGTTTATCGGACTATGGGCTCAGCCCCTCCATGCCAACAAAACAATTTATAACCCTGTTTTTGATAAAATAAAAGCTGCCTCAACTTGCAGCAACATAAAAGTAAACATATAAGAAAAGTACCCGCCCAGACATGCGGCAACTAGCACATAAGGAAAAGTACCCGCCCAGACATGCGGCAATTAGCACATAAGGAAAAGTACCCGCCCAGACATGCGGCAACTAGCACATAAGGAAAAGTAAACTAAGTTTATCCACATTTAAGCCAACACCACGTAGTTGGCACTTATGACTTCTAACAATTACTACGACCCGACTTATACCATTTAGCACATAGACATTTACCGATAAGCCAACTCTTATAACTATACCTCATATGACAATAACAATTAGCACTTAGCACTTAGCACTTAACAATTTAAAAATTACAATTTGAAAACTAACAATTAGCAATTAGCACTTAACAATTACTTGACAACTAACCCGAATATATATTATCCGACAATTAATAATTACTCACTAACAATTAACAATTAGCAATTTAACAATTATAATTACAAACATACCTTCCGAATTAAATATCGGAAATTCAACCAATAATCATAATCTTACAATTTTAGTCTAATTATACCCATTACCACATTAAGCCTTCCATTTAAACTAATTAAACCACCATAATTAACCTCACAATTAAATCTAATTTAATTACCACAATAATCTCACAATTTAAAATCAATTAAATTACAACGCTTAAGTAATTAAACTACTACAATTAAACAATAATATATAACAATTTACATCTAATTTAATTCGAAAATTAAATAAATAACATTCGAAATTATACCGTTCCGATTTCGATGCGGCTCGCCCGAAAATCAAACTACCGAAAATCAATCTCCCCCATCTCTCTCTTTTCTCTCTCTCTCTCTCTCTCTCTCTCTCTCTCTCTCTCTCTTCCTCTCCCCGCTGCTCCCCTCTCCCGCGGCTCCACGCCACCGCGCCTCCTCGGAAAACCGCGCCGCCGACGAACTGCTCCTCCCACAGCCGCGCGCGCGGCTTCCCCCTCCCCTCACCTGCTCACCTGCGCCCATACACCCACGCCCACACACTTAATCTCTCTTCTCCTTCCTCCTTTTCTTTTTCTTTCTTCTCTTTTCTCTCTTATTTCTTCCTTTCTCTCTCCCCGATCTGTTGTGTGTGTGTGTGTGTTTGTGCGGCTTGTGCGTGTATCTGTGTGTGTATGTATCTGATGTGTGTTTTTAACCCTAATGGGCTCAAGCCCAATAACTTTCAAAAGCAATACAATTAAATACTACACCTCTTAAAATAATACTAGGTAACAAAGCCGCGCTACGCGCGGCACGAAAATATTTTTAAAAATTATACACATAACATTATTATTTGTTAAATTTTATTATTTGAAAGTTAATATGATAAATTAAAAATTAAGTGAAATGTAATTAAATTTGAATGTTTAAAAATTAAAGAGAAAAGAATTAGGTGAAAAAAAACATGTTTCAGTTAAATTCTTGAATATTAATAATAATAATAATAATAATTTTGAAGATATTGACGAACCTATTTTGTCGCATAAAAAATGCTTTTGAAATCCAATATTGACAAACATTTGCAAAGTTTGACATTGAATAAGTAAAAATAACATTTGTGAGTATTTTCTATTGTCGATGACATCGTAAAAGACGTGATTGCTTAATTTGTTATTAAATTATTTGTTAGTAAAATTGATTGTACGATGAAAAGAATTAGAATGTAAATGTGATGAGATGTGTGATTGATTTCACTTGTCGATATATTTGGTTTTATGACGAAAAAAGCAGAATTCAAATGCATATTGTAAGTCATGCTTCATGTTTTTTTGGAGTGATCCGACACCCGTATCTCTACATTTAATTAATTTTTCAGAGCATTTTATAAGAACTGTTTTGTTTGTAACATTAAAATTAAATTCATGGACACATCAAAGTGATACTCACATATTCTAATATTCTTTTATTAAATTTTATAATTAATTTGTACATATAATTGTTTTTAAAGCCGATGCTCATTTTATAACACCCTTTCTTAATGCTCAAAAAGTGAGAATTTGTTTAAAATAGCAAAAATCAACTCCTTAAACACCTTTTACTTTTTTTCCATACCAAAATACAATGTCAACATAATTCCTATAATAAAAATTTGTAAATATTAAATATAACTAATTAGCGATTTTAAACACCGTCTCCCATCTCATAACATACATGCAAGATTAATTGATTAGTAATAGCATAAGAATGTGTTTAATTAGAATATTAATTTTTCCAACACAAAATAATCAAACAACGAATATGTAATTTTTTTATTGATTTAATTGACGAAAAAAAGGATCCACTTGATTCAATTTAATCGAGTTGGTCACACCTCGTGTACAATTTGTTGAGGTATAAATGTAAATTCTACGATATTACTTTTATTTAAATTGTGGATGTTAATCGAAAAATATATATACTTATGTATCTTATCATGATTCTCATGATCACTGATTACGAATTTATCGAAAAGTTAAAATCGTCTATTAATTATTACCAAAAAAAATTGCAATGATTTTGAATAAGGATTAGAAATGACGATAAAAAATATTTTATTTATTGTTTTACCTTAAAATAATGGTATTTTTGTATAAATCATTAATATTTTATAACAAAATAATAATAATAATAATAATGTTCTAATAAAATTATTAAAATTTTATATTAAATATGAAATAAAGTGTATTCAATATATATTTAATAGGTATAATTAATTATTAATTAAATGCAAGAAAATTATTTTAATAAAAAATAAAAATGTGAAAATTCAAGAAAAATATTTTGAAGCTTCTGAGTGCAACTCTCTCCAGTTTCCTGCTATTATAATAAATTTGTATATAAAAGTACTGTAATAGATAAATTAATTTCTATTATTCTTCAAAATTGATTGGTTTCTTATGAATTTTCTATTAAAAATTAATTTAAAAATAATTTACATGAATTATTAATTGAAAAAATATTTTCATTATATATATCTAAAATTTTGATAATCTTAAAAACATCACAAACATATAAAAATAAAAATTACAATATGAACGTAATATTTACAATCAAAAGTTACAAATATTGAATACAACTTAATAACGTTTTTTAAAACCGACACCCCTCTCATAATATACATGTTCAATAATAGTTTAAGAATTTATTTAATTTGAATATTAATTTATTTTGACACAATATAATGAAACAATGGGCATACAATTTTTTTTTCAATTTAATCTTATGATAAAATGGTTGAGTTTGTTCAATTTAATTAATTTGATCATTAACTCATGTGTGTATGCGCATGATTTGTTTACAAATTTCAGATATTAAGTAAAGATCCATGTACTTCCATAATTTACTACGATTCCACAATCATTGATAATAAAGATTATTTGAGAAGTTGGTTAATAATGTTTTTTAAAACCGATAGCCCTCTCATAATATACATATTCAATAATTGTATAAGAATTTGTTTAATTACAATAAAAAATCATTTCAACACAATATAACGAAACAATGGGTGTATCTTTTTTATCAATTTTATCTTCCGATAAATGGCTGGATTTGTTAAATTTAATCGATTTGATCATAACACATGTATTATTTATTCATATGCAAAATTGAAAATCTATCTGTACTGTTTTTATACAATTCCAGATATTAAATAAATATCTTGTACTTCCATAATTTATTACGATTTTCACAATTATTGATAATAAAAATTGCTTGAGAAGTTAAGGTCGTGTACCCTATAATCATCCGAAAAGAAATTATAGTGATCTTGAATAGGGAATAAAAAATAACGCAATAAAAACAATTGTTATTCGTCATTTTAACTAAAAATAAACATAACTATATATAATTAATATTTAATATTGAAAAAATAACTTTAATGTTCAACTAAAGTTTGCTAATTTTTAAACAAATTAAATAGAGTAAATTTAATATATGTTTAATACGTGTAATTAATGACTAATTAAAATGTCATTAATAGCTATTTAATGCAATAAAAGAATTTTAATAAAAAAATCAAAAAAATGAAAATTCAAGAAAAATACCTTGAACTGTTCTGGTGCATTTCCGATCTCCAGGCATTATAATATATATAGATTTTAAACTAATAACTCTAATTTTTAAAAATAAAATTTCTAGCATAATTAAATACTAGAATATTTTTAAAGACTTTTGGAGAAAGAATTGGAATTAAATCTCAATTTTCTAAATTGATATGCATTTTACAAATATTAATAATTTATAAAAACAATTCATAAAAAAAATTATAATTGTGATTCATAATTCACAATTTACAGGGCTTTATAAAAATACTACAAACATTACTGTTTTAGTAAAATCTCAAATTCTCGATATTATAAATTAATCGAGTAATTTCTGCAAATCCTCAAATAATTAAAATAATCATTTCCTAAGGATTTTAAAATCCCTAAACTATTCAGTAATTTAAAATAAAATCTTTACTAAATAATTTCACATTCCAAAATCAAATCTTCGCACAAATAAACTATTGACTCGGGGTATCTACTCAGTCAATAAAATTTTAAAATGGGACCCGGTTCCACTTAACCGAAAATAATTAAATAATTGAATAATAAAATAAAAAAAAAAATCCTCCTCATTTTAGGAAAACATTATCATTATTGAAATAATAATAAAATCATTTCTTGAAAAATCCGGGTTATTACAGGCAAAAGACGGTCTTGTAGAGAATTTAGAGAATAAGGAAGAGGAGGCTGAAACTACAGTAGCAATGGCAGATGCAGCAGCAGCTAAGGCTTTGAAGGACTATTCTCAGCCGAAACTCAATGACATCCAGTCTAGCATTGTTAGGCCAGCTATTGCAGCGAACAACTTTGAGATCAAGCCGGGCACAATTCAGATGGTGCAGAATTCAGTCCAGTTTGGGGGAGCTTCTACGGAGGATCCTAACATGCATGTTCGGGACTTCATTGAAATCTGCGACACTTTCAAGTGTAATGGTGTGACGGATGATGCTATCAGGTTGAGGCTTTTCCCATTCTCTCTGAGGGATAAGGCTAAGAGCTGGCTACACTCTTTACCACCTGGTTCCATTACTACATGGGAAGATCTTGCTCAGAAGTTCCTTACTAAATTCTTCCCTATGGCGAAAACTGCAGCAATAAGGAACCAGTTGACTAAATTTCAACAGCAATCTGGCGAGTCATTGTGTGAGGCTTGGGAACGCTACAAGGAGATGCTAAGGAAGTGTCCTCATCATGGCATGCCTGATTGGATGGTTATTAATGGTTTCTACAATGGGTTGGGAGCACAGTCTAGGCCTTTGCTAGATGCAGCATCAGGTGGAGCTCTTTGGGCGAAGAGTTATGATGAAGCTTATGAACTTATTGAGATGATGGCTGCTAATGAATACCAGAATCCAACCCAGAGACTTTCTCAAGGCAAAGTAGCAGGAATTTTGGAAGTAGATACAGCTTCAATGATTACGGCTCAGTTGAAGGCTCTTGCTATGAAAGTGGATTCTCTTGCTAATTATGGAGTTCAGCAGGTGGCTAGTGTTTGTGAGTTATGTGCGGGCGCACATGAGACGAATCAGTGTGCTATCTCTTCCAAATCAGCACAGTTCGTGAGTAGTTTCCAGAGACCTGCTGCACCAGTTCCAGCCACTTATCATCCTAATAATAGGAATCATCCCAATTTCAGCTGGAGCAACAATCAGAATACTCAGCAATCGTATCAGCAAGCGAAGCCGTACAATCAAGGCTATCAACAGCTTTATGCTCCAAAGGCACCATATCAACCCCCGGGATTTCAGCAGCAACAACCTCAGACTCATGCGGAGCAATCATCTAATGATAAATCTGATGAGATGTGGATAGCGTTAAAGAACTTACAAGCTGGTCAGAAGCTCTTAGAAACTCAGATAGGACAGATTGCAAGTGCCTTAGGTGGTAGGCAACAGGGAACTCTTTCTAGTGATACGGAGGTTAATCCAGGCAGGAGGGACAATAAAGAACAGGTGAATGCAGTTACTTTGAGATCAGGAAAAGTCACGAGTGATCCTAAATCAGCAACTGAAGAAGAGGAAGATGTTCAGAATCAGCAGGTTGAAAAATCTGCAGGGCCAGAAAGTGAGAAATCTGATTTAGTGGCTGATCAGCTAGATGGTGAAGTGGAAAAGAGCAAGAAACCTGTTGAAAAGTATACTCCGGAGCAATCTTCAAAGAATAATCAGATCTATCCTCCTCCGCCATATCCTGGACATTTGAAGAAGAGTCAAGAAAAACAGTTTCAGAAATTTATGGATGTCTTCAAGAAACTGTCCATTAACATTCCTTTTGTTGAAGCATTGGAGCAGATGCCAAGATATGCAAAGTTCATGAAGGATATTTTGTCACGGAAGAGAAGGTTGGAAGATTTTGAAACAGTAGCTTTGACGGAGGAGTGTAGTGCTGTTCTGCAACAGAAGTTGCCACCTAAACTGAAAGATCCGGGAAGTTTCACTATTCCATGCACTATTGGCAACCTTTCATTCGGCAAAAGTTTATGTGATTTGGGAGCTAGCATTAATCTCATGCCCTTGTCTGTTTTCAAGCAACTTGGTCTACCGGAACCGAAACCAACTAACATCTCTTTGCAGTTGGCTGATAGGACGATCACGTATCCGAGGGGTATAGTAGAGGATGTTTTGGTAAAAGTTGATAAGTTCATCTTTCCTGCTGATTTTGTGATCTTGGATTTTGAAGATAAGAAGATTCCCATAATCTTGGGAAGACCGTTCTTGGCGACAGGAAAGACTTTGATTGATGTGCAAAAAGGAGAGCTTACAATGAGGGTGCAAGATCAGAGTGTCACCTTTAATATGTTCAAGGCCATGAAATTTCCGACAGAAGATGAAGAGTGTTTCAGTATGGAAACGGTTGATACGGGTCAGAGAAAGAAGTTGGATCAATTGTTGAGCGAAAAGGCGGATATGCACATGCTAAAGCATCCTATCAGTGATTCCATTGACAGTTCTTCTGTTCGAGATCTCTCGAATGTCAAGCTCGGAAAACTTCCATCTCATTTGAAGTATGTCCTTGTGGATGATGAACTGGTGATTTTTAAAGTGTGTCCAGATAATGTGTTAAGAAGGTGGATCATGGATGATGAGGTAGAGGAGTGTTCTTCTCAATCAACTGTGAAGCAAAAGCACTTTAGAGGTGTGAAGAAGAAAAAGAAAAAGTCAATTGGAGGAAGAGGCAAAGTGAAGTATGATTTAGCAAAGATGTGGGAAGATAGCAAGAAGGTTGTCAGACAATGGGTGAATGGTCCTTCTGCTAAAGACAAGTCGAATGCAATCTTCGAGCCACCATGATTTGAATCATATTTGTCCGGCTAAATGACGTTAACGACAGCGCTTCTTGGGAGGCAACCTATGTGTTTCGGTATTTTTAGGTATGTTTTCTACTATCCCTTGTATTTACTTCCATTCAATGCGGACATTGAATCTTTCAAGTTTGGGGGATGCGTAGTTTATGTGTAGTATTTATGTGTTCATATTTTGCATATTAGTAGTAATTATGCATTTATGTTCGTGTTATCTACGTTTGTTTCATATAGGACATTCTGTTTTTTTTATTTTCGTATACCATGTGAGTTCATAATAGTTTGCATTTGCACCCATGCTTGATAGGAATTTTGTGTTGTTGACGCTTTTGATTGAGAAGTGATATGCTTTGTTCTTGTGCACACATATACACTAGTAAGTTGAAGCTAGTAGACTTATTGAATGTTGTAAGTAATTAGAAGGACATGAATATGTGCAAGATGATTTAGTTTGCATGCTTTGAATACAGGTCGGTGCGTTAGAGAGATTTTTGCTTGGGATTGAGTATGTTTTTCCACCAAGTGAGATTTTGAGCCTTATTGCATATTGCATATTTTTGCAATTTATTCGTTTGCTTGAGTGTCCACAGATTGTTTGCATTGCTAGCAGTTGTTTGAGGTCTTTCTTGAAACGCATGACATTATTTGACGATTAAAATGATAAAGGCAATTAGGAATAACCGCATATTTTCCCATATTACCACACCATGTTTACATGATCAATTAGTTAACCTGTTGAGCTTAATCCTATTTTTTTTCGGTGACATACCACATTACTTGCCTAGACCTTTTTCTTGTATTGGCCTTACATTAATTTGAACCTACATTGTCAAAGGCTAGTAGAGTGCTTAAGGGAGTAATAAGGTGTGCAAGGAGGGGTTTATTGTTGGTCTTACTTTTGGGGAAAATATTGAAAATTGGGTTTGGTTGTTTACTTGATAGTCGACATATGTAATAAATTAGGGGATCATTGTTATTGTTTATATTATTGTTTGTGTTTTATTTAGCTCTCGAGAAAAAAAAACAAAAGAAAAAAAAAAGAAAAAAAATATATATATTATGAGAGCATGTTTGTGTTTGTTGTGATCCTATTTTAGTCGACTAGTCGAGTGTTTGTAATAGTAAAATTATGTGGGGGGGAAATATGGTGTTGTGAATGATTTATTATGGTACTTACTAGCTTTTGACACTTCACCTGTTTTGGCTTATTTGACATACCTTGTCCCTAGCCCCGTTACAACCCAATTAAAGACCTTTTGATTATCGTCATTGATGTATGTTGTGTTAAGAGTTAGATTGATACCAAATGTCAAGCATGCTTATGATTTTGTTGGAATTGAGTGATACACTTACCCTTGTTCTTGAGTGAATATTCTTTTGTGAGTGGATTGTGAGTGTTTGCTTGTTCTTGCGTATGAGATCCCGAGTTTTTTCTCAAAGATGTACTCTTGTAGGCTTAGCATGTTTACTAACTTATTCTTACACTTGACATGAACTTGTGAGAACTTATGCATGTTCATTGAGTAGACTATGTGAATACTTGCACTTTCGACACCAAGACATTGCGTATTTACTTTGATTCTTAAGTTGATATGGCATGAGAGGAATTGAAGGTATGGTAGATTAGATTAATTGCATTTTTCATATGAGTTGCATTCATGCATTGCATTGCATTAGGTTAAATGGATTTTGTGGGTACATTCACTATAGGCCCTCACGAGACCTTACTCGTCCACTAGGGCTGCCTAGGGGTTTAAAGGGCTTGTTGCATATGCCAAATGCAACCGTGATCACCTACGGAAGTGGTACTAGTTAGTTGTATATTTTTTTTTTTGTCTGTCTATGCTTGAGGACAAGCATCGGTTTAAGTTTGGGGGTGTGATAAGTGGATTTATATCCACTTGGATCATTCTATTCGGCTTGAATTGGTGTTTTGTATCTCAAGTATTGGAGTGTTTTAATCTGTTTTTGTGAGAATTGTGCAGGATGTGATTCCAGGTGTAAGTAAGAGATTTACAGTGTTTATATAGTGTCATAAAGGTCAAGAGAGCAAGTGATGGGAATTGCATTTTAAGGCAAGGGAAAAATCAGCAAAAGATAAGAGAATTTCTGCTGAGCAGTACTACGGGCGCGGGCGCGCGTAGATTGTATAGAGTGACAGCGCGGGCGCGCTCAACAGTTCAGCATTCACATGCGCGCGGGCGCGCGAGGATCAAGCTAGTGGTGCGCGCGGGCGCGCGCTAGGCCGGCAGAACATCCTTGAATCTGATTTTAAATGGGAAAATTGCTGTTTTCTTCTCCTAATCAAGATGGCAATTGTTTTGGTCGGTTAGAAGGTTCTGGAATTCAATTTAAACATAGGAATTGCACTTCTAATCCAATCAAAGATGGAAAATTACCGGAATTCTATTCTAATTCAAAGACGGTAATTGCTTGGTCAAGGAGGCACTTGGGGCTATAAATACACACCTTGGGGCACATAAAAATCACAATCTACACACTTCAATTCGTTCAGAGCACCAGAGAGAAGCCAAGGCGAGGATCGTGACGACAAGAAGATCTAGATATAGTTTTCTTGTATTCCTTTGTGGAGGCGTATCTTTTGGATGCTTGTTACTTTCACGGATTTGTTCACTAAACCTTATTCTATTATTGATTTATTCATCTTCTTTATCTTGTTTGATATCATGCTTTCGTCAAATCCCATGATGACGAAAGGTTCGATTATGAACTAATCGTCATCGTGGGATCCTAGTGGATTTATCTATGTAGCTTAGTAGTTTGCATGCCTTAAAGATTTATGTGTGGTGAATTCTTGATATCCTCGTATGGTTAATCTTAATGCTTTTAGATGCGTAGCTAACATCTAAATTGAATAGTTAATCTCTTGCTAAACGAGAGTGGATCTTGAGATTTAGAACTTGCCATGCTAGCATAGGATAGGTTGATGTTAATCATCATGATTTGTGGCATGAATAGAGATATTATGCTACCCTATGTGATCTAAGTGGATAACTTGTGCTTCAACCTTTATGTTTTCAAATTCTATAGAGATATAGGGTCTAAACATAATAGGTGCCTACTCATCTTCTATCTCTTTTGTGGATGTATGCGTAGATTGGTACTAGTATACCGAGAGGTAACTTTTACTCTTTTCGTGTTATTCGATCAGATATCAAAACCATCGCATGTTTTAATTAAAGGCTGCAACTCTAAGTGAAGTAGATGATGAAACTAGGATTCCATGTTTATTCGCATATAAGTAATTCGATTTTAATTCTCGTTAATTGTTTAATTCTTAGTTTAATAATTTGCACTTTAGTTTAATTTAGGTAATCAAACCCATATTTGTTATTTTTCTTAGCAGTGCATAATAACCATACATTGTTGCATAGGCATATTTACTGAATAGAACCATAACTTGATCCCTGTGGGAACGAATTTGGACTTAACCTTATATATTACTTGTGACCACGTACGCTTGCGTGAATTTTGCATAACAACCTTCTATTTTATCTCAAGCTTTATTGGACTTTGGTTTTAGTCAAACCTATACTGACTCTAGTCTGTATGTCTACAAACAAGACTCTAAAATGGTTGTTCTCATAGTCTATGTGGATGATATGGTGTTGATTGGCAATGACAATGATCTAATGCAGAGGGTATGTGACGCCCCCAGATCCGGGGTCGGAGATCTAGGCGCTCACGGTCCATTTTCCATTAATAACATACTTGTTCTTGCACATAATATAAATAAACAGCCATCGACCCCACAATAAACTCACACCGCACACACACACACACACACAGGTTAGAGTCTCAGAAACGTCATACATTTGAATAAGCAAAAGTAAAAGTTTTAGAGTTATTACAGACCGAATTAAATAGCATTTATGCTACCAGCAACACTTCGATATGAAGCGAAGTTGGCGGCTTGAAAGTTTGTTACGGTACACTGCCTTGCACAGGTCATACTTATAAATAAAACGTACTAACAAAAGTTGCCAACCAATCCGGCTAATGGGGCCTACCGGTGGAATCTCAACTGCAGCCTGGGGTCTAGTCACCTGCTTTCGAACAGTCTGACAGGTTCTTGCCATTTCTCTTAGCTGTTGTGTTTGTAAATTTTGAAAACAAGCAAGAGTGAGCAACTATAGCTCAGCAAGAATATAGGTATAAGGTAAGCAATATAACATTTCATATGTATAACAGTCATTAAACTCGTTTGTATCAATCAGTTATAAAATCACTTATCATTATTGGTAAATTTCAAAGGGTGCACCAGTACGTGCCCTTGTTTTCAAAATAACCTTGCAGTTCTAGCTACTGCATAAAGTCAACATCTTTCTCATCAAAATAGGACACTATCGGCAACTGGCACGTAGGCCTAAGATGCAGTGTCAAAGCATTTTTCCAAAGTGGAGGAATGGGACTTAAAGAAAACATAAAACCTGACAGGGATTGACGATGATCAGTCGCCACATCCGAGTCCAATAATCCGCGGGTCTTCTCTACCGGTAGAAGGATAGAAACTACATCCGTAACTATCCCCGAGTGAAAACTACATCCGTAATCACCCTCGATGAAAACTACATCCGTAATCATCCTTCGGCAACACCTGGGCCGGAATAATAAGTGATGGACCGCCTGGCTCACGGCCGCCTACACATCCCGGGAATCGTTCGTCAACGGTTCCCACACCTGCCAGAGTCCCTTTTTCTTTTTCTTTTAAAATCTTGATTTTGATTGAAAACAGAGTAATTGTGGTTCGACATCAGTCGACCGATAATTCTTGAAATCATACAAGAAGCAGAACCTGACCGGGGGTTTTCAAAAATGTTTTGAGTTCGAAAAAGTTCGAGTTTGAAGGTATTAAAGGTATCTTGGATTAGCTTTGTTTTTAAAATAGAGAACAATAATTAATAATTAATATTTTAAGATTTAATATTAATAATTAATAAAATAATTATTTAATTAAATAAACTTTTAATCCAAGATAGGTAATTTGAGTATTTACGAAGATATAAAATAATTACTTGAGTATACGATACTTCCCGAATGACCCTTCGGGTTTTCGCAATCTAGATACGATATAATAATATACCGCTCCCCGGTCAATAGATATGCACGGACCGCTACGACCTCTATTGCTAGAGTCGTTGTCCGAAGAAAACATTTTATTCTAAGTTCAAGGGGTACAAGCATATATGTACTTATACAATCTCAATTGCATCAATACTTCGATAAACATAGCATTTGATATAATTGAAAACTACAAACACAACAGTGAAAGTCCTTGTATATGTATAAGTTTTGAAAAGTAAACTTGCCTTGGTTTGGTTGGGGTGGTCGAGCGTGCGGAGTGGAACGATCTATACATAAGCAATAACCGCTCGTTAGTATCTTAACAATATCTCTTTAATTACGGGGTTTTAGGGGGTACGAAATTAACTTAATGACTTCGTCTTATGATACTCTAGCCCCTCTATAGGTCCATGTCATCACTCGATTACGCTCGTCACTTATTCGACTTAATTTAGTTACCACATTCGAACCATAACCATTACTCCTAGAATTATGCTCCACTAACGACTTTTTCCCTTGCGCGAAATTTACTCTAGCATTTTTATAAAATTCAAAAATTCGTATTTTAATCCGATTCTTTTTGGGTAGCCTTCACCACTGTATTTCCTAGCTTCTCTAATTTTTCCATGATCCCACATAAATTTTTAGGGGTTTAAACAAGGCTCACAAGGGGGTCACTTAGTGCAGTCCATAGTCCAGAAACACAATTCACTCCTCCGGCCATAACTTAATATCTACACATCACCTAGCCATGAACCTTACATTTCCAGAAACTACATTCAATTAGCTTTCCAACAATATAAGGTAGGACATCAGGGGACAACATTTGGGTGTTCAAAACCGTGTTACAAGGCAGGTCATTGCTCCTGGAAAAACTCAGCATGCACATACTACTTAGATCAACCATTTTCCACAATTCCACCATACAACCAACACTTAATACACTCAAATCATGGTTCATAACACTCATGGTGATATATATACTATCCATAGTCATAAAAGTCACAATCTCAACATCAAAATTCAAGATCCATGCTATCCAATACATATACAACCAAGATTAGCTCATAAATACATGGATCTACTACCAAATATCATAAATACTACATAACCAAGAGGGTTTGTGATTTTATACCTTCTTGAGCACCTAGGGGCCTTGGGTAAGCTTTTCACAACTCAACAATACCTTAGATGGTCTCCTACAACACTTATAATGCAAGATCTAAAGGAAGAACAAACTTGGTTACTATTCATCCAAACTTTAACAATTTGTAACTTGAAATTGGGTGGATGAAATGGAGTGAAATTGCTAACATACCTTGTCTAGATGATGTAGATGACCTAGGAATTATGGTGTGAATTATGAGTGATGGGAAAGGGGGAAGAAGAAATTTTCTTCTTCCTTTTTTGTCTTGGCCGAGAGCTTTCTTGCTCCAAGGGGGTGTGTTTTTGTGTTTTGATTTTTGTGATGAGTGAATAATTGAGTTATGGGATTGGGTGATATGTATTAGTGTAAGTATATGCATGTACAACATAGGTATGGCTACTAGTACTTCTTGTCTCCTCCTTTTTGAAAAAGCAAGTAAATAGGCACTATTCATCTTCCAATGGCTAACTAGTTTTATTGATTTCTAACTACTTGGTTGCATGGGCTTGCATGCAATACTACTCCTTGTATTATTATTCTTCCACCAATGCTTATTATCTAATCTTTAATTCGTATTGTATCTTAATTAATCTCTCATAATAATATTTGTCGCGTAGAGATTTCCCCTATAATTCCTTAAGTACTAATTGTGTAAATTCCTCGAATGTCCATAATTCCTTATCATAATTCTTAATAAATCTTTTAATACTCTAATCATTCTCAAATCCCAAGTTTTATAAATCTCACTAACAATAGGACTCTTGCCTTCACAATCTCCCTTTTTATCTTACATAGTGAATACAACAACACAATTTCTCAGACAATCAATTCCATTAATCAACAGGGATGACCAGAAAGGTTCCATATTGACATTGCCACAAGATATTAAATAAAATAAAATATTACCAAAAATTAGGGTTCTTACAGCCTCCCCTCCTTAAAAGGATTCCGTCCCGGAATCAGGTTGCAAACAGTTGGGGGTGCTTTTCACGCATTGCGCTTTCTAGTTCCCATGTTGATTCTTCGACATTCTGGTTCCTCCACAAGACTCTCACTAGTTTGACAACCTTGTTCCTCAGCACCTGTTCTTTTCTATCCATAATTTCTACGGGTTGCTCCACATATGTTAAGTCTGGTTGCAGATCCACTTGATCATGTTCTATCACATGTCGGAAGTCGGTATGGTAAGGTCGTAGCATGGACACATGGAACACATTATGTACTTGCTGTAAGCTCGGAGGTAAAGCCAATTCATAGGCTAACTTTCCAACTCGTTTCAAGATCTCAAAAGGTCCAATAAATCTCGGGCTTAGTTTCCCTTTCTTACCAAATCTCATCAATCCCTTCCACGGTGATACTTTTAACATCACAAACTCTCCTACCTCATATTCCTTATCCTTGCGGGACTGGTCCGCATACTTCTTCTGTCTGTCTTGGGCCGCTACCAGCCGTCCTCTTATGAGTTCGATAGTTTCTCTTGTCTGTTGGACCAGTTCAGGCCCTAATATCTTCCGTTCTCCTACCTATTCCCAACACAAAGGAGACCGACATCTTCGTCCGTACAAAGCTTCATATGGGGGCATGCCTATACTCGCATGGTAACTGTTGTTGTAGGAAAATTCGATCAACGGCAAGTGGTCGTCCCAACTTCCCTTGAAATCTATGGCACATACTCTCAACATGTCCTCGATGGTCTGGATGGTTCTCTCACTCTGTCCGTCTGTTTGGGGATGGTATGCAGTACTCATGTTTAACTTAGTCCCCACACAATCCTGAAAACTCCTCCAGAACCTGGAGTTGAATCTTGGGTCTCTATCTGATACAATGCTCACAGGAACCCCATGCCTAACCACAATCTCCTTTAAGTAAATATCCACCAGCTTGTCGACGGTGTATCTCTCGTTGATTGGAAGAAAATGTGCTGACTTGGTCAATCTATCAATAATTACCCAAATGGCATCATGATTAGTCTTGGTCCTTGGTAATCCGACCACAAAGTCCATCGCAATCTGTTCCCACTTCCACTCGGGTATTTCTAAGGGTTACAAGAATCCACTAGGCCTCTGGTGTTCGGCCTTCACTCTTTGACATGTCAAGCATTTACTTACCCACTCTGCTACGTCCTTCTTCATATTTGGCCACCAATAATACTCTTTCAAATCCCTATACATCTTGGTGCCTCCAGGGTGAATCGAATACCTTGAACTATGAGCCTCTTGCAAAATCTCGTCTTTTAATTCTTGAACGTTCGGGATCCATATCCTAGATGCGTACCTCATAATTCCATTCCCGTCCTTCTCACACCTAATTTCTTCGCCAGTCAAAATTTTCTCCATCGAATTCTTTTCTTCTTCTATCTTCTTTTCCTGGCATAACTTAATCTTTTCCAATAGCGGTGGTTGGACCTTTATTTCCATTAGACTCTCTTGGCCAATTCCTGGTAACCTCACCTCAATCTCCAGCCTCTCGAGGTCCTTGATCAATTCGTCCACTGACGTTATCATCTTAAGCTTCTCCTTTCGGCTAAGTGCATCGGCCACTACGTTGGCCTTCCCTGGGTGATAATGAATCTCACAATCATAATCCTTGATTAGCTCTAACCATCTCCTCTGCCTCATGTTTAACTCTTTCTGAGTGAATATGTACTTTAAGCTCTTGTGATCCGTGTAGATTTCACACCTTTCTCCGTAAAGATAATGCCTCCAGATCTTCAAAGCGAAAACTATCGCTGCTAATTCCAAATCATGGGTGGGGTATCTTATCTCATATTCCTTAAGTTGTCTGGACGCATACGCAATCACCTTACCGTGCTGCATAAGCACGCACCCTAAACCTTTATGGGATGCGTCGCTATAAATCACAAAATCTCCCTTATCATCGGGTAGGGCTAGTACTGGTGCTGTCACCAACCTCTTTTTCAACTCTTGAAAGCTCTCTTCGCATTTCTCAGTCCACACAAACTTCTCGGTCTTGCGAGTTAGCCGGGTCAAAGGGGCTGCTATCTTGGCAAAGTCTTGGACAAATCTCCTATAGTAGCCAGCCAACCCTATGAAACTTCTCACCTCTGTCGGAGTGGTTGGTCTCTCCCAATTTGATACAGCCTCTATTTTGGCTGGGTCCACTAGAATGCCTTGTTCGCTAATCACATGCCCCAAAAACTGAACTTCCTTCAACCAAAATTCACACTTCGAGAACTTAGCGTACAACTTTTCTTCTCTTAATGCTCCCAATACAATCCTCAAGTGCTCTGCATGTTCCTCTTTCGTCTTGGAATAAATCAAGATGTCATCGATGAAGACTATAACACACTTGTCCAGGTACTTCTTGAAGACTCGATTCATTAAGTCCATGAAAGCTGCGGGTGCATTCGTTAACCCGAACGACATTACTAAAAACTCATAGTGTCCATACCGGGTGCGAAAGGCCGTCTTTGGTATATCTTCTGGCTTAATCCTTAACTGGTGGTACCCGGTTCTCAAATCGATCTTGGAAAAATAAACCGCGTCCTTTAGTTGGTCAAACAGGTCATCTATTCTGGGCAAAGGATACTTATTCTTTATGGTCACCTTATTCAACTCCCTGTAGTCTATGCATAATCTCATACTACCATCCTTCTTTTTCACGAATAGCACCGGGGCTCCCCACGGTGACACACTAGGTCTTATCATTCCTTTATCCAATAGCTCTTGCAATTGGGTGGCCAACTCTTTCATCTCCACTGGGGCTAGCCTATATGGGGCTTTTGAAATTGGGGCCGTGCCCGGAACTAAATCTATAGCGAACTCGATGTCTCTATCAGGTGGTAGTCCTGGAAGATCATCCGGAAATACGTCCGCGAACTCATTAACGACTGGGATTTCCTGTAGGTTTGGCGCCTCCTTCTTGGTATCCTTTACATAGGCTAAATAGGCTTCGCATCCTTTACGTAACAGCTTTTTAGCTTGAATCATAGTCAGGAACTTTTGGGTTTATCGTTTTCCACTAAACACTACTTCCTCATCCCCTGGCAGTCTTAAACTCACTTTCTTCTTCACACAATCAATCTGAGCTCCGTGGGTTGTCAACCAATCCATACCTACTATTACGTCAAACTCTCCTAATTTAAAAGGTATTAAATCTACCCGAAAGTGTCGCCCTTCTATTTCTAGGTCGCAACCTGGACATACTTGGTTAACAGGAATAATTTCATGATTAGCTATCTCTACTTGCAGTCTGTCTCTCAATGGTTCAGTCTTAAGGCCTAACTGACATACAAAATCTAGAGATATGAAAGACTTGGTAGCCCCCGAATCAAATAAAACATTCGCATTAACTGAGTTGAGTAGTAGGGTACCTGCGATCACATCCGTGTTCCTCACGGCATCTTGCACAGTCATGTTAAAAGTTCTTGCAGTAGGGGCCCTGTTAGAAGCAGTTCCACTCACTCTTGATGCAGCCGGCCCAGAGGACATACATTCCCTCATTCGGTGCCCTGGTTTCCCACACTTGAAGCAATTACCTCCGGCACTGGTGTTGTTACTAGTTCCTCGACAGGTGTTAGCATAATGTCCTGTCAGCCCACACTTGAAGCACTTCACATCTTGCAGGTTACACACGCCCGCATGTTTCCTTCCACATTTGTTGCATTCCGGGGGTGGGGCTCTGGGTGGGGTAGAGTACGATGATCCCTGTGGTCGGCCGCTCTGGCCCACACTCCAACTTTCAGCTCTCTTGGTTCCAAAGTTTCCGCTGGGTTGGGACATTGTTCCTCGCTTAAATTTGTTCGGAAAGCTCCCTCCCGCAGAGTTTCCCTTTCGACTGTCAAACTTCCTCTTCTTTCCTTCCCTCTCCTTCTGCATCTGTTCACCCCCAGCCTCAACAATCGATGCTTTCTGTACCAGGGTGGCATAGTCTGTCAGCTCAAGAACCGCCACACGATTCTGAATCCATTGCTTTAGCCCCAATTGAAACCTTCGGGCCCTCTTCACCTCAGAGTTCACATATTCCGGCACAAACCTTGACAGCTCAGTAAATCTTGCCTCATACTCGGCCACCTTCATGTTACCTTGCTTTAGTTCCAAAAATTTCAGCTCCATTTGTGTTTCCATGAACCTAGGGAAATACTTTTCCAAGAACAACTCGCTAAACCTCTCCCAGGTCACCACACCTCTTCCCTCCAAATTCTTTTTAGCTTCCCACCAGTAGTTTGCCTCACCCTTCAGGAGATAGGTGGCGAAAACAGTTTTCTGCTCTTCAGCGACTCCTAGTATCTCAAAAGATTTTTCCATTTCTTTCAGCCAGGCTCTTGCCTCGACCGGGTCTGCAGTTCCCTTAAACTCCGGGGGTTTCAGGGATTTGAAATTCCGAAAGGCATTGGCATTCGCATTGTTGGGTGGTGGCTGAACCGGGGGACGGTCCAAGTTCTGCCTGAGTAGGTCCATGAATCGCTCCATAGGGTCTCTCCTTGGGTTTTCCACCTCTAGGGTATCATCTTCAGCTTCCTCTTCATCATACTCAGAGTTATCAAACAAGTTATAGTCACTACCTTCATCCTCGCTCAGGTTCAAGTCCTCTCTCTCACGGTTTTGGTGGCCTTCCGGCCCATGGTGGCTACCCTGGCCTTCAGAGTTGGCCGGGTGAGCTCGAGTGTTCATTCTTCTAGGTGGCATGATTCTGATAATAAGACAAAAATGGGTTAGGGTTTTCAAATTATTTGACCGTATTTAGAGAAGTCAGGAACGTATTGTTCCTCCTTATACAGGGTTAAAATTTCGAAACTCACAGTGCCCTTATGATTGCGATAAACTGTAAAACCTTTTTAGGGAAAGTCGTTACGTGGTTCGAAAACATTTGTAGGAATTTCCAAAATTTCAAAACTTCGTAATCTGTAGAAATATTTTTAGAATTTTAAATAAACTAAAACCTTTTTTTTTTTTGAAAGATTTATTTTAGAAAAATTGTAGGAACATTTTGGAAAATGTAGAGAACAATTTGAAATCGCATATCGTAAATTTGAAACAGCATGGTTGTATTTGTGGCTTGTAGCAGTTGTATACTCACAGTTTTATATCAAAACAGTATAGCATGGCATCGGAAAGTAAAACAGTTGAAGCAATATCAAGGAAACTGAAACTAAATAAGTACGGTACAAGGGTTGTCACAAAGTTTGGATGTTAGAGCCAAATACATAGTTTCGATGTCAAAGTCTAGCAAAAGTGGAACAAATACAAGTACATCATCCGAATAGTCAGGGCTACACAAAAGTAGGGCTACATCCGTACATACTATCCGAAGTCACATCTACATATCTGTAGGTCAGTCTACTCATCCACTGGTCAGAAAGGACGCCACTGTACAAGTCAACTATCCCGCAAAATCGACACACTAATGTCATCTGAACCTAGGGGACTGAGCCATCAGTAACACATCACAGGGCCACACCGCGACGGAGCAAGGCCCTCACTCGGGCAAATGCACGACGCACAACACGCCTAGCATCCCCAGCCGGGATCACTCCGCCCCCACGGATCCCTAATCCAAGAATCCTCTCGCGACTCCTCCTCTCAATCCTGTGGAGTCGAGCCCTAGTCCTCCTAGCAACAGCGGTCCTCATCTCAGCCTGAATCCTCAGTCGCGCCTCGTGCTCCTCCACTAGTGCTCGCCTCGCCTCATTAAGTCTGGCCTCGGCAGAAAGTAAGTCTCGGGTCATGAACTGCACGACGTAGGCGTGCTCAGCGCCCGACACCGGGGGTAGGTCCAGTGGTGGGGGTGGTATAATAGGGGCAGGAGCAGGGGTAGGGTCACGCTCCTCCTCGCTAGAAGTATCCTCCTCGGAGTCATCATCTGAAGAAGTGGGGCTCAATGACTGTGGAGAGGGTGGGGGTGACACAACACGGTCCTCACCGGATCGCACACTCTCCTCATCAGTGGCCATAAGGGAGGGGGTAACAGGCTCAGGCTCAACAAAGGGCTCCTCATCGGGATCCTCCTCCTCAGTGTCTTCTATCAGCTCAATCACAGGGTCGGTCTCAGAGTCAGCATCAGTATCCTCAACAGGGTCCTCAGTCTCTCTCAGTAGTGCCTCATCATGCTCCCTCTCATAGGCCTCAGGGTCTGGTATCTCCTCCATCTACACAAGGGAAATAAGGTAGGTTACTAACCATAAAGAAGGGTTTAAGGAGTAGTTCCCTCACGGGCCTTAGAAGTCAGGGCTATATCCGATAACCCGACTGTGAACTCGATGAGAGCTCTAGGTATTAATGGGATTATTATTAGTGTTATTATTATTCGTATCATTATGGTTACTTCCCTAAGTTACTATCGTTTCTGAGAACTGTAACCTCCTCTCTGATACCATTTCTGTGACGCCCCCAGATCCGGGGTCGGAGATCTAGGCGCTCACGGTCCATTTTCCATTAATAACATACTTGTTCTTGCATATAATATAAATAAACAGCCATCGACCCCATAATAAACTCACATCGCACACACACACACACACACACAGGTTAGAGTCTCAGAAACGTCATACATTTGAATAAGCAAAAGTAAAAGTTTTAGAGTTATTACAGACCGAATTAAATAGCATTTATGCTACCAGCAACACTTCGATATGAAGCGAAGTTGGCGGCTTGAAAGTTTGTTACGGTACACTGCCTTGCACAGGTCATACTTATAAATAAAACGTACTAACAAAAGTTGCCAACCAATCCGGCTAATGGGGCCTACCGGTGGAATCTCAACTGCAGCCTGGGGTCTAGTCACCTGCTTTCGAACAGTCTGACAGGTTCTTGCCATTTCTCTTAGCTGTTGTGTTTGTAAAATTTGAAAACAAGCAAGAGTGAGCAACTATAGCTCAGCAAGAATATAGGTATAAGGTAAGCAATATAACATTTCATATGTATAACAGTCATTAAAATCGTTTGTATCAATCAGTTATAAAATCACTTGTCATTATTGGTAAATTTCAAAGGGTGCACCAGTACGTGCCCTTGTTTTCAAAATAACCTTGCAGTTCTAGCTACTCCATAAAGTCAACATCTTTCTCATCAAAATAGGACACTATCGGCAACTGGCACGTAGGCCTAAGATGCAGTGTCAAAGCATTTTTCCAAAGTGGAGGAATGGGACTTAAAGAAAACATAAAACCTGACAGGGATTGACGATGATCAGTCGCCACATCCGAGTCCAATAATCCGCGGGTCTTCTCTATCGGTAGAAGGATAGAAACTACATCCGTAACTATCCCCGAGTGAAAACTACATCCGTAATCACCCTCGATGAAAACTACATCCGTAATCATCCTTCGGCAACACCTGGGCCGGAATAATAAGTGATGGACCGCCTGGCTCACGGCCGCCTACACATCCCGGGAATCGTTCGTCAACGGTTCCCACACCTGCCAGAGTCCCTTTTTCTTTTTCTTTTAAAATCTTGATTTTGATTGAAAACAGAGTAATTGTGGTTCGACATCAGTCGACCGATAATTCTTGAAATCATACAAGAAGCAGAACCTGACCGGGGGTTTTCAAAAATGTTTTGAGTTCGAAAAAGTTCGAGTTTGAAGGTACTAAAGGTATCTTGGATTAGCTTTGTTTTAAAAATAGAGAACAATAATTAATAATTAATATTTTAAGATTTAATATTAATAATTAATAAAATAATTATTTAATTAAATAAACTTTTAATCCAAGATAGGTAATTTGAGTATTTACGAAGATATAAAATAATTACTTGAGTATACGATACTTCCCGAATGACCCTTCGGGTTTTCGCAATCTAGATACGATATAATAATATACCGCTCCCCGGTCAATAGATATGCACGGACCGCTACGACCTCTATTGCTAGAGTCGTTGTCCGAAGAAAACATTTTATTCTAAGTTCAAGGGGTACAAGCATATATGTACTTATACAATCTCAATTGCATCAATACTTCGATAAACATAGCATTTGATATAATTGAAAACTACAAACACAACAGTGAAAGTCCTTGTATATGTATAAGCAATAACCGCTCGTTAGTATCTTAACAATATCTCTTTAATTACGGGGTTTTAGGGGGTACGAAATTAACTTAATGACTTCGTCTTATGACACTCTAGCCCCTCTATAGGTCCATGTCATCACTCGATTACGCTCGTCACTTATTCGACTTAATTTAGTTACCACATTCGAACCATAACCATTACTCCTAGAATTATGCTCCACTAACGACTTTTTCCCTTGCGCGAAATTTACTCTAGCATTTTTATAAAATTCAAAAATTCGTATTTTAATCCGATTCTTTTTGGGTAGCCTTCATCACTGTATTTCCTAGCTTCTCTAATTTTTCCATGATCCCACATAAACTTTTAGGGGTTTAAACAAGGCTCACAAGGGGGTCACTTAGTGCAGTCCATAGTCCAGAAACACAATTCACTCCTCCGGCCATAACTTAATATCTACACATCACCTAGCCATGAACCTTACATTTCCAGAAACTACATTCAATTATCTTTCCAACAATATAAGTCAGGACATCAGGGGACAACATTTGGGTGTTCAAAACCGTGTTACAAGGCAGGTCATTGCTCCTGGAAAAACTCAGCATGCACATACTACTTAGATCAACCATTTTCCACAATTCCACCATACAACCAACACTTAATACACTCAAATCATGGTTCATAACACTCATGGTGATATATATACTATCCATAGTCATAAAAGTCACAATATCAACATCAAAATTCAAGATCCATGCTATCCAATACATATACAACCAAGATTAGCTCATAAATACATGGATCTACTACCAAATATCATAAATACTACATAACCGAGAGGGTTTGTGATTTTATACCTTCTTGAGCACCTAGGGGCCTTGGGTAAGCTTTTCACAACTCAACAACACCTTAGATGGTCTCCTACAACACTTATAATGCAAGATCTAAAAGAAGAACAAACTTGGTTACTATTCATCCAAACTTTAACAATTTGTAACTTGAAATTGGGTGGATGAAATGGAGTGAAATTGCTAACATACCTTGTCTAGATGATGTAGATGACCTAGGAATTATGGTGTGAATTATGAGTGATGGGAAAGGGGGAAGAAGAAATTTTCTTCTTCCTTTTTTGTCTTGGCCGAGAGCTTTCTTGCTCCAAGGGGGGTGTGTTTTTGTGTTTTGATTTTTGTGATGAGTGAATAATTGAGTTATGGGATTGGGTAATATGTATTAGTGTAAGTATATGCATGTACAACATAGGTATGGCTACTAGTACTTCTTGTCTCCTCCTTTTTGAAAAAGCAAGTAACTAGGCACTATTCATCTTCCAATGGCTAACTAGTTTGCTTGATTTCTAACTACTTGGTTGCATGGGCTTGCATGCAATACTACTCCTTGTATTATTATTCTTCCACCAATCCTTATTATCTAATCTTTAATTCGTATCGTATCTTAATTAATCTCTCGTAATAATATTTGTCGCGTAGAGATTTCCCCTATAATTCCTTAAGTACTAATTGTGTAAATTCCTCGAATGTCCATAATTCCTTATCATAATTCTTAATAAATCTTTTAACACTCTAATCATTCTCAAATCCCAAGTTTTATAAATCTCACTAACAATAGGACTCTTGCCTTCACAATCTCCCTTTTTATCTTACATAGTGAATACAACAACACAATTTCTCAGACAATCAATTCCATTAATCAACAGGGATGACCAGAAAGGTTCCATATTGACATTGCCACAAGATATTAAATAAAATAAAATATTACCAAAAATTAGGGTTCTTACAGGGTATTTACATTTCTTTCTCAGAAATTCAAAATCAAGGATCTTGATCCACTAAAGTATTTTTTTGGGTATAGAAGTTACCAGGTCTGAGGATGGCATCTATTTAAATCAAAGAACATAGATATTCTACAGGATATTGGTATGCTTAATTCCAAGCAAATTTTTTTACCTATGGATCAAAATCACAAGCTACCTGCTAAGATGGAGTCTTCACTGTTGCCTGATGCTTCTGCTTATAGAAGACTTATTGGCCGACTCATATATCTTACAATTACTAGGCCACACTTGACTTATCCAGTTCACAATTTATCTCAATTTTTGCATGTCCCAAAATTGCTCACTGGCAGGCTACTTGAAAGATGGTTCGATATATCAAACAAACTTATGATGAGGGTATGTTTCTCTCTTCCTTTCCTCATTTTGATATAACAAGTGGTTTTTTATGATCAAAAGACAAAAAGATGGGTCCATCGAACGTTAAAAAGCGCGATTAGTCGCCAAGGGATTCACACAACAATTCGACCTTGACTATACTGAAACGTTTAGTCCTATCATCAAAGCTACAACTGTCCGAGTAATACTTGCTCTAGCTACAAAATTTTCTTGGACAATGAAACAATTGGATGTGTCCAATGCGTTTCTTCATGGCTATTTTGGAGGATATATATATATATATATGTCTCAACCAAGGGGTTTAAAACAGTCCCCCCCCGGGAGTCGCTCTAAAACCTTAATGTGTTAGAGAAAGGCCCAACTGAATCTTTATATTCTATTCTAGCACTCCCCCTCACTCGAAAGCCCATTTATGGGTTATGGGTCGAGAGTGGATCATGGGTGCCCATCTTTAGGGCATTAATTTACCTTCGTGTCCGAAATAAAATTTGAGAATATTGGGGATGTGAGGGAGTCAAACCTGAGTCCTCTGCTAGTCTCTAATACCATGTTAAGTAACCATTCGCTCTAAGATCTTAAGATGTTATAGGAAGGTACAACTAACATCGTAAGATGTTATAGGAAGGTTCAACTAACGTACAAAACACATTGAAATACATCCCATTTAGTTCATCACAAGTTTCTTGAAGATCTGATTACAACTGATCATCTTCCTATTATGGAGAAATCTGTTGATTTGTTCACCAAAGCTCTGTCCACAACTTATCTCAACTATCTACTTTCCAATTGTAATTTTTTTTTTTTACACTCCTAATTTGAAGGGATATGTTAGATATATACATAAGTACATAACACTAGTTAGAAGGTTACTTGTGAGAAAGTGAACACAAAAGGTCAATGCCAGCTAGATGATAGCTCATAGATACTCCCTCTGTCCCTCTCATTTCTTTACAGTTACTATTTTGGGGTGTCCCTCTCATTTCTTTACATTCCAAAAATAGTAAGTTTCTCTCACTATTACACCCACTATCTCATATATTTAACAATAAAAAATACTATTACACCCACTACTTTCCTCCACTATCTCAAATCTCTAATTAAATATTAATAGGTCCCACCACTTTACACACTTTTCATCTAACTTTACTCATTTATTACACACTTTCTTAGTCTCCGTGTCCATCCCTCATGTAAACAACCATGAGGGACGGAGGGAGTAGTTAATTATTACTGCTCTGTATATATAAACACATCAAGCATGATTTGTTGATTGAGTAATTTTGTACTCCCTCCGTCTCTAAATATGTTGCCTGTTTCCTCTGAACACGTTTGCCAATGCACACTTTTAATCGTTAATATCTTCAATTTCGTATTAGTTTTCAATATAAAAACTTCACTGTATTAATGTACTCATAAATACGAATCCAATAAGATCACTCATTACTATATTTGGTCTTATAGATTATGCGTGAACTAGTAATTTATCTCATGTTATGAATAGTCCCGACATTTTAAATGAACAACATAAAAAGATACAGAGGGAGTATACTTCTTTGATTCTTTGATAAATGATGATCGTCTTCTACATTTCATCTCTCTCTTACAAACATATCTCCACATTTCTAATTGTGACAGTATGTCTAGCTAAAAAGAAGCTTTGTCGTATTAGTAGAGTGAAAGAAAAGTGAAAAGTGCGAGATGGTGGTCTTTACCAACCAAAAGCAACGCCTTAAATTAATAAGATCACTTTTCTAGAAACCAAAGAGTGGTCGAGACCTAATAGTGCTACATAAATAAATATAGTAGTCAAGTAGTACAAACACTGAAACACTCATGGTAAATATTAATGAATAATTATTATTCATGCTCAGGCGAGCTAACTACATAAAAATGGGGACACGCTACGGACTGTAGTTACTCCCTCCATCCCATAATATAAGTCTATTTTGAAAAAATTACGCATATTAAGAAAACACTAATTAAATAATACATTTTCTCTTATCCCCATTATAAATGCATTGACTTTTAAGAATATGAGTTATTTTATACTCTTGATCATTCCTTATTTATTGCTATACAATTTTCAAAAAGGGTAGTCTAGGAAAAATGATAGTAACAATTTACATTGAAAATTGGAAATGAACATGTATTATAAGAAAAAAAAATTCTCTCAAAAGAGACTACTATTGTGGGACGGAGGGAGTATTAAAAGATGATTGTCTGATTGCAATTAGCAAATACAGGAGCCGTCGATCGCCTAATAAAATGATGGCTAAATGTTAATATAAGTGTGCAAATAATTCTTAGACTTTAAATTTAAAAAATGTTAATTTTATAAATATTTTAAATTTATAAGCTATTTAATATAGACTTAATTGCACTTTGCACCCCTAGACTTAGCCGAAAATTCACTTCGCATCTTACTGTTCCGGAAATTGCAATTTGCACCCCTAATGTTTCAAGCCCGCTACATTTAGCACCCCTTTAACGATTTTAAGTTAACTTTGATTGTTACCGTCAGTCAAAATGAGGGTATTTTGGTCATTATACTCAATAATAATTATTAAGCTTAAATAATTTCAATTAATATTATAATTTTTAGATTTTAAGATTTACCAAAATTTTACTTATAATTTACAGATTTTTTAAAATATAATTTGTATTTAAAAATATTTACATTACTAAATTCTTGTAAAATATTATTTAAAATATCAACTATATTTGTTATAATTTTTAAAGTACAAACGAATATAAATTCAAGATTTCGTGTTTTTTTTTCATTTTTTTTGGAAAAAAATCAACTTTTAAATTGTGTTTCTTAATTTTTTCAAAATAATTTAGTTTAATATATTAGTTAATGACTGAAATACCCTCAGAAAAATAGACGGTAACGGTCGTATTTGACGAAATTGAGTGAAAAGGGTGCTAAATGTAACGGGATTGAAACAGTAGGGGTGCAAATTGCAATTGTTGAAACAGTAAGATGCAAAGTGCAATTTCGCCTAAGTACAGGGGTGCAAAGTGCAATAAAGTCTTTAATATATGTAATATTGCTCTCATTTTTTAAGATCAAATACAGTACAATCTTTTTTCTTTAGAGTGAAATCATTATCTTTCGAAATTTAATAATGGCTTTGCTTTTTTTGAAAAATTAATAGTGCTTTAGCGATTGTTTTTATTAAATGAAAATATATAGATCAAATTTGTTCATTCTCCTAATACCGAAATATTAGTCTTTTTGAAAAAAAAAAAATTAATCATGATAATCGTTGTCTGTCTCTACATCCAACATGAATTTAAGAATAAATTTTAAACTTATCCTCTTATTTTTTTTTCGAAACACATTTATCCTCTTATTTTAATCATGAATTTATGAACTAAATTTGCCCTCTTATTTTTATCACTGAAAAAAAACCCTGAAATTTATTTCACGAAATTTTTCTAAGAAAATTAATATCAAATTGAAAAAACCTGAAATTGAATAAAATTGCTTCATGCTATAAAAAATCGTACATGTCAAATTAATATCTCAAAAGATTGTGCATATTAAAATAACACAATGAATTTATTCAAATCTCGTAAAAGTTTTTTGAAATGAATCTGTTCCTTTTTTCTTTATTTTTTTTATTTTTTATTTTGGTGCATAATGGTTAACGGCATCAATCCTTAATAAAATAAAACCACACATTTTTTCCAAAAGATGACCACATCATTTTCGATATAATTATTTTCAATTTGTATGCAAAACTAGTGTCGAAAAATTAATTAATAAGGATTGAATAATATTTAAAAGATACAATTCAACTAATTTGTCTTAATTTGAAAGGGTCTTTCTAGTTTGTGTATAAGAGCATCTCCAATGGCGTTAGCTAAAAATGATTGGTTAAATTACATAAAATATTGATTATGTAAAATTTGTCGAATCTGTAAGACATTGTGTTCCGAGGGTATTGGCTATAATGATTGGCTATATTTTAAAAATGGTATGTTATTAATATTTCAAGTTGTTATTAATGGAATATATAATTTTAATATAGAAATAAGTGATGTGGCAATTCACTACAGGTCTCTAGAGGTTCGACAAATATAGCCAACATAAAGAGATTATTATAATTATAGATAACAGTTTTGTCCCATTGGAGTGTAAATTTTTTTACACATTCTTTATAATTCTTATTTATGGTAATTAATTTTAAAATTTACCTAAGGGGTCTCTTCCATTGGAGATGCTCTAAGGACATATATTAATCACTTATTCATGGCACTTTTATAAGATAAATAGCACTCCAGAGTGAACCATTTTATATAAAGAATCGAAGATAATCATCTAATTTTTCTATTTTATGGTGGAACCAAATTCTTTTTTAATTTTTTTCCAGAAAAAACAAATTTTTAAAAAAATCTCGTTGCCATGTCACCACTGCCATGTCATTATTAATGATGTGGCACTGACACGTCAGCAGTGATGTCGCACCATTGCAGATGTGGCACTATCACTGCCACATCAGCAAAGTGGCATTAATATAAAACCCAAAAAAATTGATTTTTTTTAATTGAACAAAAATTAAAACTTTGATTTTATTATAAAATCAGAAAATTAGTAGTTCTCCACGATTCTCCCCTTTATAAGACGGCTTATTTTTATTGATGGGATTTTTTGTGCATACAGGGGTCCATTATCATTAATAAATAGGAATTAATCAAAATTTGACAACTGTCCTTGTGCACACATCAGAAAAATTCAATTTGAAAATATTTTTAGAGAATTTTTTTGATTTTCTAACATTATTTTTTTTGAAAAATACTGGTAGGAAATATTTATTAAAAATAAATGAATTTCCTTATATAAGTCAACAATTCTACTTTGAAGATTTTTTTTTCTTGCCACCAAAGTAGGTGCTGCTCATTAAACATCAAATGACAAGTGTATGACTTTCAATATGTAACTGTATCCCCGTGTATGACATTATCTGGCTAATTCTAGGTTGGTGACAGCAAATAACAGATATCCACCTTGGACGAAGATTTAAAAATAACAGACTTGTGTGAAAACGACTTAGGTTTAGATTTTTTATGGTAATGGAAGCTATTAAAAAAAAAAATTAATTTACTTTTTTTTCATTAGCACTTGCATCTGGATTTTCAGGAATGCGTAAACTTGAGTATATATATTCTTTTTGCCTGATTTAAGAGTCACAAATAAATAATTAGATGAAATGTAATTGTAAAATTTACTTAAATTTATAATCAAAATCTATACTATCTATCTATACTATATCTATATATCTATTCTATTATATTAAAGCCGAAACATTAAAAGTTTGGTTGGTTGGTTGGTACCTATTGATTTTACTAATTTAACCTTACTTAATTATAGATAAAATATTTTTTTATATTTTATCTAACTAAAATTTTTGCTTTACTAATCACTTTCCTTTTTCAGGTTAAACATGTTACCTTTTCTTTCCTTTTTAATAACTAAGCAGTTTCCTTTTTCAAGTAAAATAAAATATCTTTTATATTTTATCTAAACTAAAAAGCATGTTATAATTACTATTAACTAATTAATTAATTTTTTCATTCAAATTATCTTTTCTCTTTTCTCTAACTAAAATATCTCTTTTTCCAATTATATCACGGGTTACCTTTTAAAAATCTTCTTTTATATTTTATGTAACTAAAATTTTTACTTTACTAATCAATCTACTTTTTCAGGTTAACCATGTTACCTTTTTTTTAATAACTAAACAATTTCCTTTTTCAAGTAAAATATAATATCTTTTATATTTTTTCTAATTAAAAAACAAATTATAATTACTGTTAACTAATAAATTAATTTTTTATCTTTTCTCTTTTCTCTAACTAAAATATTTCCCCCCCCCCAATTATATCACTATTTAATAAAATATATTAAAAAACCGTATACATTGTTTATAATAAGGAAACATTAGTATAATCCGTAAACATGAGAATATTAAATTATATTAAATTAAAATTAAAAAAAATATTAAAAATAATGATTATATAAAAACATAATTGTAATATTAAATAAAATTTATATAATATAATAAAAGAAACATGTGCATCACACGAGCATTGAAAGTTTGTCCATTCGATCTTCAGCACGGTCATCCTAATTATTAAAATAAATAGTAAAATAATATAATTAGTGATAATTAGTCGATTGCCTTTTTTTAATTAAAAGAGATTTACTTTTAATTGATTGATGATATTACCTTTTATAAACACCTAAGATATCGTATCTTCCAATCAATAATATTTCTTTCAAAATAAAACACTTTAACTTTTATTTTAAAATATAATCTTACAATAATTAATATATACCCAAAAAAATAACACTATATCGTCTAATCACTAACAAAAGATAATAGACATATATATACAACGAATAATGACCGTTATATTTTTAGTAAAAAATTAGAACCATTAGATCTAATGATTAGATATATTATATGTTTAAATTAATTTACTAAAATTTCAAGGTTCGAATTCTGTCAGATATATTTTTAAAAAAAAATTATAAAATAAATTTTAAACCACATAATTTTGCAATCATTAATGTATACTGAAAAATATTAAACCATTTTACTGTTAAAAGTTTTAGTAATTAATAAGAACCGTTAGATGTAATTATAAGATATATTTTATGATTAAAGTATTTTACTAAAAATTCAAGTTTCGAATCCCGTCAACGACATATTTAACTTAAAATTCTATAATATTGTAAATTTTAAATCATGATTAACTAAATTTATATTAAATTATATTAAATAATATTAAAATATTATTTACAAAATAATGATTATATAAAATTATAATTATAGCATAAAATAAAATTTATATAACATATTAAAATAAACCCGTGCATTGCACGGGTTATAAGGTAGTTCTATTATATTAAAGCCGAAATATTAAAAGTTTGGTTGGTTGATACCTATTGATTTTACTAATTTACCCTTACTTAATTATAGATAAAAAAAAATTATATATTTTATCTAACTAAAATATTTGCTTTATTAATCAATTTCCTTTTTCAGGTCAAACATGTTACTTTTTTTTTAATAACTAAGCAGTTTCCTTTTTCATGTAAAATATAATATCTTTTATATTTTATCTAACTAAAAAGCATATTATAATTACTATTAACTAATTAATTAATTTTTTCATTCAAATTATCTTTTCTCTTTTCTCTAACTAAAATATCTCTTTTTCCAATTATATCACGGATTACCTTTTAAAAATCTTCTTTTATATTTTATTTAACTAAAATTTTTACTTTACTAATCAATCTACTTTTTCAGGTTAAACATGTTACCTTTTTTTTAATAACTAAACAGTTTCTTTTTTCAAGTAAAATATAATATCTTTTATATTTTTTCTAATTAAAAAACAAATTACAATTACTGTTAACTAATAAATTAATTTTTTATCTTTTCTCTAACTAAAATGTTTTTTCCCAATTATATCACTATTTAATGAAATATATTAAAAATCCGTATACATTATTTATAATAAGGAAACATAAGTATAATCCGTAAATATGAGAATATTAAATTATATTAAATTAAAATTAAAAATAATATTAAAAATAATAATTATATAAAAACATAATTGTGATATTAAATAAAATTTATATAATATAATAAAAGAAACCTGTGCATCACACGGGCATTGAAAGTTTGTCCGTTCGATCTTCAGCACGGTCATCCTAACTATTAAAATAAACAGTAAAATAATATAATTAGTGATAATTAGTCGATTACCTTTTTTTTAATTAAAAGAGGTTTACTTTTAATTGATTGATGATAATACCTTTTATAAACACCTAAGATATCATATCTTCCAATAAATAATATTTCTTTCTAAATAAAACAAGTTAACTTTTATTTTAAAATATAATTTTACAATAATTAATATATACCCAAAAAAATAACACTATATTGTCTAATCATTAACAAAAGATAAAGATAATAGACATATATATACAACGAATAATGACCGTTATATTTTTAGTAAAAAATCAGAACCATTAGATCTAATGATTAGATATATTATATGTTTAAATTAATTTACTAAAATTTCAAAGTTCGAATTCTGTCAGACATATTTTTTAAAAAAATTTTATAATACAAATTTTAAATCAATAATTTGCAATCATTAATGTATACCGAAAAATATTAAACCATTTTACTGTTAGATTTTTAGTAATTAATAAGAACCGTTAGATGTAATTATAAGATATATTTTATGATTAAAGTATTTTACTAAAAATACAAGTTTTGAATCCCGTCAACGACATATTTAACTTAAAATCCTATAATATTGTAAATTTTAAATCATGATTAACTAAATTTATATTAAATTATATTAAAATAATTTTTACAAAATTATGATTATATAAAAGTATAATTATAGCATAAAATAAAATTTAAATAACATATTAAAATAAACCCGTGCATTGCACGGGTTATAAGCTAGTACTATTATATAAAAGCCGAACCATTAAAAGTTTGGTTGGTCGGTACCTGTTGATTTTACTTATTTATCCTAAATTAATAAAACATGTTATATATTTTACTTAATTATCCTTATTTAATTATTATTTATAATAATATAATAAATAATTATTAGCCAGTTGCCTTTTTAACATTTACTTTTAATTGAATAAATTACTTTTTATAAACACCTAAAATTGTACCATATCTTACAAACGCTAATATTTGTTTTCAAACTAAAACATGTTACCATTAAATTTAAAACTAATCTTGCAACAACTACCCAAAAACATCACAACGCATCTTACAAACATTAATAAAATATAATAAAAATCTATATACATTGCTAATAATAAGAAAATATGAGGATGATCCTTGAGCATATATGAGTATATTAAATTATATTAAAAGTAAAAAAATTATTGAAAATAATGATTATATAAAAATATAATTATAGCATAAAATATAATTTATATAACATATTAAAAGAAACTCGTGCATTGCACGGGTTATAAGCTAGTACTATTATATAAAAGCCGAAACATTAAAAGTTTGGTCGGTCGGTACCTGTTGATTTTACTTATTTACCCTTACTTAATTACAAAAAAAAAATCTTTTTTAATATTATATCTAACTTAAATTTTTGCTTTACTAATTAATTTCCTTTTTTAGGTTAAAGTTTTCTTTTTAATAACTAAGCAGTTTCCTTTTTCAGGTAAATTATAATATCTTTTATCTTTTATCTAACTAAAAAGCATATTATAATTGCTATTAACTAATTATTTAATTTTTTCATTCAGATTATCTTTTCTCTAACTAAAATATATCTTTTGCCAATTATATCACCGGTTACCTTTCAAAAATCTTCTTTTATATTTTATTTAACTAAAATTTTTACTTTACTAAGACCATCTCCAACCCAAGATACTAAAATAGTGTCCTAGGGATACTATTTTGGTGACAAAATTACATCATTCACAAAATACACTACAACCCATGATCACTATACTTGACACTAAAAGGAATATTTCACCAATAAAATAGAATATTCTAACTTTGTTCAATTTACACTATTAATATCTATTATATTTTAAATTGTAATGTTATGGTTGCATAATATTAAATTTATTAATATAAAAATTATTTATAAAAAATCAATATCCAAATTTTGTTGAAAATTGTATTTTAGAATTACGACATTTTAGAATTAACAAGAGTTAGGAACAAATAGTAGGACATAGATAAAAAAATTAACAAGAGCTAAGAAGAAAAGAAGTTTCAATTGATAAGAATTTAAAGTTAAAAATTATGAGAACAAATAAGTTGGAAAAAAATTACAAGAACAAATAGTAGGACATAGATGGAAAGAAGTTGTTTTGTTAACAAATATGGGGGTATTGTTGGAATTTTGAAAGTCACCAAATTTGGTGATCAAGGATCACCAAATGTACTTTTGTCACCAAATTTGGTGACCCAAAACTCATTTGGTGATCTTGGGTCACCATTTTAGTGTTGCATTGGAGTAAGTTTGACACTATATACATCACTATTATAGTGATTTAGTGATGGGTTGGAGTTGCTCTAATCAATCTTTTTTTTCAGGATAAACATGTTACTTTTTTTTAATAACTAAGCGGTTTCCTTTTTCAGATAAAATATAATATATTTTATATTTCATATAATTAAAAAACAAATTATAATTACTGTTAACTAACAAATTAATTTTTTATCTTTTCTCTTTTCTCTAACTAAAGTATTTTTTTTCAATTATATCACGGATTACCTTTTTCAGCCAAAATAAAATATCACTTTTTCCAATTATATCACGGGTTACCTTTTAAAAATCTTCTTTTATATTTTATTTAACTAAAATTTTTACTTTACTAATCAATCTCTTTTTTCAGGTTAAATATGTTACTTTTTGTTTTTAATAATTAAGGAGTTTCCTTTTTCAAGTAAAATATAATATCTTTTATATTTTATCTAATTAAAAAAACAAATTATAATTACTATTAACTAATAAATTACTTTTTTTATATTATCTAACTAAAATTCCTCTTTAGAAATATCACGGGAAACATTCATTTCTCCTTTTCTAAAAACATTACGAGCAATTTCATTTTGTAAAATAACATAATTAAATTATAATTACTATAAACTAATCAATTACCCTTTTCACCTAAAACATATTACCTTTTTAATTTTCTCTAACTAAATCCTCTTTTTTTCCAATTATATCCATTTTATTTAATAAAACAAATAATAATTTTATAATTACTAATAAATAAATTATTACCTTTTCAACTAAAACCCATCACATTTTCTATTTTTTTTAAACTAAAATCATTCATTTTCTAGAAATATCACGGATAACAATTATATAATTATGATCATCATCTCATTTAAATATTTAAGCATCCAAAATTCGTATTTTAAAAAAATTAATAAAAAATTTAATATAATAATAAAAAAATTCCGTGAATCGCACGGGTTTTAAGCTAGTATATTATAATAGTCGAAACATTAAAAAATTTGTAACCTATTTTTTTGGTAATTTTTGTTTTTACATAACTATCATTACTAATATATTATATTAGTATGTTTTTATGTAAATACCTTACTTATATATATATCTATATTATAATATTAAAACCAAAATATTGAACGATATAAAAAAATTACAATTATAAATACCTAATCAATTTCTTTTTTCATGTAAAGCATGTTACCTTTTTTATTTTTCAATAATAAATCAATTTTTCTTTTCAGATAAAACACTTTTTCCTTTATATTTTTTTTAACTAAAATTTCTCTTCTTTTCAAAAAGAGTATGGACAATTCTATTTAAAAATATTATTAATATTATTATAAATAATAATACCAAACTAATTCATTTTTTAGCTAAAAAACATTACATTTTCTATTTAATAAAACATTTCTTTTCAACTAAAAAACGTTACCTATTTCATTTAACAAAATATTGTAATTACTAATAACTAATCGCTTAACTTTTTTCAAATAAAACATATTATCTTTTCTATACTTATTTTTTGGTACCTATTTTTTGGTAATTCGTGTTTTTACTTAATGATCCTTACAAATTGTACGTTTTTACCTAAATACCCTTATTTATATCTATCTATATCTATACAATTATATTAAAAGCCGAAACATTTAAAGTTTTAAAAATTTTGGTTTTCGGTTTGGTTGTCCTATTTATTAAAATAAATAATAACATGATGTAATTAATGATAATTAACCAATTGTCTTTTTCACATTTACTTTTAGTTGAATATATTGCCTTTTATAAACACCTAAAAAATCATCGTATCATATCCTTCAATCATTAATATTTTCTTTCTAATTAAAACATGTTACCATTTTGATTTAAAATTAACTTATAATCATTAATATATACCCGAAAATATCAGAGTGAAGGACAATAATACCCACATTTTAATGTCCAGAGTCCAAAATACTCGCGCGCGCTGATGGGTGCCCTAAATGCCCAGGAGATGCGCCTAACTGGTAGGCGTATGCGCTAGATACGCCCAGGGTAAGCTTATGTGCCGGATACACTCCTATATAAGGATTAACAAGACCAGATGCACCTTCACTATCAACGTATGCTTATGTTACGCCTCTACAAATGGCGTATGCCCCTGTGGGGCCCGAAAAAAAAATCACAGTCGTCTCTTTCTCAAGCGATTTCAGAACGATTTTCAAGCTATTTTTCTGTTCGACCTTCGTTCTCTCCGTTCGACATCTTCCAGCATTTTCCCTTGATGTTCCACCCACCAATAAATTCGTCTTTCGACGATCTACAATTGTATATAAGTTTCATACCATGTCTTTCGACGGATTAAAAATGCCCAAATCAGAGAGAGGGAGAGAGAGAGATGACGATCGATGACGATATTGCAGAGACGATGTTGTAGAGACGAAGATGTTGTGCTTCAGTTGTGATTGATTCGATTAATCGACGGGGATTCGAGTAATAGACATAGATACCGAAGCCGTGAGAGAGAGACGAAACAGAGATGAGTCGCGAGAGAGGGAATGAACAGTACCTTTGCGCCTGTAACAGTGGCGTGTTCCGTGGGTAAAAAGGGCACTGTATCACGATTTTAGGTATTTTGGGCATTTGAGTGCTAAAAATTGGGTATTTAGGGCATTCTTTCAAAATATCACACCATGTTTTTTAATTATTAATAAAATATATTAAAAGTCCGTATACATTGTTTATACTAGGGAAACATTAGTGTAATCCGTAAACATGAGTATATTAAATTATATTAAATTAAAATTAAAAAAATATTAAAAATAATGATTATATAAAAACATAATTGTAATATTAAATAAAATTTATAACATAATAAAAGAAACTCGTGCATCGCACCGACATTGAAAGGATGTCGATTCGATTTTCAGCACCTAAAATATCGCATCTTCCAATCAATAATATAAACACCTAAAATATCGTATCTTCCAATCAATAATATTTTTTAATTAGTGATAATTAACCGATTACCTGTTTTTAATTAAAAGAGATTTACTTTTAATTGATTGATAATATTACCTTTTATAAACACCTAAAATATCGTATCTTCCAATCAATAATATTTTTTTCTAAATAAAACACGTTAACTTTTATTTTAAAATATGATCTTACAATGATTAATATATACCCAAAAATATAACATTATATCATCTAATCACTAACAACATAGAGAAATTTATATACAATGATAATGACTGTTAGATTTTTAGTAAAAAAATCAGAACCGTTAGATCTAATGATTAGATATATTATATGTTTAAATTAATTTACTACAATTTCAAGTTTCGAATTCTGTCAGACAATTTTTTTTAAAAATTTTAAAATATAAGTTTTAAACCACATAATTTTGCAATCATTAATGTATACCAAAAAATATTACACCATTTTGTTATTAGATTTTTAGTAATTAATAAGAACAGTTAGATGTAATTATAAGGTATATTTTATGATTAAAGTACTTTACTAAAAATTCAAGTTTTGAATCCCGTTATCGACATATTTAACTTAAAATTCTCATATAAATTTTAGATCATGCATAGCATTAATTAAATTTAAATTAAATTATATTAAAATAATTTTTACAAAATAATGATTATATAAAAGCATAATTATAGTATAAAATAAAATTTATAACATATTAAAAGAAACTCATGCATCGCACGGGTTACAAGCTAGTTATAATTTAAAGCCAAAATATTAAAAGATAAAAAAAAATCAATTATAAATACCTAATCAATTTCCTTTTTCATGTAAAACTTGTTTTTTTTTTGTTTTTTCAATAACTAATCAATTTCCCTTTCAGGTAAAACACATTTTCTTCTATACTTTTTTTTAACTAAAATTTGTTTTTTCTTCAAAAAACAGTACGAGCAATTTTATTTAAATATATTTTTAACAATATTATAATTAATAATACCAAACTAATTTCTTTTTCAATTAAAAAATGTTACCTTTTTCTATTTATTAAAATACTATAATTATTAATAACTAATCGCTTACCTTCTTCAGATAAAACGTATTATCTTTTCTATATTTTCTAATTAAAATTTTTCTTTTGTCTAAAAATATAACAAGCACCACATATGTAGTTATTAAATAAATAATTTCAATTCAAAATTTAGACATATAAAATTCGTATCTTAAAATTATTAATACAAATTAATAGAAAAATGTATAATATTAGAAAAATCCGTGCAATTTTAAGTTAGTATTTTATAATTTTCCAAAGAAAAAATAATTCGCATCCAAAATTGTTTGATTTTTATGAAATATCATATTTTTACCTATTATTTCATTTAATTATATTGAAATAAAAATATTTGATAATTTAATTTTCACAACGTGAAGCCGTTGCTAAAATCATTTTTTCAAAACGAAGTTATTAAACAACTTGAAAACATTTACAAGGGTAGTTGCCCTAGGCTTACCTAGGGTGGGGCCACATTTTTTTGCTATGCTATAATTTATGTAAAATATTTACAAAATTATTATTGTTAAATTTTTTTAAATTTCCATTTAATATCAATATTTTTTAATATTTTATATAACATACATTGGAAATCCAAAAATGTCTGATGCAATTTTAACATTACTATGTACTAGATCAATTATTAAAAATATTAATTTATACTTCCATATTTCTAAGAGTTAGTTAATGAAAGTTTTACTAATTTGGTTTAAATTGATTTTTATAATTTAAATTTACAAAATATATGAAAAGTTAACTAATAAACTATTTTATTAGAAAGATATGTGTACCATTACAATTTGTAACGAAAATCTATATCTACTATATTAAGAACTAATTGTAGTCGCATTTGATTCCGAAAATTAATATTTTGTATTTTAATTAATTTGGTTATCTAACTTTTTTGCCAAACCTTTTTTCCCGAATAATTTTTGTAATTTTAGAAAAAAAATATATGTTTGCAAAAATTAAAAAAGAATCAAAGTAAAATTATAAAATTTATAGTAAATTTTTCTTGATAGATGTTTAAGAAAGTTTTCAAAAAAATCCATTTTCTGATCCTAAAGCTCAAAAAAAGACCAATAATTAACAAATATAGAATTACGATCCATGTTTTTAAAGACAATTTAAGCCAAGGCCTCCGAATGGCCTGTTTGAGGTGATTAGAATGAAATAGGATGAAATGAGATTTAAAATATAAAATAATTGGTTTAAAAAAAAATATAAAATAATAAAATAAACAAAATTTTTATTTTTCGGCTCATCCCATTCTAAACATCTACTTTATAATTTAAGCACCATAGTTTCATTCCTTATCTCATCTATTTTCTTCACGAATCTTATCATAACAATTTTACATTATTTTATTTTTTTTCAAATTTTTCTTCCAATATTTATTATTTTTCTTTAAGTTCATCCATTTCATCCAATTTCATTACATTTACCCTAACCAAAATTTAATATTAGTTAAAACAAGGTTATTCATCTTTTGTTTTATTTTAACCGTTTGTTTAGTGATGGGCTAAAACCCGAATCACTTCGGACTGCTGCTCTATACTCCGGTCCGGAGCACGCCATGCATACGGGCCCGGATCTTCGGCGGCATTCTGACACTTGTCGACAATACACGTGACATATTGAATTCCAATCATAGAGACCTATTTGACAATGACAACTAATAATGATCACTGATGAGCATAATCCAAAAGTGGGAAATATCACACGCCAATATTCCTGACACACTTTACCACATTCTGCCACAAAATCTCACCTGGACAGGTGTCATGCATCCGCGAGACCCAAGTTTCCTTTCTATCTAGGATTCAACGCTCATGATAGGTACCAACCCCTAAACCCTAATCCTTGGCCTATAAATAGACCAAAAGAAGAAGCTTTAGGGGTTACACATTCTTTTTACACTCACTTTTACACACACCCTCTACATTTTTTAGATACTCTACATCTTGATTATATCTTCCAAAGCCTTCTCTCATTCTCACGTCAGAGGCGTCGCGGGTCCAAACCCCCCTTCCGGTGTTATTTTGCAGTCACCCAACCACCAGCTACGCCGCACCAGGGCGTGGGAACAGCGGAGGAAGAACCCCATCGGGATCTAGAGTTATCATTGGCGCTAGAAGGAGGGCTCTCTGTCCTTTGGCCTTTGTGCCACTGGACTCAACTCCATCAACAAACTCTTAAAAAAGAGTCCAAATCAAGCAAGTAAGATCTAAAAACCATACAAACCTCTGTTAGAATGCAACCGTTAAGTCCTTACATGACTTTATTAAACTAGATTTGTTGATTATTCGCGATAAAGTTTTGATTTTTAGTCTTTAACCTTGATTAGTTAGCTAGATCTATTGGTTTACTTTGTTTTGAACCAAGAAATACGCACATACATAGCATATTTTCTCAAAAATCAACCTATATCTGTTATAAATCTTGTGTTCTATGAAAACTATTGCTTTAGAAACCCTACTTCTTTGTTGAAATAATGCCAAAGGGAAGTAAATCCATTCAGAGACCATCCACCAGTACTCAGAGAGTGGAACCAAATTCGGGCCCAGACCTACCCCTAGTCCTGGCTGTCACCACCCCAGTTCAAGAGAGGATAGGGATTGGACCCGGAGATGCTAGAGTCATCGTTGAGGTGAACCAATACAAGTATACTGATGTGCCTCTTACTGCAATTCAAATGGAAAACCTCACCCGAGAAGACATAGCAGAGGCAATCCGGACCTACCGAATCCCGGCCACGGCACCTCCTGAACCAGAACAAGCTGAAACCTCTCAAAATTCTGAACATTCTCACCAATCCCGGAGGTCAGTCTTTGACCGCATTGGGGATAAAGGCAAGGATCCCCAGAAGAAAACCACTCACAAAGCCCAAAGCAAGAACAGAGACACCGAAGCTGAAAAACTTAAAAGTTGGATTAACTCGGAGAGAAAATACGACGGAAAGAAGAGGCCAAATTGGAACTCAAATTTCAAAAGAGAATCCAGGAAGAAGAAGATCGGATCCTGAGAAGGTCCGGATCCAAGAGAATTTTTAGAAACATCAGTCCGGAGCTCATCTCCGATGAAGAAGAACCTGGAAAAAATCTGATTGACATGATTCATGAGCTGCAGAAAAAGGTCGGAAATGACTCCGGGCTGGAGATTGAGGGAACCTTGACACTCTTTAGCCATTCTTTGGAAGCAATTCTGAGGTAGAAAAGCCTCAAGCACTATAACTTTTAGTCATTCGATGGGATGGGCGATCCCAAAGAACATGTCAATTACTTTGAGCAAATTGCTCTCATTTATTTCTACAATGACATCACCAAATACCAATTCTTTGCATCAACCATGAAAGGAGGGGCCCAGAGATGGCTTGTCAGCCGGATCCCCTCCCGGAGCATTCACAACTGGAGAGAGTTTCGAGAATCTTTTCTAAAAAGATTCAGAGCATATCGAACCCATGAACTGCACATGTGCCACTTGGAAACAATTCAGCAGTTTGACAATGAATCTCTCTCTGATTACTTGAAGCGCTTCCAAGAAGCAATTAACAAGATCTCAAATCTGGATAAACGTGTAGCCCTGAGCATTTTTCGGAGGATCCTAGACCCGGAATACAATGAAAGATATGTTTACGAACTAATTAACAAAGAATCCCAGAGTTTAGCAACAGCTTATGCTATGGCTGTCCGATTCATCAAAGAAACCGATGTGTTACAAGTCATGAGGATGACCCTCCGGGAAACCTCTTCAGCGCGAATACATGATGATCGCCCCCCGGGAATGGAATTATCATATAGCATGTTTGGTGTCTACAAATCTATTATTAAATCCTGTTCATGTACTAAAACAATTATAATTATATAAGTAAAGTTACTGAAGCATGAATTTAATATTATGACAATCTGTAGACCCATCACCTTAAAAAGGGTGGATATGTAAAGTTTTATCATATTTATACTCCCTCCGTACGTCCTCCTCAATTGTTTACATTCGAGGGGGACACGGAGACCAAAACAATGCATAAAAAATGAATAAAGTTAGATGAAAAGTGGGTAAAGTGGTAAGACATATCAAAATTTAATAATATATTTGAGACGGTAGAGGAAAGTAGTGGGTGTAATAGTATTTTTTATTATTATATATGAGATTATTATATATGAGAAAGTGGGGGAGGTAGTGGGTGTAATAGTTGGGAAACTTACTATTTATGATAACATAAAGAAATGAGAGCGACATCCCAAAATAGTAACTGTAAAAGAAATTAGAGGGACAAAGAGAGTACGATATAATTTTATTTTTATCATAATAATAATTATTAAAATATTAAAAATTTTATAATCCATTGATATATTTTACCAAACATAATGTTTCTAGTTATCTATTATATATATATTCTCTAAAATAGTTTCTTTCTTAATTACAACCCAAGTGCGGGAACAATCAACATTTAAAAAATAGCATGGTAATAATGAAAAAAAGTTAGTGGATATATTGAATTTTTATATCGTAAAATTATATTATTTTCATAAAATTTTAAAATTTTAAAAAAGTATAAAAAGATGGATAGAAAAGAAAGAATAATTTTAAGTTAAACCTCATTTCTAACCGAAACATATAAATACTCATATGAACAAAATACAATACAATTAATTCATTTTTAAATAAAATACATATAATTTTTAGATTGACCAGCGAAAAATAATTATTGTAACCAAAACATATCTTTAAAACTATAAAATAACTTTTTTTTGATCTACCTAAAATTTTGAAATAAATTTTTATTAAAACTTACGTATAAAGAAAATATATATCATTTGTATTAAAAATAAAAATATATATTATTCATCTCTAAACAAAATACGTGGTTGTTTGAAATATTTTAAAATAAATAATTCTTAACTTAAAATAAATAAGTGTTGATAAGTAGATGATATTATATAAGTGTGTGGATAAATTTATTTATAAGTTTGTTAAATTTAATTTTAAAAAATAGTTATTTAATGCAATCATTTTAACACATTCATTTCAAATTTTAAAAAAAATTGAAAATGCAAATATAAATTATTAAGTACTAAACAAGCAAAAAAATCAAGTAATAATAAATAAATTAGATGAAAAGTATGTTATTACTAATTTTCGATCTATCATATAATTTAATGTTAAAAATAACAAGTTGTGTAAACAAACATCTTTTATATAATTTTAAAAATTTATAAGTCATAAACTAACTTATTTTAAATTTACCAAACAACCCATAGACACAAATTTATGCTTATACTGCCTCCGTCTCACTTGATTTTTTTTTACCTTTTTCTTTATACTTTCTGGCACGTATTTTAACGTGCATTTTAATGTTAGTTTCATATTCTCAAAAAAAACGTTAGTTTCATAATTTAATTTTCTTTTTTTGTATAAAAAATATACATTATATTTTTATACAAAAAAGAAAATTTTAGAAACGGAACTACCCTTAAAATGCATATCATCAAAAGGTAAAGTATTACCGAGGGAATATGAGTTTTATGCTGTCTACTTAAGTCATTTATGCCAATTTTCGTAAAAACTAATTACTTTCATAAAATTTAGAGACAATATTAAAAATATCATTTTTTCTAAATTTATTTATGGTTGTAATTTCTTTTGAAAATATATGTGAATATATGGTTTACAAAACGTAAGCAATCATATGCAGCAATTTTTTTTTATAATTTGCAACGAAAAACAATCAGGTACAATTTTTTTTAAAAATTTTCTAAGAACTAGCTAAAGTTGTAATTTGTTGTATTCAGCTGCATTAAGTTGCATGCAGCTAGGGATGGGCGTCGGGGCACCGGCACTAGGTATAATGGTTAACTAAAATAAGTGTTAGCTAAAATTTGTTGAAGCTGTAACACATTGTGCTCCAATGGTATTAGCAAAAATGGTTAGCTATAATTCAAAAACAGTATTTTATTATTATTTTGTGTCAAATATTGATGTCAAATATTGTGAGCTACTATGTCAACATATGCTATCACCGTCCATAGACTTTAACATGGTTAGGCACCGTCTATAAGACTTTGGTGCATTATCTCTGCTATATATAAGATCTACTCCTCATGTAATAATATAACAACAAGATCAATACAATGTAGTTCTAATATTACATTGTTTTTCTCTCCTCTCTACTAGTTCCGTTTATTACTTCCGCATTGCTCATATTTTGACATGGTATCAGAGCGGGAGTAGAGAGGAGGAGATTTTCAGTTGAAGCTTTGTGATTTTTCAAGGAAAACACAAGCAGTTGCAGAAGAAATCAAACTGCAGAAGAAAAAAAAAACTGCCCATAATTTGTTTTTCCTATCCAAATCAGAATCAAACCAATCCTACATACCTGTAAAGAAGAGCTGTAGACGATACAAACACAGAAGTTCGGAAGCAAACTGAGCTCAAACGCGCCGGCGTGTGGAGTGTCCTCCGGCCTTTTTCCGACGAGACTGCATAAGACTTTCTGATTCGTCTTGTTATTCCGATTCCAACCGTGGTAACACTTTTCAGTTTTGTGAAGATTTATTTTCTGATAAATAATTATATGTATATATGCGTATATACATGTGTTTTTTTAAAGGAGAGGAAAAGGGGAAAATGGGTTTGGGATCACAGAAATCTAGAACAGGAGAGTTAGAGAGGGGTCTGTGTATTTAATTTGAAGTGAAGGAGATGAGAAAAAAACAAAAGAAACTACTGGGTTTGTTGTTCGGGTGAATTAAGAAGAAAAAGAAAGAAAAGAAAAGGGCATGTGTTATGATGTTGGGCCTTTTTTATTGTTGGACAAGAAACAAAAGAAATAGTCTCTTTAAATTGGTGGGTTAGTTTATTTGACCCAATTTTTTATTTTTTTCTAAATAAAATGATTATATGTATTTAGATCCGTTAAAATATTTAATAGTTATTTTCTCAAGGGAAAATTCTGTTAGGATCGTTTGTACAAGCATATCATTTTTAGTTTAGGAGTTTGCCCCGGTTATAGATTTAATTGTGTAGTATTCAAGTGGTTGTTGATATTACGGTACCCCGACGAAGCAACAGAAGTAGTGTATATACAGATGTACACACAGTTCACTGCCATGACGACAAAGCAGTAGAAGTAGTAGTATGTATACAAGTACATACACACAGTTCACTGCTATATCTTGCGTTTCATTCTTGTAAATGAAGCAGAAGGGCCAGTTCATGGACGATCTTAAGGGATACAGTCTACTAAATACGGTTCCAGTTGCTTATAATTCAAGGGATGACAGATGCAGATTCCTCCTATGTTCAGACATAGGCTTGTTAATACTGAGTGATCACAAAGTCGAATCTCAGTTTCTTCAAAATAATCAGTTCAAGGACTGATTGGTGGTCATCCACCGTTGTGCTGAAAAGCAGCACTTTCTATTATTTGACATAGTCTAAAATGTATCGCGTGGTCGCAAAGTCGAGTCCCGATATACCCAAAATTCTCAGATAATTAATCCCAAGATGGGCAATCTCAAGATGGATCTTTAACTCCAAGATGAGTAAATCTCAAGATGGGTCAATCCTAAGATGGGTCTTCAATTCCTAGAGATGGGTCAAGTTGAATACCTAGGTTACGCTCAAGAGCTCCTAGTGTTCCACTCTTCAATCCCAATATAGGTATTTCATCCCAAGATGGGATTTCGAGTGAGGGGGCGTGTCAAATATTGATGTCAAATATTGTGAGCTACTATGTCAACATATGCTATCACCGTCCATAGACTTTAACATGGTTAGGCACCGTCTATAAGACTTTGGTGCATTATCTCTGCTATATATAAGATCTACTCATGTAATAATAACAACAAGATCAATACAATGTAGTTATAATATTACTACCGTGTTTTTCTCTCCTCTCTACTAGTTCCGTTTATTACTTCCGCATTGCTCATATTTTGACATTTTGGTTCACCTTTATCGTTACTTCACCATGGATATAATTTAAATAAGGTAAAAAAGTGACGTGGATATTTTAGATAATGGCTACAGACTCAACAGATATAAAAGATGAAATAAAGGATATCTATAATTTTTGTTAACAGGTTTTGTGGTTGGAGGGGTATATTTTTTAGCTAATATGTATATCATAGTGCCACCTAGACTTTTTACCTAACAGGTGGTGGTGGTGGTTGGAGATGCTCTTAGGGGTCGGGAAGTGCTATCCCCGCCCCCATCCCCGAATTCAAACCCGATCCCCGTCCCCGGCCCGATCCCCGTCGGGAAATATTTTTCATTCCCCATTCCCGGCCCAAACGGGTAACGGGGATCCCCGCGGAAAATCGGGGATTTTTATTTAAAATAAAAATTAATATTAACTAAATTTAAACATTATAGTGAGCTCAAATGCATTAAATTAAGATAAAAAAATATTACTTAAAAAAACAATTATAAGCATGAAAATGAAGTTATTTAACTATTAGAAAGATAAACGTATAAAATTAAAACATCATTTTATTTCCAATATGAAGTATTGGAAATTCGTTTATATTAATATATGATTATATATATATATATATATATATATATATATATATATATATATATATATATATATATATATATATATATATATATATATATATAGGGTCCTGGTCCCTGATAATCGATTGTCAGGGACCTGTTACGTAACAATTGATTCCAGGGCCGTTGGATCAATGATCCGACGGTCCTGGATTAAAAAAAAATAATTACCTGTCCGCTATAATTTTCCGCGGATAGGCTGATTAGCTGTCCGCTATAATTTCTCGCGGATAGGTTTTGTCCTATCCACGGAAAATTATAGCGGATATGTAATTTTTTTTTTAATCCAGGATCGTTGGATCCTTGATCCAACGGCCCTGGAATCAATTGTTACGTAACCGGTCCCTAACAATCGATTGTGAAGGACCAGGACCCATATATATATATATATATATATTAAAGTGTGGTGAAATCGAGTCGGGATTGAAAATCGGGGCGGGGGTCGGGGATCGGGCCGGAAGGACATAAAAACTCGGCTCCGGCCCGCTTCCCTATTTTTTTTAAAAAATTGACCCCGCTCCCCGGCTCGTACCCGAAAAAATCCGGAATCCCCGCCCCATTCAGTGCTGGGATCGGATCGGGATCGGACGGGCCGGGATGAATGCCCATCCCTACATGCAGCATTCATATTGTTGAGAAAAAAAATTAAAATGTTTTTTGGAATAAATAAAAATAAGCAACACATACTTTTACAAATAAAAAATTAAAAAAAGAAAGTAAGTTCCAAAATGAGAAAAAATTCAAAATACTTAAATATTTTTGTGAATATCCATAAAATCAGGCCCCACAGGCCCATAGAAGTATTAAATATCTCGCTACTCATCCAACAACTAATTACTGAGGTGTCTGGACAACTAATATTACCATACATGTCAAGAATGCATAAATACATGTGAACGTCTCCTCTTTATTTCATACCTAACTAAGAAACTATTAGCCTCTGTATTTCAGGACACTCATGGAGCTTGAAATGCACAAGGTGATAGCAAGCTTGTGTGTTGTTGTGTTTGTTTTTATAGGGTGGAGAACATTGAACTGGGTATGGATAAGGCCTAAAAAGCTTGAAAAAATCCTGAGAAAACAGGGCTTCAATGGCAACCCATACAGGCTTTTGTATGGTGACTTGAAAGATCTTGCTGCTGCTAAATTCAGAGCCAAAACTAGCTCTATCGGTCTCTCAGATGATTTTTTGTATCGTGCTGCACCCACTGTGTACACTGCTACTCATAATCATGGTACGTGCCATTCTTCTTTCAAATATCTCAATTTTATTCTTTGAAAGAAAGCTTAAATTTACTATTATACATGTGCATCTTGTATGGTTGCATAACGATATGGTCACATATTTCTTTTTTTTCGGTGAGTGTTGAGATCGGTATATATAATGCATGATCAAGGTACATATGTTAAGCTGATACTGGGCAATTAGGGAAGTGATTTAGCGGTGAACAATTTATATACTGAAAATAGTTGTGCAGAACTTGCTCTTGATTATATAAATATTGTATAACAATTGTTATTTGTCATCACAGTTTTAACTTTATAATGTGTTCTCCATATAGCACCATTCCATGAAGTAGTATTTGACTATAAAATTTACCTTTATTTAACTGAATTTGGTTTTTTTCCGAGTATGCCACAAGTTTTTGTGTTGATTTTTTGAGGTTTTATGCTAGCTGTTGTGCAAGCTTTATGATTTAGAATGTAAAAAGACCAATTCAATATATACTAGAATTAAGATGCAGGCGATAAAAACAGTAATCTCCATATTCGAAGATGAGAGATCTAGGTGAGCTACATCTGAAATTTGATTAAAACCTCAAGTATTGTACTATATTTTTGATTATTTTCGACCAACAAGAGTGGGCAGCTTCCCCTGTTTCAGCTAATGTTTAGTGGTAACCTTTTCAATTTATTGCAGGCAAAAAGGCATTTTTATGGCTTGGGCCAAAACCACTGGTGTACATCTCAGAACCTGATCAAATAAAAGAGGTACTAAATAAGTTTTACAACTTCCAGAAGCCGAGGGGAGGCAATCCTTTGTCAGCATTGTTTGTCACTGGACTTATAGATGCGGAGGGTGATAGATGGAGCAAACACCGCAAAATCATAAATCCTGCTTTCCATGTTGAGAAGTTAAAGGTCTTCCCTAACTTTAATTATCTAAATATTTTGTTTGTTTATTTTCTTAAACTAAATACTATATGGAATTTCCATGCTTAAACATGTAAACTCTATGCACTATTCAAAGTAGATGCATCTTTTTTGTTAGGTAAGAAATTATTGATCACTTTACTATTATTAATTACCATTACAACACTGTTACTTCAGGCCTCTTCTTCACCGTTGCACTTGTTCACTGGGGGACCATTAAAAATATGAATATACTGCCGGCCTGTTATGTTAGATATATTGCAAGTTAGACATATATTTCAATATAACTTTTAAGACCTTAGAAATTTAGAGCACAGAGCCTGCTAGTTCAGTTTCTGTGTAAAGGAAAAAGGTTGCACGCAGTTAATGTCTTCACTGTTAGGAGAAGGTGTTTTGTCCATCCTACATAAATTTGGGCATTTCACTGTCTTTAGCGTACCTAAATGCTTGTATTTTTACTGAATAAATAGGATTAGATAACTGGTACTAGGTTATTGCGCACATGTAACTTTTGTTACTGCATTGCCGGACATAACTCAGTTTCAGTACCGCGGCTTCCAACCCTGCACGAAACAGACATCCTTGCAGAGTCATTAGAACCAGTATCTGCTTGTAGCATTACGAAATAATTTGGATATATAATTGTTAATAGGCAATAGGGGATAAAGTCTCTTGTCTGATAATACTTAAGGTTATCAAAAAGTGAAGTACATTAGGTGTAAACCCAGTAGCGTATCTAACAAAATCTCAACTTGGTACTAAAACGTTTTTGGTATTAATTCTGATGTTTATACATGTACAGAATATGCTGCCAGCCTTTTACTTAAGTTGCAACGACATCATGAAGAAATGGGAGGAAATGGTTTATGCAAAAGGTCAATGTGAAGTGGATGTATGGCCCTATATTGAAACGTATACTAGTGATGTCATCTCGCGTACAGCGTTTGGCAGTAGCTATACCGAAGGATCAAAGATATTTGAACTCCAGAAAGAACAATCTGAGCTAGTGATGCCACTTTCACAGTCAGTGTACCTCCCTGGAATGAGGTTATTTTCTAACATTTTTGCTGTTTTTTTTCATATTTCTTTCTGCATGCGACTAGCATAAAACCTTTTAGTCACCCCTATTCCTTGCTTGTTAACTCATATTTATTAAATGCAGATTTTTGCCCACCAAAAGAAACAAAAGGATTAAGGAGATTCATAACGAGGTGAGAAATGCACTAAGGAGGATCATTAACAAGCGTTTGAAGGCAATGGAAGCAGGAGATTGTGTTCAGGACGACTTGTTGGGTATTTTATTGCAATCAAATTCTGAAGAAATTAAAGCAAATAAAAATATGAAATCTGGAATGAGTGTTGATGACATTATTGAAGAGTGTAAGCTCTTCTATTTGGCTGGACAAGAGACAACTTCAACTCTACTTGTTTGGACAATGATTTTACTGAGTCAGCATACAGATTGGCAGGACCGTGCCAGAGAAGAGGTTTTGCAGGCCTTTGGGAATAAAACACCAGATGTTGATGGGTTAAATCACCTCAAAGTTGTAAGTTATTGTTACCCAGTCATTCAAAAAGTTAAGATGGAAATAATGTTGGTTTAGTATTATGTTGTAAGCTTGTCCAAACCTGAATGTAGCTTAACATCCTCAAACTTCCTAGATAGGAGGCAAATAACTTGTTCTGTTGTTTGATTTTGCAGCTTAACATGATTTTGCTTGAGACTCTAAGATTATACCCGGCGGGAGTTGTACTTGGACGATCTATTTCCAGTGATACAAAATTAGGTGATACATTCCTTCCTGGCGGAATACTGCTACATCTGCCAGTCATCCTAATGCATCATGACAAAGAGATTTGGGGAGAAGATGCTAAGGAATTCAAACCGGAGAGATTTTCCGAAGGCGTGTTGAAGGCAACCAAGGGGAAAGCAGTATTTTTTCCTTTCAGCATGGGACCTCGGGTTTGCATTGGGCAAAATTTTGCAATGCTAGAGTCTAAATTGGCAATAGCAATGATATTGCAACGCTTTTCTTTTGTGCTTTCACCATCCTATATACATGCTCCTTACACCATCCTTACTCTTCATCCTCAATATGGTGCACCCTTGACTCTAAAAGCTTTATAGAGAAGTTGCTTATATGGACAGTAGACGTCTGATTATATGTGGGGATTATGTCTACGTTCTTTTGTATATCAGTCTTCAAGTTTGATACCTTGTTTTGCATGAAAAGACACTGCTTAATAAATAAAGTGATTTGTACTTTTAAAGTGCTTCTTTGTTTCAGTGTTTTCTTCAGGATATCTTCCTGTTAATTTCAGAAATCGACAACGAACAGATTCCCCAGCTTTTATTCTTAAATAGCATAATAAAAACATGGACAGCAAGTCCAACAATGTCCTACATTTATGCCTTATAAATATCATAAAAATTAGTGTCCTAGTGATTTAGGACATTATTTTTATGTATCAACTCCAACAATATGCCTTATCCTTGTGCCTTATTATTAAAATAATAATATATTTCATAAAAGAAGGGTAGAAAAGGAGGAAAGTGGATTTTTTTATTGATAAAAAATGAAATAAGGCATGACTAGTGGTGTCCTAAAAATAAGGCATGTGATTAATGTCCTAGTGTTTTAAGGCACCACTAAGACATTGTTGGAACACATTTTTTCTTAAATGCCTTAAATTTTAGCTAAGGACACCAATTTAGGACATTGTTGGACTTGCTCATGAAAGATGACTTCCACCAGTACCCATTTTGAATAGTAACATATAACTGATGTAATGCATGAAATGCTATTAAGTTAGAGTGTTGTCCTTTCGTGTAGTCAAATCTCAGACCATGTTTCTGCCTGGCTCAGAAGGTAGTCCCATGGTCAAATTACTTGAACTATTCATCAGAAGTTAACGCAGCCAAGGATCACATGCATCCCCATAGAATGTAGAGTAACGGTATAAAACGAGCAAGCCATTGAAGGCATGCAAACATCAAATTCTGAGATTTGAGTGAAAGCCATCTGGAACAAATTTATTTGCAGCTATGTCTTGCGCTACTACGTTCAAAGCAAAAGCAGATTTAACACTGTTGCAACTTGTGTGATTGACGTGGCCGTTTAAGCCAGAAGCAGCTAGATATAACACTGTTGTCCAAGATGCTTGGGAACACAACCTGCACGGCTGCACACATTATCTAAAAAAACCACTCATTCTTTCATGAATTCATGATCTATGTAATGAATCCTTATCTTTCTAGGGAGGATTCAAATAACAATTATTAGCTTTTCAAAGATGGTGACATTTTAACTATGTTTGCAGCGACCAGAGCTGGCAGAGGATGTGGGTGAAAAGGGGCAAAGCCGCAATGTAGAGGAAATTTTTCACCCTTGTTTTCACTTGGACATCAAGGTAATTTCTACTATCTGCTACGTTGTTTCTGCCTCTAGTTTAAAATGCTGATGATGTATGTGTGTTTACATAGTTTAAACCGACATTATATTTAATCCTCTTTAAAATCCCATTTTGTACATTTGGTGCTATCAAATCATTATTCCATTGGCTAAAGGTAGTTAACAAAACTCGTAAGGCAGAGGATCTTGTTTGTACAGAGTGAAAGTTTAAACTTCTTAAATACTATTCCCTCCGTCTTTAAATACTTTTCCCATTTGAGTTTGACACGTTTGCCAACGCAGATCGTTAATATCTTCAATTTCGTATTAGTATTAAATAAAAAAATTTCATTATATTAAAGTACTAATAAATACGAATACAACAAGATCACTCATGAGTCATGACTATATTTGATCTTATAGATTAGACATAAATTAGTAATTTGTCTCATGACGTCATGAACAGTCCCGGCATATGAAATGAGAATAGCATTATGAGACGGAGGGAGTACAAGTTGAAACCTGTTGTACATAACTAGATAACAAAAACTGTACAAGACTTCTTGTTTGGAAAACTATTAAGCTAAGAGCTCATCAACTTGGAGGTTTTACAGCCCTATGGAAATGGAAAAAGGATATTGATTAACAGTAAACTGGTTAGTTCGATTTTGCTTAAACTCATAGGACTATACCCACAAAGGTTTGCACTCGAGGGCAGAGCTAAGTGTCGGATGCAGGGGCCACGGTCCCTGGAGTAAAAACATCACATATATTTTAAAGAAACAATATATCTTAGATATATCCGAGTGAAAGTCACCTTCCAGTAGTTGTAAAAGATTAACCCCCAAAAATAAACAGACAAAATCTATCAAAATAAGCCTACTGATCATATGACCAAGTAATACGAGGTGATGATAGCAAACAGTTCAGACCAGATGAATTTTCCGAAGGAGCGCACTGGACAAATCTATTTGAAACACAGCTGGGGCGCCCACTGTTTGCAATCAAACATGCAGCGACCAGAAGCTGTCACAGCTGGGATGAACCAAAGTCTATATATTTGTCTTTGACATTGAAGAGATATATTGATGTTTGACATTGTTAAGCGGTTGCGGGACGTTAGATACTTAAATTTGCTGTATTTGACCATAGCTGTATTTAAATAAATTATCTACTCCAGTATTTAAAATAACTATTTTCCAAAATAGTAGTGCTACGTGCACAGAAAATATGCATAGAAAAATTTACATAATGAGTTGGATTCCACTAATTGATGTTTTTATTGGTTGATATTAATATGAATGTAGAGGGCCCATTGAATTATAACGGATCACATTGAGACACCTACCATTTTGTAAAAAATTTTATGAAAATTTATGTTATTCTAGTATTTTCCTTTCCAAAACCATAGGCGAGGAAGCCTCATACTATGTAAACATCCAGGATGCAACGGGTCAAACATGAGGTTAACAACAAATAGGATATGCCAAGCAAGCGTGTGCGCACCCTTTAAATGGCCAGTCTACTATCTATGTATATCTTTTTGAAATTTCATTTCATTAAAATTAATTTATCTGCTAGTAGCCCTATGCTAATCACTTCATTTTAAATATATTCTACAATAAGTAGACTGGTCAATATTAGTGTACAATATACATGACAAGAATAAGGTTCCTATAAATTATAGACTTCCACTTATTTCAAATTTATAATACAAGAAAGTACATCTCTGCTTTTGTGGAATTAATTATGGGTATCAACTCAGTTCTAGCTTTGCTTTTCTGCTATACATTTTTTCTTGCTAATTCTCTGCATTTAGTTGGTGCACAACCATTCGATTATCCAACAGCAAACCTTTCTACTTCCTGGATTAATAGTCCTTCTGCTCCACATTCGGTACAATTTTCCGATGGATCTCTAGTAAGAGCTACTCTTTTAAGAGGATCATTTGGCCCGAAATTCGCATGTGGCTTCTACTGCAATGGAAAATGTGACTCGTACCTTTTTGCGGTCTTCATTGTCCAAACAAACAGTGGATCAGGAATTGTTCAACCCAGTATTGGGTTTCCACAGGTTGTTTGGGCAGCTAACAGGAACCATCCTGTTAAAATTAATGCAACTTTGCAGCTCACTTCAGATGGTAATTTGGTTTTACGAGATGCTGATGGTTCTGTAGCTTGGTCTACTGATACTGGTGAAAAATCTGTTGCTGGCCTAAACTTAACTGAAAGTGGAAACCTGGTACTTTTCAATCAACGCAAGGCGGTAGTTTGGCAATCATTTGATCATCCTACGGATGCGTTGGTTCCAGGACAGAAACTTGTGGCAGGGCAGAGGCTAACAGCAAGTGCTTCGGAAACTAATTGGACTGAAGCTGGTTTGTACTCGCTTGTTGTGAATGATAAAGGTTTATTTGCTTACATACAATCCAATCCTCCTCAGGCCTATTATGAAAAAACTGTTTCTGGTTCTGATACAAGCAACACACCAAGTTACATCAAACTTCTAAATGGAAGCTTAGCGTTGTATATCCATTCAGCAGAGCCAAATGAGCCAAGTGATACAATCCCAATTCCTCAGGCCTTGTCAGCACAGTACATGAAACTAGAATCGGACGGGCATTTAAAAGTATATGAATGGGAATCAGGATGGAAGGTAGTGGCAGATCTTCTTACAGGATTCTACGGCGAATGTGCTTACCCTCTGGTTTGTGGAAAATATAGTATTTGCTCGAACGGGCAATGTAGTTGTCCTGGATCAAGCAGCACTAGAGCCAGATACTTTCGACAACTCGTTGAAAAGCATCCCGATCTTGGTTGTACTGAAATTACTCCTCTCAGTTGTTCTGCATCTAAAAAACAGAGGCTTTTAGACGTCCCAGATGTCACTTACTTCACATTTAACTCTAGCATTAGCAATACTAATGTCGAGAGTTGTAAGAAGGCTTGTTTAAGTGATTGTTCATGCAAAGCAGCTGTATTTCGTTACGGATCGGATCCATCTAAAGGGGAATGCTTTTTACCAAAGGAGGTGTTTTCCTTGATGGACAATGACATGGAAAAGACTCATTACAATTCTAGTGCATATTTGAAGGTGCAGAACTCCTGATGAGTGAAATATATTTTCTTTTATAACCTTATGTGTAAATCTAGAATAAGTTACTATGCACTGTTAAAGGTGCAGTAACAATGTTTTGCAATAAAAATAGTGATTTGCACCATCATCTTTGAAACTTGTAACATATCTATAAGTAGAACACTTCTGTATACCTATATGTTTGTCTTCAACAATGTTTGTCATTGAATGTGCATATATTAATTTAGTGCTGCACTATCCGACATGTTAGGAGTGCATATATTAATTTAGTGCTGCACTATCCTATATTAATTTGTACAGTAACTTAACATGGTACCAAATTCTAGTGTGGGCAAAATTTTCGAGTTCAATTATTACGGATAAGAGTGAATGGTTTTGTTTCTTATTTTCACACTCCTATCCGTAATGTCAATCCTATGTGTTTTCGTCAAAAAAAAAAAATCAATCCTATGTGACTCGCAATATTCTCATAATATATTATGTACACGAATGCAATTATTGTTCCAAAGATGGTGTCCGTGATCCTCTATTAAACTAAAAAATGGGCTTTTAATTTAACAAAACCGATGTCTGATGTCCGATGACATGTTCCCAAGGTTTTGCTATTTTTGACATTGCTAGAACAACAAACGAAATGCAGCATAAAACGTTTTTTTTTCGTATATCAACATCTTAAAGATAATGAATATATGATTGGATATTACGAGCTTTAGTGTACGGGAACCAAAATATTACTGCTGTTGCGTCTTTATCCTGCAGTTTGTATTTCAATTTTCTTCTACATATAGTGGCGCATATACCATTTTATTCTTCCGTAAGTTGACTTGATCAAAATCTGTGTACTAGATGATAGTTGAACAAAGACCAAGGTCTATTAATAAATGGGACTGACCAGGGCATGTCAGCATGTATCGCGAAAACATCTACCGTAATACTTGTACAGTAAAATTTTCGGTATGAATACAAGAGAACCTAGCTATCACCCCGACTAATTTTTGATCCTGGTTATGTCAATGGATTGTACATGCTTTTCCGGCATATAATGGCATAGGTTTGATGGTGACAATCTAAATTTATAGTAAATACTAACTTATACCCCATGCCACCGGTTCCTTTTAAATATTTTTAAAATTATATGATTAAATAAAATAGAGTATAATAATTTATTATGGATATAATTTTACTTTGTAATATTAATATTATTAATAATAATAGTTATTTAATAAATGATATATATTGATTAGAACTAATAATATAAAATTTTAATTTAAATTTGTTGTTGACGGGATTGGAACATTGGATTTTTAGAAGAGGGATTTAAATATAGAATATTCCTTATTATTAAATATAACGGCTAACATCTATTTATTAAATATCTAACGGTCACTATTATTTTAGATGGTTGAACTAAGTTGAACCAAATAACCAAATTATACCCCTGTTTGCTTATTATAGATAGTACTAGCTTATAACCCGTGCAAAGCACAGGTTGCTTTTAATTTTTAAAAATTTATTTATAGTATAGCATAATATTAATAATATTAATTTTAATATGTTATTAAAAAAATTCGAACCTTACATCTTTGTGTATAATATTTTTAGTATTAAATATAAATTAATATGTAGTTAGTAGGAATCGAATCTTAGATCTTTATATATAACAACTTTTATTATTGTTATATCTAATGGTACGTTATAATCTATTTTAGTCGAAGAAGATATAATGGTTGTGAATGAGGGGATAACCAAAAATGAGGGGATAACGAAACTATAAATTATACCCTCTTTCGATTATTATAATATAGTATAGATTTTTATATAAACACTATTTTCAATAATTTTTTTAATTTTAATGGTTGCAAGATTAGTTTTAAATTAAAAGATAACTTGTTTTAATTAGAAAAAAATATTAATGATTGAAAGATATGTATGATTCATGTTTTTAAGTGTTTATTAATGGTTGAAAGATATGGTGCAATATTTTTAGATATACAGTATATATTAATGGTTGTAAAAGGTAACGTGTTTTAATTAGATAGAAGGTAAAATGTTTTAATTGGATAGAAATATTAATGATTAAAAGATATGGTATAATTTATGTATTTAGTTGTATATATTAATTATTGCAAGATTAGTTTTAAAGTAAAAGGTAACGTGTTTTAATTAGATAGAAAGGTAACATGTTTTAATTGGATAGAAATATTAATGATTAAAAGAAATGGTGTGATTTATGTTTTTAGTTGTTTATAAAGGGTAATATTTTAAACTAAAAGTTAACGTGAAAAAGTCAATCAGCTTATTACCATTAATTATATTGTGTTATTATTTATTTTAATGAATAGGATAACCAAATCGAAAACCAAAAATTTTAATACTTTCAATGTTTCGGCTTTAATATAATAGTATAGATTGATATAATTTGGTTTTCTACATTGAATAGTATTATCAGTTTAGGACTTCTACATTGAATAAGATTAATGTAAAAATTCGTAATTATATTTTTTCTTGAGATCCTGAGTGTTTCCATTTGAATAATAATTATTAAATCATCACTAAATTAAAAATAATTTTATGAGGTCGCGTGGATTGTAACATCATTCAAATCTGATTTTTGGATCTCAAAATAAAGTCTAAATGGTAAATATAAATTTGTTTACATACTAATAAAAAAATTAATAAAATTCACTTCTAATATAATATTTTTTAAGTATATCCTTTTCAGAGTATAATTTTCTTTTAAAAATTCAATTTTAATACAATTTTTTTAATTATATCATTTTCAGTTTCGAAAGCTGTTTGTATTAGATTAGAATAGAAGTTGTTTGTATTAGATTAGAATTGTTGTGTATGTAGACTATTCTGTGTGCATGTATATCGAATGTTTATTTTTTTTAACTATTTTCAAATATAGTAATTGTTATTTTCAAATATAGTATTTTTTTTAAATGGTTGAACGAAACAACCAAACTACCAAATATCCCCTAGTTTGCTTATTATATTATATATATATATAGGCAAGTGCTCAAATGAGACCCCCTCTTAAAATGAGAGCTGAGACCCAATCTCAGCCCCACATATTTTAAACCTATATTAAATCCTGTCCACACAAATAAAATTTTATTTATTTATTTCTTTCCTTTTCACCATCCATCCCCATTTCCATCTCTCTTTCCTGTGTCTTCAATCATCATTCTTTCTATACTCCGCATCATCACTGAAAATACGTCGTCATCAATAAAATTGTCATCACCATCCCTGTACCACTTTTGATATGTGAATTTCAAACTTCCGTCGTTATGTGGTATGTCGACGTTGCTCCGATCTGCCTTTGATGCTTATCATACCTTTGTTATGGCCCCGCAGGGGCACCATCTGCATCTCCATATCCTCTTCCTTTCCATGGTTCGATCTCCGTTCGGTGAGCACGTGATTGAAGATGAAGAAGAAAGTGGAGACTTGACTGAAAAACTCGTCACAAATCTGAAATGAGCAGGTGGTTAGTGGTGTTGGCGACCGGAGATGGTGGTGTTGTGCCTTATCTTGTCTCATATCTGGATTTTTTTGATGATTTATGCTAGAATTTTTGATGATTTGTATTGAATTTTTTGGTGATTTGCTTTAATTTTTTGGTGATTTTGACCGAAAATTGGTGATTTTGTGGGTGATAGCAGTGGTGGTGATTTGGTGATATGTGGTTTGTGGTGTGGTGGTTGTGGAGTGATGGTGGTTGTGGAGTGATGGTGGTAACGACGGTGGTGTGGTGGTTGTGATATGTATTTGGTGATATACGTTTATATTGAAATTTGGTAATTTTTTTGAAATTCGTAATACCTATCGTGATGGTGATGGTGGACGTTTTTGGGGGTGATAGTAATTAATTATAGTTATTGATTTTGGTGGTGGTGTGGTTGTAGTGGTGCAAGTGTATGAGTGATTTCACTTGGTGGAGGTGTAAGTAGACGACGATCATGGTATCGTGATGTTGTCGATGATGGTGCAATTGAAACTTTTGAAGGTATAAAAGAAAAGGAAGATGTCATGGTTCAATTGAAATTTGAGTTCACGTTGAAGGGCTAGTGAGCACAATATTGATTGTATAGGCTAGGAAAATGATATAGCTGACTCAGTTCTGGTGAATTTGGTACTATTACGAACTTAAATCTAGTTTTTTTTTTTTTTTTTTGTGATTTTGTGCCCATAATTTTTGGTGATTTGGGTGTAAATTTTGTGATTTGCCTTTAAATTTTGGATCAAATTTTTTGTTTGGTGATTATGTAGCTATTGGTGGTGATTGTGATCTAAAATATTGTGATTTGAATATGGATTTGGTGATGATGGAAATTACGCTGATGGGTGCAGTAGTGGTTGCTAGCGATTGTGATCGTCAAATGTGATGGCAATACAAGGATAGGTGATAATATATCGTTGTGCAGGAAAGGATAGTGAGTCGATGACGACAAGCAAGGATCCCGTGTGTGTGTTTGTTTATTGGGCCTGATTTGTGGCCCAATGTGTAGTTCTCACAATAAGAGGGTCTCACTGGAGTAGCACTCTATATATATATATATAATAGTATAGATAGTATAGCATAGTATATAGTATAGATATAGATATAGTACAGATGATCATTAGGATCCACCATATATAATAAGCACTCTTCGCTTCGCACTCAAATTGTTCTTAATATTTTGTGATCGATTCAGCCACCTTTTCCACTTACAATCAAAATATTGATCTTTTATATTATACATGATAAAAGATCTTTTATATTATACATAATAAAAGTAAAGAGAAAAAATAAATAACTAGGTTTTTATTATATCGACATAACATTGTAATACATGTCTCGATATTAATATAATAAATTTTTATAAACTAAATTACTAAACTATCCTTAATATTAAATATATCACTAATACATAATAATTATATCTATATATATAGGCAAGTGCTCAAATGAGACCCCTCTTAAAATGAGAACTGAGACCCAATCTCAGCCCTACATATTTTATATCTAAATTAAATCTTAACCATAAAACAAAAAATCTAATTTCTCTCTCGTTTATCCTATCCACCCATTTCCATCTCTCTCTATCTCTATCTCTCCTCATCTCTCTCTCCATCTCCGACCAATTCTTTCTACCTCTCTTTTCTTATCTACTCTCTTTCTCTTCATCTCCGGCCATCATTCTTTCTACGTCATCGTCATACCACCGTCTTCCCCGATAATGAGTCAACACCATCGCTACATCACTTTTGGTCTTTATATTTTCCGATCTATCGTCTTTGCTTCTCTTACCGGTTTTGCTCCACGTTCATATTTCCGATCGTTGTAGTCTAAATAGAAACGCATATCGTGTATTGTATGTTATAGAAAAGTAACTCTCCAAATATAATAATTTTAGTAGAGGAGGTTGTTATGAAAATATGTGGATGAAGGTTATGTCGAAGATGGTGGTTATGGTGGTGGTATGTATGGAAAAGAGAGTGTTGTAGTGATTTGCTTTGAAAAATTTTGGTGATTCGTGTTGAAATATGGTGATTTCTTTTGATTTTTTGGTTATTTATGTTTAAATTTAATGATTCTGTATGTACAACGATGACGGTAATTTCATATGTGATGGAAATGGTGATGATGATGTGATCGGAGTTTGTGATTTAATGGTGGTTTGTGATTAATTAATATGGAAATTGATGTTTTATAATTTCTGAATGTTTATGAGTAAAGATTTTTAGTGATTTGCATTTGGAAAATTTAGTGATTTCTGATGAAATTTAGTGATTTTGTTGAAATTGTAATGGTTTGGACTAAAATTTTGGTGATTCCGTAGGCGGCCTGGTGGTGGTATAAGTATGGTGGTGTTGGTTAAATTTTGATGATTTTTAGTTACTATTTTGGTGTTTTGTTAATTAAATATGTTAATTTACTAGGTAATATTTTTGAAGTGTTAATATTTTTTGATTTACTGGGCATGATGCTGATAAAGTGTTTTTGAGCAATTTACGATGGTTTTTGCTAGTAATTTGGGGTAGAACCAGTGAAGGAGGAAAGAAAATGGAAGTGGGTTAGTGAAGAATTGATTGTACGTGCCGGTGCGCATATCTTTGTGTGTAAGCATGAATGAGAAGTAAATTAAAAAATCGGGCCTTGCTTGTTGGGCCTAAATTTGAGCCTGTTCTCAGTTCTCACTTTAACAGGGGTCTCATTAGAATAGGTCTATATATATATATATATTCTAACATCCCCTCAAACTCACGATGCTGCAGCATTAAGCATTGTGAGTTTGTCAGACAAGAATCGGAAGCGCGAAATCGAGTGAACTTTGGTGAAAACATTAGCAATCTGAAGTAAAGAAGAGACATAAGGTAAGGTGATGGTACCCTGCTGCAAATGATGACGAGTGATATGACAATCAATCTCAATATGTTTAGTGCGCTCATGAAATACGGAATTACGAATAATATAAATTGCACTCTTATTATCATAATATAACGGAGTAGATTGAATAAGCTTAACACCCAAATCTGCAAGCAATCAGCGTAACCAAACAATTTCACAAGTAGCAGAAGCCATTGCACGATACTCAGCTTCCGAAGAAGATCGAGAAACAAAATCCTGCTTCTTACTCTTCCATAAAATAAGAGAATCGCCAAGAAAAATACAAAAACCAGTAGTAAACTTACGATCTTCAGGATCTCCAGCCCAATCAGCATCACTATAGGCAAGCAACTCTAAAGATGAAGTAGAAGGAAATAAAATACTTTGAAATTGAGTCCCTCGAAGGTATTGAGAATACGAAGTACAACACCCCAATGCACAGTAGTAGGAAAAGTGACAAACTGACTAACTACATGAAGAGCATGTGCAATATCCGGACGAGTAATAGTGAGATAAACAAGACTACCCACAATAATACAATATAAAGTAGGATCCACAATAGTACTATGATTCAAAAATAAATTGACAAAATTTAAAAGATTCAGAACAGATTCTAGAAATTTATCATAATATTTTTATATTTACAAGCAAATTTTTGTTTATAATTGATTTTTTGGAATCACAATAGGAATATAAAAATATTTATAATTTTTATTAATTTTAAAAATAATATTCTAAAATAATTCTCTCAATTTTCTTTATAAAAGATCTCTCTTGAACCTTGGCCTACCTACCTCACCTTAAATGTGTTAATTGGTTAACATCATCTGAATCATAGAAAAACAAACAGAATTATGTCATTTTATGTAGAACATGCTTTGTTATTGAAATCGGCCGATTTCTGAAAAATCGCCGATAAATCGGCCAAAAATCGGTTAAAATTTTGGAACCGATTCGGTCAATTTCGCAAAAATCACCGATAAATCGCCAGTTTTTCAACCGAATCACCCGATAAATCGTAAATCGGTACCTCAACCAAATAGTTCTGATTTTCGAAATCTGCAACACTGAGAACATGTAGCATCTTTGATCTTTATTAATTTGTAAAATCATATTTTAATGGTACACAATAATTCGGGGTTCGATTCCTTACAACTACATAATTATATAAGATTTATTTACTTTAATCTATTTTTTAGCTTCAATTCGGATTCAATTCTTTACAACTACACAATTATAAAATTTAATTACTTTAATTTTTTTAGTTTTATCTCGGATTCGATTCTTTATACTACATAATTAAATAATGTATTAATATTAATATTTTCATTTCGACTGATGCTTAATCTGTGTGCTCGTGCTTCGCACTGGTTATTAGCTAGTATATTTATTATTAGCTAATATATTTATTAAAGCAAAAATAGTTTTGTGCTATACTTCAACACCATATTTTCCGGTTAATGAGCATACATATTTTGGATCAAATGGTAAATGAATATTTTATTTTTATTTTTGAATAAATAAACTTATATATCTTGTTCTCCTAAATTTCAGGATGAGCGAGAATAGAACAAATATAACAGGACCTGAAATTACAAGATTGATAAGTTCAATAATAATGAGCAGTTTATGGGCAAAAGGTCACTTTTCCTACTGTACAATTCAAAAATTTCCACTTAGCCTACTGTACTATCGAAGTGGTCATTGTACTTTCCTTTTTTTCTCTTTTCCCCATCGCCGTCTGTTAAAAAAAATCGGTCTGTTTGACTAACGGACTGCTGAGTTGGCGCACACAAGGTACCCGATGTAATTTCTTCCATTGGTTTGATGTTAAAGCTGCTGGCAGGCATGGAGAGGTTGTAACTGAGTTGAATGATAGGAGGTTCCTTTTGGAAGAGAAGTTAGTCGTAGTTGAAAGGAAGTTGGCAGATGTTGAGGAGAAGCTAGCTGGAAAGAAGCAACAGACAAGAGCCTTGAAGAGGAAGAATTTGATGTTGGGTTGAATGTGCTTTGTGCTCATGATGGTTGTTACTGCTATGGCTGTTTTGATGTTTGACAAAAAATGACTTGATTTGTTAGGCTTGATAGGTTGGACTTTGTAATGTTAAATCTTTATTTTGTAATGTTAAAGACTAAGCTTATGTAACCTTGCAAGTTGGATTTGTAATGCTTTTGATGTTGAATGTAATTCTCTAATTTTATTATGTAAATGATTTGTAATGCAACTGAATTTTAACAATAACATAGAAAATCAACTAACATTACATCACCATAAGTTCATTACAAGCAATTAACATGAGTTCATTACAACCAAAAGTTCATCACCAAAAGTCTTGAAAAAAAAAAATCTTAAAACCAAAAGGGTAAATGATCAAGGCTGTGCCATCTCCTGCATCAGTGCCTCTCCCTTGAGTTCATCTTCACCTGTGTTGTTTTGTGCTTGGGCAATCTCCCTCTCCTGCGCAACCTCTTCATCTGCACGGGTACCTCTTTTCCTCTTTCTCCCTGTGGTAACTGTGATTGGATCTGGACATTTCCTTATGTTATGGTCTGCTTGCTTGCAGTTTGTACAATGCATCACCCTCCCAATTCTAGACACTTGTTCCTTGCCTTTGGTAGTAGTTGTGGCCTTTTTTGGTTCCCATCTTCCTCTTCTTCTCTATTTCTTGGGTCTTCCCCTCAAAGCCCTCACCATTGGTGGTGGCAAAATGGTGTCCCCCTCTACTTCCTCCCAAAAAGGTGGCCCTTGCAGAACCTCCAAGCAGTGTGAGTAGCATTGCATATATTTGGCCTTGGTGTAGTAATGTGACACATAGTCCATTACATTTAGCCTGCAACTCTGGATGGCACTCACAGCATGGATGCAGGGGATTCCAGTTAAATCCCACACCCTGCAAGAACATGTTTGGTTTTGGAGGCTGACACAGAACCCTATCCCTCTCCACTTAACTTGGTAGTTTTGCCTACCATCCCATATGACTGAGCACTCATTACTATCCTTAATCACTCCATCTAATCTCTTTCTCACCTTTGGTAGAAGAACAGTATCTTGATTGGCAATAGCATCCCTCCTAATGTGACTCCTTGCCATTATGAGATCATGGATCTCAGTAAGCATGTCAGTTATTGGCATATACCTTGTTCTCATAATGTATGAATTGAAGCACTCAGACATATTGTTCTCAGTGGAGTCTGTTTTTTAGTGAGTTTCAAAATAAGCCTTTGACCATACCTTAGGGTTCAAAGAACTCATCTTTTCATAAGCAGGATTGGAGACCTTCTCCATGTCCCTCATTGCAGTCTTGAATCCCTGTGGATGTGTGGCATTGCAAGCAGCATAGAAGGCCTCTTTCAGTGGCTCTGTAGCACATATTCCTTGCAAGTTGGAGTACAAATGCCTTGTACAATTCTTGTGTTCAACATGAGGTAAAAGCTCCTTGACTGCCTTCTCTAACCCCTGCATAGTCACAAACAAAAATGTGTTAAGATAAGAGAAACTGTGATAAGTTAAAGAAACTGTGATAAGTTAAAGAAATTAACCTTTTGCTGGTCAGATATCAATGTGTAGCCATATCCATTCCCAAGTTCAAGGTCATCAATCAACAAGTCCAAGAACCATCCCCAACTGTCATATGATTCACTCTCAACCACAGCCATAGCAACAGGATAAATACAGTTGAGGCCATCCCTTCCTACAGCTGTGAGAAGCTGTCCTCTACAAACAGTTTTCAAGAAGCAGCCATCTAAACCAAGGACTTGAATCCTGTGCTTGTCATCCACAGCATAAGTGAGTGCTCTCCCTTGACCAATTGAGTAATTTCTCACAGCTGTTTTTAACTCTCTCTTATTAACAAATGTCATACCTAACTTCCACTTTATGTCCTCTCCAGCTGTGGTAGGGTTATATTTGCTAGTTATCATTCTGTATTCTATTATTTTTGTTCAATATTGGTTATACTTAGGACACTGGATTTAATATCTCGACAAATCAGGATGCTGTTTATAATCTGAACCCGGTGCTTATGGGTGAAGAATCACCCTTTTTGGAGCTTAATGATCTCAGCACCCCATTAAGTTGTCCTTTTTCGAGGGTAAGAAACTAAGTTTTCCTTTTGTACATATTTTGCATACTTCAAATGTAAAAGTGTTCTTGCAAACAAAACAGATTCTTAATTACTTATCTGATTAAGAATCAAGTTTGGGCCATTATATGGTAAGTGACTTTCTCTTATAATTTAAAATGATTTTGATTTTATATGAACTGTTTAGATATTCATGATTATTATCTATTTATTGAAGTAATGAACACATAACAACACATAAGAAGACTGAGTTATGTATTTATGCATTCTAGCTTTACAACTGTTTCTATATCCTCCATTTCAGTTGACTTCCTTCATAAGTGAATATGAGTTGATGCTCTTTTATGTTGAAGTTGACTAATGTAATACGAAACCGCTGCAACTATCATAAATACTGTTGCATCATGGATGTCATATTTCTATTTGTGGGGATATTAAAATATACTAACAAAAGTGTCATTTAACACAGAGATGGACCAGAGTGTCAAGCAAATGTTAAAACTTATTGAAAACGACGGAGATTCATTTGCTAAAAAAGCAGAGATGTATTACCAGAAGAGGCAAGAACTGATTACTCATGTTGAGGAACTTTACAGAATGTATCGCGCATTGGCTGAGCGATATGATCATGTGACAGGAGAACTGCGAAAGAGCATGGCTTCAGATCTCCAGTCACAAGGCTCAGGCATCTCTGATGCTGGTTTTGAACCTCCTTCAATATTGTAATCTACAGATTTGAATATTCTCTTGGCACAGGTGGAAGCAGCTCAGATTTGGGCGACAAAGGAGATGAATCATTAACGCTGGATTCTGAGTCAGAATCAGACAATTCTTCTGTTAATAATTATTCAGGACAATCAACCAATGATTCTGGTGGTCATATGGGAACTTTTTCCAATCTGGTGGAGGATATATCAAAGCTAATAACAGCATAATACACTACGCCATAAACAGCCTACGGTAACACCACGACTGTGTTACCTTAGACCCTAAAAAATGTTGCCAAAGGCCAAAAAAAGGCTAAGGTAACACTTTAGCTGTGATAGGTTTGTTCTATGTAACCTTTTGGGTCTAAGGTAACACCTCGACGTGCCTAAGCTAACATAGCAAAATTAGTTACCATAGACCTCTAAAGTAACACACTAAGCATTATAGCAACACCAAATCTATGTTACCTTAGATGTTATAATTTTGCAAAATTATTAATCAATTATGTGGATCCCACATGTGGGCCCCACCAAAGTGGCCCCTACCTGTACGATTTTGCAAAAAAAAAAATCTGTTTTTTTAAATTTATTATTGCCAATATTTTCTGATATACAATATTAAACCCAATATCAAAATTCCAAGGCTTTGATAACAATGAAGGTGGAAAAAAAAAATCATGAAGGTAGAAGAAAATAAGTAAATAGCATTTAGATTCAAGCAATTTGTACAACCAGCTTAGCAAAAAAAATTGTACTACCAAATAGTATTAACATTTCAGGTGTACCATCTAAAAGAACTGGTACACAACACCACCAGATACACAATCTAATTGCCAACCTTCAGGTCAAAACAAATAAGTCATAAATTGGTAGGTTTTTCGCGGAGTAGGGTCTCTTGTATCTAACGGAGGTGGTGCATCTTCATTTGGTGGAATCACAAATCTTTCTTGCATGGGCCAAGTGTTAGCATTGACTACAACGTAACACGCCAGGCTATCTTGACTGCACTTAAAACTGCACAAATACACAACATATAAGATTTTAATAAGAACCGAAGAAAACAAAATGGAGCTCTAAGGCACCCAATATTAAAAGGTACCATCTATGTTAATAGGTACTGACTAAGAAAAGCACAGAACAACCATGTTTTTAGTGTAAAAAGAGGTCGCAAACTCACAAAATATATACCCTCGTGATGCATCAAAATAATGCCAGCCTGTTTTAAAAACAGTGATCGTAGATTCAACAAAGAATGAGATTAATGGAGTAGTATTGGCACATAACAACCAAAGCAAACACAAAGCAGTGGACATATATGTATACTGAAGGAATAGCCAAATAGGGATTAGTTACCTACAATCGCAACATGAATGCTGAAGGAATTAAAAAAAAATGTACAAAAATATAACTTCGTGTTCTTACGAGAGAAGTTATATACCGTATGAGGTGTTGGATAGAGGTGGAGACAGCAACCATAATTCCAGATGATAGGGTGTATACTTAGGGGGAGAGGACACAGATGGCTTTGAAGAGTTATAGTAGCAACAAGCTGTAGGAAAGGAAAAAACAGTGTAAATATTAAATGTGGTCTTCTTGAAGATCGACTCGGTACAATTACAAAACTCTTAGCTATGATGACCACACACACACACACACACACACACATATATATATATATATATATATATATATATATATATCACCCTTTAGAACTACCCGTATCATATCTACAAGATGTAGTTCAGGGGCTGAAAATCAGTTCATTTATAAGACAAGCGAGAGATTAAAATGATATTAACGTGCAAATATCTTAATATTGTGCAGGGGTTGAAAATCATACAAGACTAATGTTTCTCTCTACATCCATCCTTACATATTAATGATCGATTATGATTCTAATTTAAGCACGATGCTTTAGATAAGATACAAAGGCCTCTTAAAAATACATGATGTAATTGACAAGTGGTAGAACTAGAAACCAATCAACTACACTGGCAGATATTCGTTAAGGAGTCTGCCATCCTTGAAAGTTTGATAATGGACTTAACAAGGGGCATCTTCCTAATTAGAAAACTTGACAAGGTAAAACTCAACATAACGTCTTATCTATAGTCATCAAAGTTACAAAACAAAACAAGTAACTAAATAAAAACTCAACATACCTAATTAGACTAGTCTATCTGTTGAAGTATACAATTAAAACAATTAAGATTTGTCTGAACCTCTGATGCATAGCCAGGTGTTGCCCCTGCATAGCAGCCCCTCGTCTCCTCACAATCTCTCCTCCGCAATGGCACCCAAGAAACAACCCAACAATCTCCCCTCTCCAACAAACTCATCTAACAGCGAAACTAATTCTCAAGAACACTCCACCAGCAGTAGTGATGACTCTAACTCTGATTCACAACCCCAACAACTCACCCAACCAACACCCCCCAACAAACCCCCCATCAAGATTCATCTGAATCTGAATCAGACTCTTAGGATGACTTTGATTCTGAATCTGACAAAACCCAGAAGCCCCTTTCCCCTGAGCCCAAGAAACCCGTTTCCAAACCAACCCAATTGAAACATAATGGAAAAGGCCTGCTTAGTTTGACCCGATGGTGAGCAAGAGTAAGAAGAGTACGGGTGTTGAGAAGGGTTCCAAGAGTGTTGATGACAAGGGTTCCAAGAATGTTGAGAAAGGGGGTAAGGGTTTCAATTTTGACCTAATTGAGCGAGAGAGAGGGGGGTGAGTGAGAGAGGCAAATAATTGAGAGTGAGATATCATTCCCAATTTCTCCCGACTTAATCAATTTTGAGTTTTGACCAAATTTTAATTTTCCCGCTTTCAATTTCATTTGCCGCCCAGTCAATTCCCATTCCCATTTCAATTTTTTATTATGTTTTTTTTTTTCATTTTCTAAATTTACAAAAATTATTAATTTTCTTATAAAAAATTGTATGACAATAAGTTTATTATTTTAGTTATTGAATATAATTTAAACTTATTGTACACTGTTATTTTCTCCAATAATTTTATTAATTAATTTAATCAAATTTCAATAATTTTTTTAATATTACTTTATTTTAAGATATTTTAAATAAAAATTATTGAAAAATATATTAATAGTGTAAAAATATAAATAATTCAATTATTTGATAGAATATTATTTTTATAATAATAAATTGAATGACTTGATTAAAATTATTGAATTTTAAATTTTAATAATTATTAAATCGTTAATTATAAATAAAATTCAAAAATATGTTAATTATACTCTAAGGTAACACAGCCCATGTTGTTACTAAGTTTTACACCTTCCACGGCTAAGGTAACATACCTTTAAGGATATGGTAACACCAAAACTAGAGTGTTGTAGTAGGTTCAAAATTTCATAGCTATGGTAACACCCGAGAAGGTAACACCCTCCCTAAGTGTTGTAGAAAGCCATCTATGGCGTAGTGATATTTTTACCATGTTATTAGCTCCAGTACTTCTACATTTTAAGCTTTGTTCATTAGCTAGTGTTGGTAGATATTTTTGGATGATTTAGCTGGTTTTGTACTAGATAATGTTATTGAAATGATGTTGGATGATATTATTTAAATGTCATAATTTTTTTTGTTATTAAAATTAGTTATAAATGATTTTAATTATGTAACACTCAATGTGTTACAATTGGTAAAAGAGGGTGTTACAATAGATTGTGGACCCCACCTAGATGTGGGCCCCACAGTTGTCCATGTGCAAAATTATATCCTCTATTGTAACACACAAACTATGTTGATATAGAGTGTTTAAGATGTTGCTATAGGGGTCTTTAGTAACCACATTTGCTATGTTACCTTAGGCTGGGTTTTGATGTTACCTTAGATATCTATAGTTACTGCTGAGAACCTAACATAGCTGAAGTGTTACCATAGCCCTATTTTGGCCTATGGTAACTTCAAACAGGGGTCTATGGTAACACAGTTTGGGGGTTGCTATAAGCAATCTATGGCGTAGTGATATGCATATGGTCCCTCTTCATCAGAGCTGTCTACTGCCCCAACCACCCTCGCTATGTCTTCTTCACTTTCATAATCAATATCATCCTCATCAGTCTCTGACTCATCACCCTCATAATCTCCATCACTTTCATATTCTTTATCAACATCTTGGTCAGTCTCTTACTCTCTTCTCTCTTCATCACTTTCATCATCTTTGTCAGCCTCTTCTTGTCCTCTCTCTTCATTTTCTTTTCTTTTCAGCTCCTCTTCTTCTCTGATTTCTTCAGCTCTTCTCCTCACTTCCTCAAATTCATCATCACTGTAATTCCCATGGAAATACAGAACTGGTTCACTATTTTCATCATCAAAATTGAGCATTTTTCGGTGTGACTTGATTCACTCTAACACCCTTCATTGATACAGAATCTGGGCTAAGACACCCTTTCCACCAATCCTCACTATCACCCTCATTCAGACCCTCATTCACACCCTCATTCACACACTCATTAACACCCTCATTAACACCCTCATTCACACCCTCATTCACATTTCCACCATACCATAGATTATCATCATTATCCACATCTCCCCAGGGATTCCAATTCCATGAGTCCTCATGCCAAGCCTCATCATCAACAGTGGGAGGGAATGGAGCAACAGAGCCTTCATTATACACATGAATTTTGCATACCCCAGTGTGCCTAGATGCATGCACCAACTCTCTAACATACTTGTCATCAGTCAATTCTCTAAACCCATGATTTGGAGTTACCCCATCCCTCATAAAAAACAGTCTATCTCCATCCTTTACCACATCTTTCACCTTCTCCCTAATCCAATTCACAGACAACTTCGAAATCTCTACCCGCTTAAATCTCTTACATTTAGGCCCTGCATACTGGTACGCAGTTGTGGTCATGAAATGACCACCATGATATACAACTACGTCACACACCCTACAAGAATAACATTATACTTAACATTTACCCCATTTCTAACACATAACAAACTAGTAAATGAAGAAAAGCAATTAAATGTTAAAGAGTATCACTTACTTTCGAACCATGGTATGTAATCGGAGAATGAAAGTGGAGAACAACAATCGTCGCCTGAATTGTGAAACTTCTCGAATAGGCAAATAAAAGTGTAAGTACTTTTGGGGAGAATGAGGCAAGTAAAGGCGGGGGGTGGGTGGGTTATAAATAGATTAGGTTTTATTTTGGGTTTAATAGGGGGGTTCAATTTGGGGTTTTATTTGGGGTTTTTTCGAAGCTGATGTGGCCAACGTGGATAGGTGACTGTGTGCGCCAACTCAGCAGTTCGTTAGTCAAACAGACGGATTTTTTTTTCAACAGACGGTGATGGGGAAAAGAGAAAAAAAAGAAAGTACAATGACCACTTCGATAATACAATAGGCTAAGTGGAAATTTTTAAATTGTACAGTAGGCAAAGTAACACTTTGCCCATCAGTTTATTGGTGAACAGTTTTGTTTCAAAAGTCATGATTCTGTAAAATTTAACCAATGCAGAAAACTTATTGAGTTGGGTGCACTTCGAACTGACTGAGCAAATAAAATATTACTAACATTAATTAGCTAAAGAAAAATACTACTCCCTCCGTCCCTCTCAATTCTTTACAATTGGGTTGGGCACGGAAATTAAGAAAAGAAAAAAATGTAAGTGGGAAGAGAAAGAAAGTGAGTGGAAAGTGGGTAAAATTGTGGGACCTATCAATATTTAAGTAATAGATTAGAAAGATGGAGGAAAGTAGTGGAAAATGGTGGGTCCTTTTTATTTGTTTAAAGTTTAAAACTTTACTATTTTTGGAAAGTTTGAAAATATAAAGAATTGGAAGGGATATCCCAAAATGGAAAATGTAAAGAATTGGGAGGGACAGAGGGAGTAGTATATAACTAACTTTCCCTTGGCCCAAAACGAGAAAAGGGGTCAACAAGCAAACTGTAAAATAAAAGAAAAAAATGAAAGACATAAAGTTGTAACATTTGCAGTTTTGCACACTCGCCATCGTGTATAAGAACTCCATGTTATTCACACATTAGCTAACATCAAGTACAATTCGATCGTCTAAAGATAACAATTATAAGTTTAATCTAGTTCTGGGGAAATCAATTTTAGAAATTATTAGGACAATTGGGCTGTGTAGATATTTTTGGTAGGTCAGACAGTGGCTTGTGTACATGAGGTCCTCAATGAATGACACATCCTTTTACTCCCTCCGTCTCATAATATGTTTCCTATTTTAAAAAACACATTTGCCAACGCACACTTTTGATTGTTAATATCTTGAATTTTGTATTAGTACTAAATATAAAAATTTTGCTGTATTAAAATACTCATAAATACGAATCCAACAAGATCATTCATGACTATATTTTATCTTATAAATTATGCGTAAATTAGTAGTCAATCATTTAAAATGAACAGTATTAAAAATCAAAATAGGAAACATAATAAGGCACGGAGGGAGTAGTACTTAATCATAACGAAATCTGCCAGAGTATAACAGCCGAATCATGAGTTTCTTGGTGTTAACATATCTTTATACTTCTCAATCATAACTAACTCTGCCAAAGTATAACAACTGAATCATGATTTACATTGTAGCTTTTCTGTTCAGAAAAGCAAGGCTTGCCTCACAATAATGGAGTTGCATACATTTCGAAACAAATTCATAATCCAATTAAATTCGGACAAGAAACAGACACTAATATTCCTGACTGCCTCCCTTGAACGTTGAAGTGCAGATGTGTTTTGTGGAAATATAAAATTTTAAAACCGGCTGGAGGAGAATGCATTCAACAGGCTGCTACGACGAATTAAATAAATCAACTAAAAAGCATCCAAATCTGAAAGGTCTAAGATCACAACAGCCAAACATGCATGTACTATGATAAAAAAAAAAAAAAAAAAAAAACACCTGCAACTACATTTTATTGTTATACGATTATTAAACAAGTTACTGTTGAGGATTAAATGTTGGAGACATAACATCATCAAGTTCTTTCAGCTGGAGTGAGATGCCCCATCTGTTCGGTAAGGTTCTCAACATTACTCGTATTAATCCACCAATATTTATGTTGACTTTCCAATATCGTATCATCCGTTCTTCCATCTGTATCTGATTTCTCCAGCTGGACTTCTTGAGTGTCAGAGGAACTTGGAGTTTGATCAGTTAAAAATTGTTCCCAGAAAACATCGTTGACCCCAGTTGGTAGAGACTGAGTTGTCTCCTCTAACTGCTCATTTGGAACAACAATATCAGGAACAATAGCAGTCCCTGCATTCACATTTATCCTTGGGGATTCTGGCCTAGATTCTACGTCAAAATAGACAGATGAGATGACAGGGCTCTCTGCATGATCAGAAGAGGCAGCAGCTAACACGAGGGATGAACAAATATCTCCGGAATGAGGTGAGGATGGATGGAAGTTTGGCGAGTTTTGTTGGACATATATATCAGAGTCTCCAGATGATGCATTAATTTCAGTTATAGCAATTGGTAATGACTGCATTGCCCTACCAAAATCATACATGTCTAGGCCTGCAGATTGCCCAACACCATGCAGGAAACTCTCCCAAAACCTCAATGATGAGTCTAACTTTTCTATTAGTTTGGACATACTATCCTGATTATCTTCTTCAACAGTCGAATATTGGTTTCTATTGGCTTCATCATATAAATATGTTGACAGAGCCAATCTTCTTTTCTTATTACTAATTGCATAGTGTTGTGCAACAGAAGATGCAGCTTCAGGTTTCTGAAGCAGTTGCGCCAGAAAGGTAAATGTATTTCTCTGTTTGTATTCTACGTTCTTCAGACGCTCAGCTAGTGATTGTGCTTGAAGTTCAAATCCTTGACCCTCCTGTTTATCCCTTTGTAACTCTAATTGAAGCAAATTTTTGTCGTGTTTGAGCTTCGCAATTTCCTCTTCGAATTCCTGTCTTTCTGAATCTGTTAGTGTACCAGGTTGAGCGGCATGGCTATGAACTGGCTTGCGACGGTGAATTTTTGGTAAAAGATGTGTCTGACCTCTTATAAATTCATCATTTGCAAACTCCCACTGCTCAGGATCAATCTTTCTAAAACCCTAGACAATATAAAAGGATATAATTCTAACTAAATTTCGACAAATCACTGGTCAGAATTTGTCAAATTAATAATTAAAGTGGCAGTAAAAAGGTCATGTTTTACCACAAATCATCTTTTTAGACTGCAAACTAGTTACAAATCACCAGCCATACTATCAAAGTAGTACAAATGTCCATCACAGCACTACAAATTGTCAATCTTATTAGTACTATATCACCAGTTTGTAGTTTGTAAAGCAACGAAACATACCACTAGGAAAAGACATTAACCGGTTTATGTACATATTTTAGTAACCTTTCCCATTTATAACTATTCACAACGTTAAGCATACCGCACCCAGAATTTCGGGTGTGAGTGTCCTTCGTCTTTCTCAGAAGCTATCACACAAAAGAATTTCATTTGAATTCTCACGCCCTTTGTACAGATCTCATACTAACCACATAATTTTATTTAAGCAACCAAATGAAGAAGCAATGTCCAGATTCACACTCATAATTAACTATGAACAAACATATTAGAATGCAAGACAGAATTTCGAATAACAAAAGAATTTAAGGATAATGCACTTACATATGTATTGAGTTGTCTGACAAAACTGGAAAAATTATTGTGCTTAAAATATGTTGGCAGCAAATCTCTAGCAAACTCAGGAGGATTCCAGACAACGAAGCTATGTCCGCTATGACTCCAAGACACTATAGAGTCAGTCACCGGGTCTTCAATCATATCATATGTCTTAACGAGGAAAGGGGCTGGTGAACCCGAACCACCATGAGGTCCTTCCATAGAATATGTATGTTTATATCACCTTCCAACATAAAACAACTGCAGAACTATAAACCACTCTGAATCATTTTCATTTCGTACATTATAAATGTACACATGCAACCGAATTGTGAGCTGAGACCTGTTGTTAATGATTTCTAAAGTTCAGGTACAACTAAATCAAGAGAACTGATCTCACTGTCAATATAAATTAACTAAAAAGCGCAACCCTTTAACTTACTTTCTTCAAGTAGTGTAACTGATGTTCAAAAGATAAGAACAAACAAAGTGAGCGGCGAAAGATATAATGGAAAAAACAAGATTTGTCAAAAAAAAAAAAGTAGATGAAGAGAAGAATACAGAGAAAAAGAAGCTGTAATGGTAAGGTCTAGAACAAACAAATTCTAGAACAAGATATCACAGCAAAGAGCAACAAAGAAAATTTAAAATCGACAAAGGAAATTGACAAAGAGGCAGAGGGAGAGTTGAACTGTGTGTATCTAAACCATGTATAACAAATATACATGAAATTCATGATACAAATACAAAGTGATACATTAAATTGCTTTATATGTACAAGGTACGTAGGCAGAGACGAAGTAAAGTTGAAATGTCTTGATAAAGAATTTTTTTTTGTCAGAATGACTTCAACAGCAGCCAAGACTTGTTACATCTTTACAAATTTGGACCTTAACGGCGTCCCTGACCCATTGCTATTAAAAATTCAGTGACATATAATAGTGCTGATTTAAATATGGTATAACATTGAATTTACATTCATTTAATTTCTAAAAAATTTCGCGCAAAATCCCTGAACCTACGATGTTAGCCATGACGCTAAGAACAAACCCTCACACGTATGTTAAGTAATGTATCAGATATAACGATACATGACTGACATCTTACTTCCTATAATTCACTTGTTTTTTATGAAAATTTCTATATAACATCTTGTAAAACAAAATTAAGGGTCTTGTATGGAGAAGCCTTGTTATCATTGATAGTTTATGGAATACCCCTCCTTGTTCTTTTTCTCCTCTCGTTCCCAAAATATATGATAACTTTGTAAGATTGAGGATTGAACACAGGTAAGTGAAGAAGAACAAACAGATGAACAAATAGATGGAGAATATATTTACAAACTGAGTTTGCAATAAGCGGCTACATTGTGTTTTCCCCAATTAGGTTACAAACTGATTCTTAGTACATATATATAAAAGGTTAGTCAAAGACTATACTACCCTTCTTCACTACATTACATACCCTTCTTCTTAATACTCCCCCTCAAGCCAATGAGTGAAAACAAAGTGAAACTCTTGGCTTGAAGAAATTATAGAGCAGAAAAATCAAGTCACTACAGAAAAACAACAGTAAGAGCACATCAATGTCCTGACAGGGGACTCCAATTCCCTGCCATTTGAGGACTTGTTGGAGCACGTCAATGTCCTGACAAGGGACTCCAATTCCTTGCCATTTGAGGACTGTTTCTGTCTCTGGCTTTGGCTTCGGGCTCTGGTTCCGGCTTCTTGGCTTTGGCTCGGGCTTCAAGCACTGGCTTCTTGCTCTGGACTTTTTCGCTCTCAATCTCTCTTCTTCTTCGTCCCCAGTAATTTCTGTCTCCAAGCGGTTTTTCAAGGGCTCAATGGCCTCCCTCAACAGAATTTGGTGAACTTCAAAAGTAGAGTCGAGGCACAATAAAGCAACTTGGTTATGCAAGTGCTATTTTAATTTCAGCCAACTTGACGCAATGCAAGCTCAACTGCAAATGACTCTGGCTCGCGGCTCTGACTCGTGGCTCGCGGCTCTGGCTTCTTTTTCTTTCCCCATTAACTTCAGAATTAGGTGGAATCTTCTCCCCAATAATTTCTGAATTTGGTGGAATCTTCTTTGTAAATGATGGCAATGACTTCCATCTTGACCAATTACAGTCTTTGTAGCTTCTGCTTTCATTTCCACGACCAACTTCATGTCTTCCTTGGTAACTTTATCCAATGGCAGGACATCAGTTTTGATGTTTCTCAAGTCGAGGTTTGATGCAGACTGCATATTTCTTCATCTCTTTGCTCTTTTACGGAGCTTTTAAGACTCTTATTACTGCATTTTATTATGCCGAATGACTAGAGGATGGTCTTGGAGGTGCTTTCTTTGGTGGTGGACTCGCCTTTTTATCTGCTGTAGCTTTTCTGGGTTTTGCTTTTTCAGGAGTATTTTTCTTATCAGATAATTTCTTGGAGGAATCCCTTTTGTGGTTTTTTTTTAGTCTCTTCTTCTTACTCGGCACCAGTATCAGTTTCTTTCTGCTCACTTTTGGCATGCTCAGGCTTGTCTTCAGATTCATCAGAACTACCATCCACATTTTGCTGTTCTCCACGCACATCTTCATCTTCTTCTTGATCATTGTCCGTTTCAGATGTATCCTTTTTCTCCTTCCCTGTGGATGCATCAGCATTCCTCCTCCTCCGACTCCTCTTCTTGCTTCTTCATGAGCTCTGATTCACGTTTTGCATCTTCACTTTCTACTGACAACTATTGGAGTGTTGAGATCATATCTTTCAGAAGCACCACTTGCCTTGGATTCTTCAGTAATAGCAGCTTCAAGTTCAGATTTACACTTTCTGAGCTTGACATGCAGGTATCCAGCAATGGATTCTGTTTCATTTTCCTTCTCCTTCAGTTCAGAATGTTCTTTCTTCACATTCTCCAGCTCCATCTTTAGGGATTCTACTAAGCTTCTGAGGGAGCTCTCCTCTTCAGCCACCTTTTGCAATGTATCCTTAGCATCATCCAGCTCTGTAGATTGCTTCAGCACAGAGGCTTTTTCTTCTGCAGTTGCATTACAATCCTGACGTATCTTCTGTAGTTCTTGTTTTGTAGCAGCTAGCTCATCAAAAGCAAGCGCGTACTGCTTTCTTGTGGTTTCTGAATCATAATTTGAGGCACCATCAGTTCCTGTAGGAACACTACCATTTGATTCCTCAAGTTTCTTTGCCTGATCCATTGCAGCTTCTGTAGCCTTGGATGATAATTCCTTGGCCTCATTGATTGCTTTGAGTTTTTGTGACAGATCCTCAACGGTCCTTTTAGCTCTTTCAAGCTCTGCGGCTTCTTGGGCTTTTATGGTTTCAACATTTTGTGTCTTTGCAAAAAATGAGAAGTCTCCTGCTCCCATTAGTGGTTGCGCTTTGCACCTCTGCACAGCAGCTTGTCTGGCACTCTGCAACCCAAGCCATTTGCGTATTTCAGTCATCCCTTATCAAGAAAAACCTCTTGGATGCTGGAGTGCGACATGAACTCCTTAGCAACATCAAAATGATAAAATAACAATACTGCAACGCCTCGCGCCATCCTGAAAACACCTGTTCCACCCACCACACTTGGTGGATTGCTGCCAGAAATGATTATTGTGCTACCATTGTATTTTATGTTAGTAAAGATCAATGTCAAATCACAGATAAAATTAAAATCTCTTGTAGATGCATAACTATATGAGCCTTGGAGCCTGCCCACTTGCTTCGAAAGAAATTTAGGACCAACTGTGACTGGATCATCACATACTTCAACCATCCCAAATAAGGTTGGTGAAGTAGCAGTGTTATTAGCATTAGCCACCACTTCAGAAGTGACTCTATTTATATCATGAAAGTAAAAGTGAAGTTGTGTCACCTTTTCTTCTTTTGTTCCCAGTTTTTCAACTTCTATAGGCTCTCCCGTACTGATGCTAGAAGTTACTGGTTTTCGTCGCCATGGCTGCCATGAAAACGAGCATAACCATCAAAGTTAACTTTACCATTTTTCGCTCAATAAAGCTTGTCTAACTTTTTGCTTCACAAAATGACTGTTGATGAATTTCTTTTATTCTTCCAATACACTCCCCCTCAAGCTGGAAGGAGGCAGTGCAAAACTTTCAAGCTTGACAACATATCTTGCATTTCCTGTTACTACATAATCACCTTAACTGCAATGAAAGGATTCATTGCAGTGCTACTCACTTGCCATCCACTTGCAACTTTACCAACCGATAGCTTTCAAAAGCAAAGAAATCCAAGAATTCTAGGAAACCAAATCCTTCTCAGGCATTTTGTCGAACAATTGGTGTGCAGCTTCAAACTCATATTATTCCTCAGCGGCATTTCATCAACCACCTTGTGTGCATCACCCAAACAGCTACACTCAACAACCAATGAAGCCAACACAACTGGAGTACGTAGAGTTAACGTAATGGCCTGGCAAAGATTAAGAAAGGTTGGATCTTGAAGAGAGTTAGTGAAGTGAGGAGGGGTTAGATTTTGGGGTTCTTGTTTTCTGTTTTCTAAAAATGATAGATAATAAATCGTGTATTAATTGTTAGGCCTCAAGAATCGGAGGCTCTGATACCATGATAACTTTGTAAGATTGAGGATTGAACACAGGTAAGTGAAGAAGAACAAACAGATGAACAAATAGATGGAGAATATATTTACAAACTGAGTTTGCAATAAGCGGCTACATTGTGTTTTCCCCAATTAGGTTACAAACTGATTCTTAGTACATATATATAAAAGGTTAGTCAAAGACTATACTACCCTTCTTCACTACATTACATACCCTTCTTCTTAATAATATAATTGCTTAATATAATAGAGAGACGGTGTATTTTTTACAAATATATGGACCTGTGTCTCAAAATTAATAAAATTGTTAAGAGACTGGTGATTGATCTTTATACTTTACAATTAACTATCGGAAGAACATGTACATGTCCGTTTTGGGCCATGGTTACGGATTTATTTTTGAAGTCATCTCAAAAGATGTCATATTAATATTAATGGAGTATTCATTATTGGCCTCATCTTGCGGGACACGTCGCCCAACCATCTTAGAAGATTTTCCAAGATCTTCCATCGTAGTTTTGGAGAGGCTCCCACACCACACTAACTGATAATTCTCACGGTCAATTAATGACTTTCGATCACTGTTCCGAGCACTGTTTCGGTGTTACTTCGCCTGAGTTTAGGGTATCTGCAAAATAATGCTTGCCCGGGGGTGGTGGCCGTCAAGCACCTCCGGTGTGAAAATCAGTAATCGAAATAATAATAATCGAAACGGATGAAAATGTATCTGTGTGAAGGGAGAAGATGAGTAATAAGTTTGTGTTATTGAAATTATATCTTACCTTGTGTGTAGAATGGGGGTATTTATAGGTTGGGTCTTCTAATCACTGTTCACCCACTTGGTAACCCACTTGTTATGCTGTTAAAGCTACAGTGAGCCACTATTGGAATAGTGATTAGTGTCCATTTCCCACATACCTCGATTCTAACACCGCCGCTTTTGCTACAGTTGAATGCTTTTGTGTTCCCTTAAATACCTTTATGGTCCCCTCCCTTAGTGAGCAAGATAACAAGATATTTTGCACAAGTATTTATGTAAAGATATTTGTTTGTCAAGTGGAGCAATTTAGTAAAGATAATATGAAATGACATGTGTGTAATTAGTGAATATTTGTTATAGGCGGAGGTGCAATAGCGGGCAGCGGATTGGTACTGTTATAGGGGGTGTCCGCTGTAAGCTTTCAGCGGGTACCTATCATTGCCCCCCCACTCCTGTTGTGCGTGTTAGCGGACAGGAGGAGGAGAAACTAAAGATGCTGTAATGTTTGAATTTTTTTTTTTTGAATGATACTATGTGTGCCCCCCAAGTGTTGGCGGACATTACTTGGGGGATGTAAAAATTTGTGAAAATTTGCCCCCAAGTGTTGGCGATCAACACTTAGGAGTTGGAAAAAATTTGTGAAAATATGCCCCCCAAGTGTTGGCGGACAACACTTAGGAGTTAGAAAAAATTTGTGAAAATATGCCTCCCAAGTGTTAGCGGACAACACTTAGGAGTTAGAAAAAATTTGTGAAAATATGCCCCCCAAGTGTTGGCGGACAACACTTAGGAGTTAGAAAAAATTTGTGAAAATATGCCCCCCAAGTGTTGGCGGACAACACTTAGGAGTTAGAAAAAATTTGTGAAAATATGTGAATGTTTGACAACGGGTTCTGGTGCTTGACGGGTGTGCAATTGAAACGTTTTTGTATGATATGTGTAACTACTTGATAATAAATGCAATAATTGGTAATAAATGAGAAATTCGAAATAAATGATGGAATAATATTAAATGTCAATAATAAGAGAAATGATAAGTGGTAGTTCGTATTAATGAGAAGCGACCTTTGGGTGGAAAGAGAATGTACCTTTGTGATGTAATGTGTCAGGAGTAAGTGGGAAGTTAAGACTTAGTGGGCAGTTTTACTGGAAACGAGGCGGTTACTGTTGGCTGTAATAATGACGTGGACCAATCAGAGCTATCCACGAATTGTTTGTAAGTTTTTCATCCCTATAACACGCGCCTCACGCTGATAAAAAGGGGGAGTTGTGGATCATTTGTGATATTTTTACTGCTTTTCCCTACTGTTGTCTTTCCTTTTTCTTTGTCTTCTCCGAGTTTGTTGCTACGCCGGTATAGCATTTGCCGAGTATTTCTGCCATTGAAGCCACATACAACCTCCTGATTCGAGGTATGCTTTCTTTGTCTTTTTCTTTTGTGATTTCTGTTTCCTCTTTTCATGGTATGTGTGAGTGGGTTTTGTGTTTATGTCTTGGTTTTGCATGTTCGAGTATTTGTAATCTGGATTCGATTGTGTAATCTGTAAAGGTTAGTAATTTGTGAGTTTGTGTTTGTTGTTTGTGTATTTGGTACTGGGATTTTGGTAATTTCGATCCGTTTCTCGATTCGTGTGAAATCAGTGGTTAGATTTCGTAGTGTTTATCAGATGTTTGTAAGTTGTATATGTGTGTATATTCTGTATATGGTGTGTGTTTTGCCTTTTGATTCTAGGGTTTTGTTATTTGTGGAGGGAATGGAATATGAACCGTCTGTTTGATTTGTTAATAATTTTGAATAAAAAATTGCTATAAAATATATGTGTGTACCAGTCGTTGTTGATGGCGTGTTGGCTGTTAGCGGTAGTAAATGATGAATTGTGTCAATGTCTGCAGATGGGTGATGAATTCGTAGATCCCGCCACTGGTGAGAAAAGACCGCTAGTTAATATGTATGGCCGTTGGGCGGACATAGGTACGTTGAGTTATCCGGCCGTGTTGCGGAGAAGCCGCTATCAGTACTTTGAAACTTCTGAGAGCTTGTGGCGGGCGAGCAACGTGTTGCCAACTTCGTATTCGAAGGGGGAGATGGTCATTTCAGGGCGGGTTTGCGGTTGCCGCCACACAAGTTTTTGATGGATTTATTTCGATTGTACTTCCGCTGTCCGTTGGCTCAAATGTCTCCCAACTCGATAAGGGCCATTAATTGGTTTATAGCTAGTAACGAGGCCATGAATAAACCGCCTACATTTAGGGCTTTTTTCTGTCTCTTTGATGTTAAAGCTAGCCGTGCGAAGCCCTTTTATGAGCTCCAATTTGTAAAGTCTCAAACGCGTATTGGAAAAGCACTGGATGGATATCGTCCTTTTGTGTTCCCCAAGGGCATGGCTGGTTGGCAAGAGGAATTTTTGGTTGTTGGTGGTGGGGAGTTCGCCTGGCATAAGAATTTTGTCAAAAAGGTTGAGTGTACCTATAGAACGGATCGTAACCGTCTTAGCCAGGTGGAGATAGATATTTTAGTTAGGCTGGTGTAGGCGTTGGGTGAGGTGTGGACCGAGGCGAATTTGATTGACCCGGCCGATTTGAGAAGACATTGCTGTAAGCTTCTGTTTTCAGTTTATCATTTTGGGTTTTGCTATTTTCATTTATTGAAATTCTTGTGTTTATTTTTGTAGTGTTGGATCCTCGTAAAGCAGAGTTGGATCCTCATCCCGCATTGCCCATTGAGCAGGAGGCTAAGATGTATGCTGATTTCATGGTTCTCCAACCACCTAGGCCAAAGCGGGTTCGTGGGATGTTTGCTGAGGAAAACATCATTGATGCTTTTGATCTTTCTGGGCAAGGTGCTGGTGGGGAAACCACTGAGCGGGTTGATTATGAGGAACCCGTTGCTGAAGAGGAAGAAGTTTCTGTGAGTAATGCTGAATCTGAAGGAGAAAAATCTGGTGGTATAAACTCTGAGGATGATTCTTTGTCTGAGTTGTTAGGTGATGTTCCCGCAAGGGAAAGGGATACTCTTCTGGAGTCAAATTTGCAAGATGCCCAAGGTGATGAGTATCCCGTTAAGGATGAAGTTGTCGCTGAGACAGAGAAGTCCGCTGAGAGGGACGTTGCTACGGAAAATGAGCCATCTGTTGATAAAGGTGTTGCTGTTGATTCTGAAAGTGAGAGTGATGGTGCTGCAGCTAGGAGAACACTTGCGTCTCATATGGTCAGAGATAGTGATGATGATTTTGACATTCGTTCTCCAAGTGTAAAGGCTGCTATTCGAAGGGAGGAGCAAGGTTCTGTTGTTAAGCCTGTCCAGGTACTTTCCTCCGTAGGCCAAAAAATTGTGGATATTGACAGCGGAGAGAAAGTGTCCGCCGTGAGAGAGCAAGAGCTACCAGTAAAAGGAGCGGAAGTGACCGTTGATGAAAGTCCAGAAATTCCTCTGCGTCGCTCAAAGAGGAAGTCTGTTGTTGAGGCTGGTACTTCTAAGCGTAGACGTATTGAGCCTACTAAGGTGAGTGAGGTTGCTGTTGATGATACTATTGTTATGGAGGAACCCGTTGAGAAAGATTCTGACGATGTTGATATAGAGGATGATGGTGAGGATTATTGTGAAGAAAATACCGAGGATGATTCTGAGGATGGTTCTGAGGATGGTACTGAGGATGGTGGTGATGATGGTGATGAGGAGATAGTGTTTTATACAAGTAGCGACGATGAGGTGAATGATGCAGAAATTGGGTCCAGGCCAGGTTATGGGTTTCTCTTTAAATCAGGGCCCAATACCTTCACCGTCGATTCCATGACTGATGATGATCTTGTGAGGCTGAATGAGTTGAGTTGGGAGCGGATGTGCCGCCTATCCCAGAAATATGCTGCCAGGGTATGTAGTTTCGCAATACTGTAATTTATTCCCGTTTGTTTCTGTTATTAATCTTGGTTTTTCGTGTTGTCCTTTGTAGAATCAATGTATGTATACCGGTTTGATGGCCCGCGGTAATATGTACCGTAGTAGTAATTTTGCTTTGAAAAAGAGGATCAATATGTTAGAGGCAGAGCTATTCGTTGAGAGGAGTATGAAAGATAATGCTGCTAAGGCCTTGTATGAGATAGAAACTGAGAAAGTTGACATCCAGGCCAGCTATGACTATAGTCGTGACTTGCGTCGGTTCTTGGTGGAAGATAAGATAGAACTTGAGGCTGCTAATGCTACTTTGTCTGAGCAAGTAAAAAATTTGACCACTTCACTAAGATTTGAGAAAGAGCGTGTTGATGAGGCTGAGGCTCATCTTGATTCCCGTCCCGTTGAGGCCGCTGTCATAATGAAATTCAAAGGTAGCGCCGAATTTGCAGAGGTTGTAAAGGCCGAAGTTGCTAAGGCAAATGTTGGTGAAGTGGATGGTAGCACGGTATCAGCAAGGCAGGATCCCGTTGAAATAAAAAATGAGGTGGCCAATTTGCAAGCTGAAGTGGCCAAGTTGAAGTCTAAAGTAAAAAGATCCAAGCGTAAAGCCAGAGCTTTGAAAGCCCGTCTCGGAGAAGGTGAGAGAAAAAGTGTTGGCGTTCAAGTTGATGCTACCATTGGTGAGGTGGAAGTTGCTGGTGTTGAGAACCTTGAGCCCGCCGAGAACCCTTTGGTTATAGAAGGTGCGATTCCATTGTCAACGATGGCGGCTATTTATAGTAAAAGTGATAATGAAGAGGATGCCGCTGTGAATCCTGCTCATGCTGAAATGGAGCAAGTGGATGTCGCTATTCTCGATACTGATATGGCAGAGGCTAGCGGGACGGCCGCTGTGGCCGGTGTTGCTGTCGAGCCCCTTAGTGCCATCGCTACTGCGTATAACAGTGAGGATGAAGATGCGGAACCGCTAAGGGGAATGGAAGGTCCCTTGAGCGGGTCTCGTTTGGGATAATTTACTTGTATAATTTATTTTTCCTTTGAATTGTTTTGGATTCACTCAGCGGGTATGTACGCTGTGTGACTTTGAAACATTTTGGTATAGACAATATTTTGTGAATCTCGAACTCTTGAATATTTGTGGTTTTTTGGGAATATATTTGTGTTAATTTGGTATATTTTTGGTAATTTGGTTGGAGGCATAATTTGAATGTATGTTTGTAATTTATTGGTCAGAGTCTGTAGTAAATATGTGGGAAAATGGTTTACCTGGGAATTGTAGTTTTGACTGTGGGAGTTCGTCTTCAGCATTTAATATTGCATGGGAGTCAAAAAATTTGACGGTGCCTTAACTTCTTTCTGCATGGGGACCGTAAATTTTTGACCGTTGATGACTTTAACCTTCATTTACCCCCCTATAAATAGGATAATTTGCTTGTTGATTCTGATCATCCCCTCTCCAGCTTATTTGAGAAAACCCTTTCTCTTTACACCGAATTAATATGAATATTTCCGACATGAATGATTCCTTTACCCCATTTTCTTGGGGTCGGGAGTTAGCTATGTCGAAGGAGACAGAGGCTGGTTGGTATGCCTTTGCCAAGTATTACGAGGATGAGGGCGACCTTTATTCGGCCGAGGAGTGCCGTAAGGCTGCTCAGCAAGTGGCTGCAAAGCGTGTTGCGAAAGAGGCCAAGGATGCCGAAGACGCCGAAGGAGTGTCTGAGGAAATTAAGTGGAATTTCCGTGCTCCTCCTCAGGGCGAGAGCTCCGGGACGAAGGATGAGGATGCCAAGAAGAAGGCTCCCCAGGCATGATGGTCTTAGATGTAGGAATCTTTGGCCTTGTAATAAGAAACATGCTTGTAATCCTTTTTATTTTATGAATAAAAAATACTTTTTCTTTTCTCCGCAAGTAATCGTTTTGTTTTTCTTCCTTGCTGTACTGAGTATTTAACTTATGCCTTGATATTTTGTTGTTGATTGGCCGTAATAAGCATCATTTGTATCTTTTGTGTCAAAATTTTGTCTTTTGCTGCAAGACTTGTAGTATGTTGAAATCCGTGGTTGTTAGCATGTCCTTCAAATGGACTTTGAAAAGGAAGCCATGTAATTGTCTGCTGATATCTTTCTGAAATTTCCAAGTGCAATTCTGTAGTTGTCCGCTGAGGGACCTTGTAAAGTTTTTTAAGTAGTGCTGTAAGTATTCGCTGAAGGACTGTAAAATTTGCCATTTATAATTGTGTGATTGTCCGCTGAGGGGCTTTGTAAAGTTTGGGATTTGTAATTGTGTAATTGTCCGCTGAGGGACTGTGTAAAGTTTGCAATGTGTAATTGTGTAAGGGTCCGCTGAGGAACTTTGTAAAATTTGCAATGTGTAATTGTGTAATGGTCCGCTGAGGGACTTTGTAAAATTTGCAATGTGTAATTGTGTAAGGGTCCGCTGAGGGACTTTGTAAAATTTGCAATGTGTAATTGTGTAATGGTCCGCTGAGGGACTTTGTAAAATTTGCAATGTGTAATTGTGTAAGGGTCCGCTGAGGGACTTTGTAAAATTTGCAATGTGTAATTGTGTAAGGGTCCGCTGAGGGACTTTGTAAAATTTGCAATGTGTAATTGTGTAATGGTCCGCTGAGGGACTTTGTAAAATTTGCAATGCTAAATTCACGCAAGCGCACGTAGTCACAAGTAATATAATTAAAGTTCGTTCCACAGAGATCTTGGTTAAGTTTTACTCAGAAAATATGTCTATGCAATAATGTATGGTTTTAATTCACTGCTAAGAAAAATAACAAATATGGTTTGATTAACTAAATTAAACTAAGATGCAAATTACAAAACTAAGAATTAAACAATTAACTAGAATTAAAATCGGATTACTTATATGAGAATAAACATGGAATCCTAGTTTCATTATCTACTTCACTTAGAGTTGCAGCCTTCGATTAAAACATGTGATGGTTTTGATATCTGATCGAATAACACGAAAAGAGTAAAAGTTACCTCTCGGTATACTAGTACCAATCTAAGCATACATCCACAAAAGAGATAGAAGATGAATAGGCACCTATTATGTTTAGACCCTATATCTCTATAGAATTTGAAAACATAAAGGTTGAAGCACAAGTTATCCACTTAGATCACATAGGGTAGCATAATATCTCTATTCATGCCACAAATCATGATGCTTAACATCAACCTATCCTATGCTAGCATGGCAAGTTCTAAATCTCAAGATCCACTCTCGTTTAGCAAGAGATTAACAATTCAATTTAAATGTTAGCTACGCATCTAAAAGCATTAAGATTAACCATACGAGGATATCAAGAATTCACCACACATAAATCTTTAAGGCATGCAAACTACTAAGCTACATAGATAAATCCACTAGGATCCCACGATAACGATTAGTTCATAATCGAACCTTTCGTCACCATGGGATTTGATGAAAGCATGGTAGTAAACAAGATAAAGAAGATGAATGAATCAATAATAAAATAAGGTTTAGCGAACAAATCCGGAAAAGTAATGAGCATCCACAAGATACGCCTAACAAAGGAATACAAGAAAACTATGTCTAGATCTTCTTATCGTCACGATCCTCGCCTTGGCTTCTCTCCCTTCTTGCTCTGAACGAATTGAAGTGTGTAGATTGTGTAGATTATTATTTTTCTGTGCCCCAAGGTGTGTATTTATAGCCCCCAAGTGCCTCCTTGACCAAGCAATTACCGTATTTGAAATAGGATAGAATTCCGGTAATTTTCCTTCTTTGATTTGATTAGAATTACAATTCCCATGTTTAGAACTGATTCTAGAAGTTTCAGACCGTCCAAGACAATTGCCATCTTGATTAGGAGAAGAAAACGGCAAGTTTCCCAATTAGAATCCAATTCCAGGAACCTTCTGTCGACATCCCGCGCGGCCGCGCGCCTCACAGGTGCATTTCTGGCGCGCCCGCGCCCAGCCAGTGATGCTACTAACTCCCACGCGCCCGCGCGCAGCTTCAACTCTATTCTCGCGCGCCCGCGCCCATGGTAGGCTACACAGGCTGACTTTTGCTCCACTTCTGATTTCTCGTCTAATTCCAATGCAATTCCCGACACCTGTTTCTTTGAGTTTAAAAACACCTAATATTTACTAGAAAACCTGTAAATGATATCCTGCACACTCGACACAAAAACACATTAAAACACTCAATTGCTTGAAAACAAAGCGATCAATTTAAGTCGAAATAAGGCGTTCCAAGTGAATAAAAATCCACTTATCACACCCCCAAACTTAAACCGATGCTTGTCCTCAAGCATAAACAAACAAAAATATATACAACTAGCTAGTACCACTTCCGTAGGTGATCACGGTTGCATTTGGCATATGCAACAAGCCCTTTAAACCCCTAGGCAGCCCTAGTGGACGAGTAAGGTCTCGTGAGGGCCTATAGCGAATGTACCCACAAAATCCATTTAACCTAATGCAATGCAAATGCATGAATGCAACTACTATGAAAAATGCAAGATCCCCTTCAAACTCACCAAAACCAACTAACAAGCAAATATCTCAACGAATGCAACAAATCCAAGCAGAGCTCGACTAAGTCCCCGTATACTAACAATACATGAACAGAAACGTGCGTGTGTGCAATGCTCATCAGAAATACCCCCAGAACTAGGTCAAAAATCATACATGCTTTCCGTCAAGACAATCACAGGTTTATAACTAGAATAGACTGTAGACACTCCATAACCTAGGAACACCTCCACCCTTATCCAAGGTAGACAGAAACTCATGCTTTATTACTATGCTACGACACTACATATACAATACGCATGCTTATTTAACCGTGCAATGAATGAGACCCCAAAAGGCTTATACAATAATACCCATGTAGCGAGTGTTGGGTCAGTGGATCCCAGACTAAAAAGCCTTAGGTCACTAGGACTAAGTCCCCTCAGACTTAATTACTCGAGTATTAAAGAGCTCACTCTGGTTAATTTTGCATTAACAAACAAAACTTGACTCTTTTTTTTTTTTTTTTTTTTCTGATCTTTTTTTTTTCGCAATCTGGAATGAGCCTTTCTCATTTCCAACCCTAGACTACTCATATAAATATGAGCCGGCTACTAGCCATTTGACGCCTAGCCTTTATTGACAATTATTAACAACTAGCATGAAATTCCTGTTTTCCCCCAAACTTAGACTTTAATGTTCCTACGCTATAAAGGGAATAACGAAAATTCTAAGAATAAACAAGTGATTAAATCTCAAAACATCCAACAGGCATGACTCCAACCTAACCAAAAAAGCACCCCAATGAGACTGTGTAATAATTTTGTTTCCGAAACATGCAAGTCAATTACCTAGAAACTATAAATCAGCCCTCTACTCATCATCATCACACTCAAATCAACATCTACCTATCAATCAGAATCAGCTCATTTTAAGGGATCATGAAACATGCATGCCATGAAAATGCAACTAATATGAACTCACATGGTAACAAACAACAATAACAAAATGTCCTATATGAAACAAACGTAGATAATACGAACATAAAATGCATGACTTACAACTAATATGCAAAACATGATATCCTACATGAACACATAAATATTACACATAAACTACGCATCCCCCAAACTTGAAAGATTCAATGTCCGCATTGAATGGAAGTAAATACGAGGGATCGCAGAAAACATACCTAAAAGTACCGAAACACATGGGTTGCCTCCCAAGAAGCGCTGTCGTTAACATCATTTAGCCGGACAAATATGATTCAAATCATGGTGGCTCGAAGATTGCATTCGACTTGTCTTTAGCAGAAGGACCATTCACCCATTGTTTAACAACCCTCTTGCTATCTTCCCACATCTTCTCTAAATCAAACTTCACTTTGCCTCTTCCTCCAATCGACTTTTTCTTTTTCTTCTTCACGCCTCTAAGGTGCTTATTTGATTCAGACGGCTGAACAACACTCTCTTCTACTTCATCATCGGTCATCCACCTTCTTAACACGTTATCTTGGCACACTTCAAAAATCACCAACTCATCATTCAGAAGAACATATTTCAAATGGGATGGAAGTTTTCCGAGCTTGACATTCGAGAGATCTCGAACTGAAGAACTGTCAATGGAATCACTGACGTGCTGCTTTAGCATGTGCGTGTCTGATTTTTCACTTACCAACTGATCAAACTCCTTTCTCTGACCCGTATCAACTATTTCCACACTACAACACTCTTCATCCTCTGTTGGAAATTTCATGGGTTTGAACACATTAAAAGTGACATTCTGATCTTGCACCCTCATTGTAAGCTCTCCTTTCTGCACATCAATCAAAGTCTTTCCTGTAGCCAAGAACGGTCTTCCCAAGATTATGGGAATCTTCTTATCTTCCTCAAAATCCAAGATCACAAAATCAGCTGGGAAGATGAACTTATCAACTTTTACCAAAACATCCTCTACTATACCCCTCGGATAAGTGATCGTCCTATCAGCCAACTGCAAAGAGATGTTAGTCGGCTTTGGCTCCGGTAGACCAAGTTGCTTGAAAACAGACAAGGGCATGAGATTAATGCTAGCTCCCAAATCACATAAACATTTGCCGAATGAAAGGTTGCCAATAGTACATGGAATAGTGAAACTTCCCGGATCTTTCAGTTTAGGTGGCAACTTCTGTTGCAGAACAGCACTACACTCCTCCGTCAATGCCACTGTTTCAAAATCTTCCAACCTTCTCTTCCGTGACAAAATATCCTTCATGAACTTTGCATATCTCGGCATCTGCTCCAATGCTTCAACAAAAGGAATGTTAATGGACAGTTTCTTGAAGACCTCCATAAATTTCTGAAACTGTTTCTCTTGACTTTTCTTCAAACGTCCAGGAAATGGTGGAGGCGGATAGATCTGATTATTCATTGAAGATTGCTCCGAAGTAGACTTTTCAACAGGTTTCTTGCTCTTCTCACCATCAAGCTGATCAGCCACTAAATCAGATTTTTCAATTTCTGGCACTGCAGATTTTACAACCTGCTGCTTCTGCACTTCTTTCTCTTCTTCAGTTGCTGATTTAGGATCACTCGTGACTTTTCCAGATCTCAAAGTAACTGCATTGACCTGTTCCTTGCTTTCCCTCCTACCTGGATTAGTCTCTGTATCACTAGGAAGAGTTCCTTGAGGCCTACTAAACAAGGCACTTGCAATCTGTCCTATCTGAGTTTCCAAGAGCTTCTGGCCAGCTTGCAGATTCTTTAATGCTATCCACATCTCATCTGATTTTTCATTAGAAGATTGCCCTGCATGAACCTGGGGTTGCTGCTGCTGAAATCCCGGGGGCTGAAATTGTTGCCTTGGAGCATACTGCTGCTGATAGCCTTGATTGTACGGCTTCGCTTGCTGATACGATTGTTGAGTATTTTGATTGTTGCTCCAGCTGAAGTTAGGATGATTCCGATTGTTGGGATGATAAGTGGCTGGAACTGGTGCATCAGGTCTTTGGAAATTACTCACGAACTGTGCTGATTCAGGAGAAATAGCACACTGATTCGTCTCATGTGCGCCCGCACATAACTCACAAACACTAGCCACCTGCTGAACTCCATAATTAGCAAGAGAATCCACTTTCATAGCAAGAGCCTTCAACTGAGCCGTAATCATTGAAGCTGTATCTACTTCCAAAACTCCTGCTACTTTGCTTTGAGAAAGTCTCTGGGTTGGATTCTGGTATTCATTAGCAGCCATCATCTCAATAAGTTCATAAGCTTCATCATAACTCTTCGCCCAAAGAGCTCCACCTGATGCTGCATCTAGCAAAGGCCTAGATTGTGCTCCCAACCCATTGTAGAATCCATTAATAACCATCCAATCAGGCATGCCATGATGAGGACACTTCCTTAGCATCTCCTTGTAGCGTTCCCAAGCCTCACACAAGGACTCGCCAGATTGCTGTTGAAATTGAGTCAACTGGTTCCTTAATGCTGCAGTTTTCGCCATAGGGAAGAATTTAGTAAGGAACTTCTGAGCAAGATCTTCCCATGTAGTAATGGAACCAGGTGGCAAAGAGTGTAGCCAGCTCTTAGCCTTATCCCTCAGAGAGAATGGGAAAAGCCTCAACCTGATAGCATCATCTGTCACACCATTACATTTGAAAGTGTCGCAGATTTCGATAAAGTCCCGAACATGCATGTTAGGATCCTCCGTAGAAGCTCCCCCAAACTGAACTGAATTCTGCACCATCTGAATTGTGCCCGACTTGATCTCAAAATTGTTTGCTGCAATAGCTGGTCTAACAATGCTAGACTGAATGTCATTGAGTTTCGGCTGAGAATAGTCCTTCAAAGCCTTAGCTGCTGCTGCATCTGCCATTGCTACTGTAGTTTCAGCCTCCTCTTCCTTATTCTCTAAATTCTCTACAAGATCGTCTTCTGCCAGTCTTTGTAAACGAGCTTGCGAACGTGTTTGCATACAAACTCAAGTACCTGAAACACCACGAAACAAACAAACTAAGTAAGAATCCGAGTCAGTGAACGCTAACGACCACTATTGACAAACACATAAACCAAAAATAAAACACCGATGATCCCCGGCAGCGGCGCCAAAAACTTGTTATGCTAAATTCACGCAAGCGCACGTAGTCACAAGTAATATAATTAAAGTTCGTTCCACAGAGATCTTGGTTAAGTTTTACTCAGAAAATATGTCTATGCAATAATGTATGGTTTTAATTCACTGCTAAGAAAAATAACAAATATGGTTTGATTAACTAAATTAAACTAAGATGCAAATTATAATTAAAACTAAGAATTAAACAATTAACTAGAATTAAAATCGGATTACTTATATGAGAATAAACATGGAATCCTAGTTTCATTATCTACTTCACTTAGAGTTGCAGCCTTCGATTAAAACATGTGATGGTTTTGATATCTGATCGAATAACACGAAAAGAGTAAAAGTTACCTCTCGGTATACTAGTACCAATCTAAGCATACATCCACAAAAGAGATAGAAGATGAATAGGCACCTATTATGTTTAGACCCTATATCTCTATAGAATTTGAAAACATAAAGGTTGAAGCACAAGTTATCCACTTAGATCACATAGGGTAGCATAATATCTCTATTCATGCCACAAATCATGATGCTTAACATCAACCTATCCTATGCTAGCATGGCAAGTTCTAAATCTCAAGATCCACTCTCGTTTAGCAAGAGATTAACAATTCAATTTAGATGTTAGCTACGCATCTAAAAGCATTAAGATTAACCATACGAGGATATCAAGAATTCACCACACATAAATCTTTAAGGCATGCAAACTACTAAGCTACATAGATAAATCCACTAGGATCCCACGATAACGATTAGTTCATAATCGAACCTTTCGTCACCATGGGATTTGATGAAAGCATGGTAGTAAACAAGATAAAGAAGATGAATGAATCAATAATAAAATAAGGTTTAGCGAACAAATCCGGAAAAGTAATGAGCATCCACAAGATACGCCTAACAAAGGAATACAAGAAAACTATGTCTAGATCTTCTTGTCGTCACGATCCTCGCCTTGGCTTCTCTCCCTTCTTGCTCTGAACGAATTGAAGTGTGTAGATTGTGTAGATTATTATTTTTCTGTGCCCCAAGGTGTGTATTTATAGCCCCCAAGTGCCTCCTTGACCAAGCAATTACCGTATTTGAAATAGGATAGAATTCCGGTAATTTTCCTTCTTTGATTTGATTAGAATTACAATTCCCATGTTTAGAACTGATTCTAGAAGTTTCAGACCGTCCAAGACAATTGCCATCTTGATTAGGAGAAGAAAACGGCAAGTTTCCCAATTAGAATCCAATTCCAGGAACCTTCTGTCGACATCCCGCGCGGCCGCGCGCCTCACAGGTGCATTTCTGGCGCGCCCGCGCCCAGCCAGTGATGCTACTAACTCCCACGCGCCCGCGCGCAGCTTCAACTCTATTCTCGCGCGCCCGCGCCCATGGTAGGCTACACAGGCTGACTTTTGCTCCACTTCTGATTTCTCGTCTAATTCCAATGCAATTCCCGACACCTGTTTCTTTGAGTTTAAAAACACCTCATATTTACTAGAAAACCTGTAAATGATATCCTGCACACTCGACACAAAAACACATTAAAACACTCAATTGCTTGAAAACAAAGCGATCAATTTAAGTCGAAATAAGGCGTTCCAAGTGAATAAAAATCCACTTATCAGTTACTTCAACCTGGCCGTTGCTTTGAGGATGGCAAACGGACGCTTTCTTGTGTTTGATCCCGTGGTCGGATAGGAATTTAGTAAATTTTGACCCTACGAACTGCGTACCGTTGTCAGATATGAGTATTACTGGGATTCCAAATCTTGTGATGACTTGTTCTTCAACAAAGCGAATGGCATCATCTTGTGTAATGTTCTTAATGGCTTTTGCTTCTGCCCACTTTATCATGTAATCAATGGCGACCATGACGTACTGCAAATCACCTTTGGCTTTAGGGAATGGACCCATGATGTCAATGCCCCAAATTGCAAATGGGAATGGACCCATGATTTTCTGGACATATTGCTAAATAGTTGACATTGGCGGCACCTTTTGGTGAAGTTTTTGCATTCCTTGTGCATTTTTGGCCAGTAATAGCCTTGTCTGAGTATTTTGTGTGCCAGTGCCTTGCCAGCCATGTGGTCTCCACAAATGCCTTCATGGACTTCCCTTATACAATATAGGGATTCTTCCTCATCAACACATTTAAGTATAGGGGAGTCGAAACTTCTCTTGTATAGGGTGCCTTCCTGAAGAAAGTACTTTGTTGCTTGTGATTTGACTATTTTTGCTTTGATTCTGTCATCTGGTAGTGTGCCATTTTCCAGGTAACGGATGTATGGGGTCATCCAATTATCTCTTGGCGGACTTATTTCCATGATATCCATTTTGCTTGTACTTGGGGCGGTTAATTCTTCAAAGTAAACCGTGTCTGCTTCTTCTTTCTCCCCTTGAGTTAATTTAGATAGCATATCTGCAACTGTGTTATCCGTTCTATCTATTTGTTCGAGGGAGTATTCCTCAAACTGAGTTAACATTGTCTGAACCAATTCTTGATATTTGCTGAGATTGCTATCTTTTGTTGAATAATCCCCCGTTGTTTGTCGAACGACCATCTGCGAGTCGTTGTAGATGGTTATCTTTTTTACTTGTAAGTTTTTCGCCAATGTTAGACCAGCCAAAAGTGCCTCATACTCTACTTGATTGTTTGTGGCTTTGAAGTTCAACTATATGGCCTGTTTGACTTGAAAACCGTCGGGGCTAGTCAGAATGAGCCCTGCTCCACAGCGGGTGTTTGTTGAGGAACCATCCACTACAACTGCCAATTGCTGTCCGCCGTTGTGATGTTCTTTGCGGGTATTTCTTTTTCAGCTGTCGAGAATGAACATTCAATCATAAAGTCAGCCAAAGCTTGTGCCTTGATGGCGGTTCTGGGTATGTACTTTAGATCAAATTGACCAAGTTCTACAGCCCAATTGATCAACCTGCCGGACAAATCTGGTTTGTGAAGTATTTTTCTTAGCGGTTGGTCTGTGATGATTCTGATTTGTCTTCCTTGAAAGTAGTGTCTCAATTTTCTGCTTGCCATGACCAAAGCTAGAGCAAATTTTTGGACGTTGGGATAGCGGGTTTCCGCATCTTTGAGCACTTGGCTGACATAGTAAACTAGTTTTTGCTCGCCATTTTCTTCTTTGATAAGTACCGCTCCTACGGCTTTGTCTGTTACGGACAGGTAAAGTGATAGTGGCTCTGAGGGGGCTGCGACCGCAAGTAGTGGAGCGGAAGAGAGATAAGTTTTGAGATCTTCGAAGGCTTTTTGATATTCTGCCGTCCAGGATATGGCCTTGGTTTTTGTTGCCCCCTTCAGGGTGTCAAAGAACGGAAGGCATCTATCTGCTAATTTTGCTATGAACCTTCTTAGGGCGGCCAACCTCCCTGTTAGTTTTTGTATTTCTTTTAAGGTTTTGGGTGGTTGCATGTCGATTATGGCCTTTATCTTCTCAGGGTTGGCCTCAATGCCTCTGTGAGACACCAAGAAGCCAAGGAACTTGCCAGCGTCAAGTGCAAATGCACATTTATCTGGGTTGAGTTTCATGTTGTGTTTTCTGAGGGTGGAAAAACATTCTTCCAAGTCTTGGAGGTGAGAAGCCGTTAAGAGAGATTTTACTATGAGATCGTCCACATATACTTCCATATTTCGGCCCAACTGTCCGCTGAAGATTTTATTCATGGTTTTCTGGAAAGTGGCACCGGCATTGATCAATCCAAAAGGCATCACTTTGTAGCAATATACCCCCCTATGTGTAACGAAAGCTGTTTTTTCCCTGTCTTCTGGAGTCATTTTGATTTGGTTGTAGCCTGAGTAGGCGTCCATGAAACTTAGCATTAGATGACCCGCTGTAGCATCAATGAGTTGGTCTATCGAAGGAAGTGGGTATGGGTCCTTTGGGCATGCTGCGTTTAAGTCTGTGTAATCAACGCATATCCTCCATTTTCCGTTAGCTTTCTTTACTAGCACTACATTTGCAACCCACTTAGGGTAAGTGACCTCGCAGATCAAGTCCGCATCTAAGAGCTTGTCAATTTCAATATCAATGGCCCGCTGTCGCTCTGGTGCAAAGTTTCTTCTTTTCTGTATTTTCGGTACCTTGTCTGGGTCCACATTTAACTTGTGGATTGCCACGGACTCATCTAATCCTGGCATATCCTTTGGACTCCATGCAAAGATGTCCGCGTACTTTCTCAAGAGATCTATGAGACCATTTTTAAAGATTGAATCCAAACCCGCTCCTATATTGACAGTCTTGTTTGTGTCTCCGGGTATGATTTCTATTTTCTCTGTCTATACCGCAGGGGTTATCGACGGTTTTTCTTCTCTTTTGAGACACTTCATTAGATTGGAATCTATCCTTGGCGGATCTTCTGTCAGCGGGTCGTGCCCGTCGATAAATTGTACCTCTTTTCTCTTTTTGTTATTTGCACGTTGGTTTGCATCGTGCCTCTGTCTTTTTGCTTGCCTTCTTTTTTGGGTTCTTTCTCTGTTGACATTGCTAGGTTCGGATTTTCCCAAGGTAAGTGCAATGCCGTAGCACCTTTTGGAGGTTTCAGAATCCCCTTTGATTTCTCCTATTCCGTTTGAAGTAGGGAATTTGATTTTGAGATGAGGGGTGGAAGTAACTGCTTTCAACAAGTTTAATGTGGGTCTTCCCAAGATCATGTTGTAAGAAGATGCTGTGTTGATGACATAGAATTTGATAACTCTGCATATTTGTCTGGGAGATTCCCCAAAGTAGACAGGGAGCCTTGCAATGCCTGCTATTGGGACGGCGTTGTGGCCGAACCCGTAGAGAGGTGTCTCGTCAGGACATGTTTCTAACTTTTCGTTGCTTACTTTCAGCCTGTCCCAGGTATGTTGGAAACAAATGTCAACAGAGGACCCGTTGTCAACCAGGACCCTTTTGACTTCATTCTGAGCAATGCCCAAGGATATGACTAGTGCCTCGGTGTGATTGGGATTGATGCCCTCATAGTCTGCGTCTGTGAAACTAATGACATTTGGCGGGCCCTCAGATATGGTATAGACAGACTGTTCCTCTCTAGGTGGTGAGACATGTCCGCCAAACACGGTGTGTACTATGTTTTTGTTGTGCCCTTGGGAGGCGGATGGGCCAAGTATTTGTCTGGGCAAGTATTGAGATAAGTTTCCAGCCTTGACTTGTTTTTCTAGGAAGTATTTGAGGGATAGGCAGTTATCTGTAAAATGCCCATGTGTTTCATGATAATCGTAATGTTTGTCTTTGGGTCTGTCATCTGGCGATGAGTGCATTGGGGCTGGCGGAAACTAGAAAGGTTTTCCTTTGATTTCTCTTAGGATGGTTGCTCTTGGGAGAGTAAATTCGGTCCACTTTGGCTCAGGACGCCTATCTGGTCTTTGCGGGTTTGAGGGTCCTTGGCGGTCTCTAACTGGGATTGATTATTGGGTTTTTTGAGCGGGCGGCGGTCCGTGAGTAGTTTGTACTTGATGCAAGGCGGGTGCTTGCCTCTGGTAAGATGTGTACCTTTCTCTCTGAAAATATGGTGTTGAAGTGGGTGGAGCCCTGGATTGTTTTAGTACATTCAGGGATTCGATTTCGTTGATGGCTTGAGATGCCAAGTCATATGCCCTTGCTAGAGTAGTGGGTTTAGTTTCCATGAGACGGCATACGTATTTCTCGCATTCGTAAGGGTTGAGACCTCTTCTTAATGGACCAAGGCCTCTGTCTCGTTGACACAGACAACCTTGTTGACGGCTTCCTTGAAGCGGTCAATGTAATTTTGCAAGGTTTCACCGTTGCGTTGCGCAATGGTTTCAAGGAACACGGTGTGAACCTCGTGTTGTTGATTTGCTTTGAACTTGTTGAGGAATAATTTCTTAAATTCCAACCAAGTATCTATGGACCTGGTGGGTATTCTGCAGAACCATCTTTGGGTGTTGCCGCGGAGAGTCGCGGCGAAAAATCGACATCGTGTTAAATCATTATATTCATAATGGAGAGCCATTTGGTCGAAATAACTAAGGTGCTCTTCTGGGTCTCCAAGCCCGTCGAAAGGGTTGAAGCTGTGATGTTTGATATCTTTCTGTCGTGGTTCGGCTTCTAGCCTTGCTGTGAATGGTGTTCCACCTATATCTTGCTCGTTATTCCCCTCTATCTTGTTTTTGAGTTCCAATATGGTTTTCAACATTTCTGCGTTTGTTGGTTGTGTAACTTCGGGCCGCCTTGAGCGGACAGGGGACCGCTCTCGGTGTTTGTGTGCTTCATACTCAGCTACTACCTTGTCATAGGCGGCCTTCTTGTCAACAATTATTTTTCTCAGATCTCTTTGTCTTCTATTTTGTTCCCACACTTCGAGGGGATGGTGACCCTTGTTGTGTCTTTCATGTTTCGTGTTTTGAGACGAACCTAGGCGGGAGAAAGCAGAGTTTGTCCTGTGAGGTTGGCTGTTCGCCTCGTCATGGTTGTCATGCGGGGTTACGGGCGAGCTCCCTTGTTTTGTTAATGGCTTCGGCCCGGCTTGAGGAATGGCTGCAGCTATCTGCATGATCAAGTCAATTTGTTGTTGGTTACAGCCTGCGAGGTTGAGACTAAGAATTTGTTCTCGTTCATCGTCTCTAGGCGGGTTTAGCGGTGGGTTTACCGGCGGGATGCCTGTTGTATTTCCTTCGTGTTCTTGTTCGTCCGGGTGGGGTATTACGGTTTCCATTTAGTGTGTTTGAGATGTTTTGATTCGTATGGTGTTTTGAATGTGTGAGTAGCTACTGTGTTGGTAGAGCAGGTGGTGGGTTTTTCTTCAAGAAAAGCGGCCCCTCCTTCTAGCGCCAAATGATAATTCTCACGGTCGATTAATGGCTTCCGATCACTGTTCCGAGCACTGTTCCGGTGTTACTTCGCCTGAGTTTAGAGTATCTGTAAAACAATGCTTGCCCAGGGATGGTGGCCGTCAAGCACCTCCGGTGTGAGAATCAGTAATCGAAATAATAATAATCGAAACGGATGAAAATGTATCTGTGTGAAGGGATAGGATGAGTAATAAGTTTGTGCTATTGAAATTATATCTTACCTTGTGTGTAGAATGGGGGTATTTATAGGTTGGGTCTTCTAATCACTGTTCACCCACTTGGTAACCCACTTGTTATGCTGTTAAAGCTACAGTGAGCCACTATTGGAATAGTGATTAGTGTCCCTTTCCCACATACCTCGATTCTAACACCGCCGCTTTTGCTACAGTTGAATGCTTTTGTGTTCCCTTAAATACCTTTATGGTCCCCTGCCTTAGTGAGCAAGATAACAAGATATTTTGCACAAGTATTTATGTAAAGATATTTGTTTGTCAAGTGGAGCAATTTAGTAAAGATAATATGAAATGACATGTGTGTAATTAGTGAATATTTGTTATAGGCGGAGGTGCAATAGCGGGCAGCGGGTTGGTACTGTTACAGGGGGTGCCCGCTGTAAGCTTTTAGCGGGTACCTATCACTAACCCAAGATCAATTCTTAACCATCAATTCTGATACTACTTGTTGGACCGCACAACATCCATTAACTTCACACTATTACCCGCAACCCAAGATCAACCAATTTGGCAACAACCTTGGCAAAAAAAATTACTTGCAGAGCACGGGAGCATAGAATTAGCAAACAACAACGATGGAAGCACTTGGAAACTCGCAACTAGCTGGAAACGGAAAACAAAAGATAAGTTTTTATTTTTTTAATTTTAATTTTCTGCAAATTAATTATTATGCCATGTCATGCATGCATAGTTATGTGTTTTAAATATTTTTCAAAAAAAATATTTAAAATTCGTACTAGCAATATATTTTTATGCTTATAAAATTATTATGATTCGGAAAATGTCGTACGAGATATTTATATTATTTAATTTAGAGATATTCATGATGTGATGAATTGTGGATTTATTTTACAATCTCGTACGAGCTGCATATTTTGAAGAAAAAATTATATATGCGAGACACATAGTTTTAAAAAAAGATTTTCTACAAAAAAGAGCATTATTTTTGAAGAAAATAAATATCTCGACATTCTTAAAAGAGCATATTTATTCTTGCATTTGGATTTGTAAATTTTTTTCATATATTGTCGCGATAGTACATATATGTCAAAAATATTTAAAAAATTGCGAACTAAATTGCTAAGTAGGGTAGCTTAGACAAGTTATAAATTTCGCATTGCTACACGCTTGAATAAAGTGCAGCACCCTCTGGATTATTATTGAAGGCCCATGACCAGATCTTGAGCTCAAGGTCTCACTGATACTACTTGTTGGGCCGCACAACACCCGTTAACTCCACTATTATGATGTTGTCCGCTTTGGGCCGTGGCCAAGCCTGCACGAATTTGTGCACAGATTTGTTTTTGGGCTCCTCCCGAAAGGCCTGATACCACTTGTTGGGCGCACAACACCCATTAACTTCACATTAGTATGATGTTGTTCGCTTTGGGCCGTGGCAAGTCCGCACGGATTTATGCATGGATTTGTTTTTTGGGCTCCTCCCAAAAGACCTCATACTATTCATCTGTGATTCCTCATCTTGCGGGACAAGTCGCCCGACCACCTGGAAGACTTTCGACAAAAGTCATCCAAGATCTTCAATCGTAGTTCTGGAGAGGCTCCCCCACCACACAACTTGCAGCTCGCAACCCAAGATCAATTCTTAACCATCAGCTTTGATACCACTTGTTGGGTTGCACAACACCAATTAACTCCACATTAGTATGATCTTGTCCGCTTTGAACCATGGTCAAACCCGCATGAATTTGTTTTTGGGTTCCTCCCAAAAGACCTTATACAAATGAAATTGTTTTACTTGCTTATATTCAAGATAATTCTTTTTTAGTGGAGCTTGGATTAACACCCACCCTACAGTACAACAGTGATAAGTGTATTCAAATAATCAAAATGATAACATAGAAGCATTTTTCAGAGATGAATTGATACTACATTTATTAAATATTTGTATGTCTATACAAAATATTGTGTACTGTTCCTAATGTATCGAGCGAGATGTCAAATATATAGAAAAAATAGTATTAGCAGCTTAAATTCGATGAATTGGTCAGAATTACTGGCCATTTCGACTAATTTTGGTAAAGTGAAGCATAAAGTAGTTGATTCCAGGTATCTGGAACTCCAGGAAGACACCAGTGGCTACAATCCATGCCGCGATGGCCTCCGTAGCCAAAGACTGATGGATGGCCATCTTTCCTCAACTGTGACAATGTTGTTATGTCAAGTAGATGAACCTTGGTTGACATCTTCTTTAATACCGTCTCTAATATAACCTGTGCTGGATGTGGACTACCTTTGTACTTGCTCCTTCCTAAAAATGGTTGCTTTTGGCCATTGCAATTCTTCCAACTTGGTTTTGACCAATCTCTGTATTTTAAATATACACACCATTAAATTGAATTAACCCTGAACCATTTGAAATGTTGGAAACAGATAGTGCAAACATGCATTGGATTACCTCGCATGATCTGGAGAAACACCTTGGAAGAAAACCATTGTTTTTGTTTGGTCAACATTTTTGTCTATCCATCTGGCCCATGTAGTCAACGCTTTTTCATATGCTACTAATCGATCCATGTCTTTATAAATTTTATTTCCAGCTTCAATCAAATCCCACCTGCAACTCAAACATCAACACACAAAACTTCACAACCTACTACTTCGAGTCTTCAATTCGACTCAAACATCTTGCATTTATAATAATGCAAGAAGTCGAGAGTTTGAACGTTGTTCAAGTATATTTTATAAGTACTCCATCGTAAGGTGGCGTTCACAACAAACGTTTTAAGTAAAATAAAAAATGAAACTGTAGTATTAGGATTGGAAGGTGGTCATACGGCTGCTGTCTTCCGGTGAGAAGCCACCAGTGCCAGGTGTTAAAAATTAAAGTATCCATTCCTCTCCATGTGCTTGCAATATTAATTGAATCAAGCTTTAAAACGCGTCCTCTTTTCTCGCTTACAAGGTCAACCAGAAACGCATTCCTTTGTAGCATCACAGACAGATCAAAACCCTGGAAAATTGTACTAAAAATAATTATAATATTTGATAATTACAAATATGTAATATTGTAGAGTACACGATAACTTTTAAAAAGAAGCTGTTGAACAATTAAACAGAAGCATGGATGTTTGACAATCCCCAAATAGTTGATTGGTAAATTTTCAAATTCGATTACCTTAGTTAGCTGTACCTTCCTGGTGATTTACGTTTAGATCTTAATACATACAACCGGCTTTCTTCCCAGAAGTGATTCAAGACACTAATTTATCAGTTCCATCCCCGAAATTTTTATAAGCTAGCTAGGAGAATGATTCATAATACTTGCATGTTGAACTTATACAAAAATATATAAAACGTACGTATTTACTAGTTTGTTACAAAATCTTAAGGCTTTGGGATCGTGTTCTATAGAAAGTTATAGAGTCTATGTGTATACAATTTATATTACCTAGTTACAGTGCAGTGCAAGCAATTTCAGACGTGCTAACATAGATTACGTACAAGGGCAACTTTTGCTGACTCTGAAAATAGTATCTTCGATGTACTCGTCGAGTAATGTGTACAAATAAATGATATAAAACACTATTTTGGGATGTCCCATCATTTCTACCCATTCCAAAAATAGTAAAGTTTTAATAATAAAATACACTATTACACCCACCAACTTTCTTCCACTATCACAAATTTATAATATAAAACACTATTACATCCACTACTTTCCTCCACTATCTCAAATCTATTATTAAATATTGATAGGTCCCACCACTTTATCCACTTTTCATCTAACTTTACTCATTTTTTATACATTTTCTTGGTCTCCGTATCCAAAAGAAATGGGTATTATTCAGTGGGACGGAGGGAGTACTATTTTTGAAATGTGGCTACAGGTAACGGTAAAAGTTCATTACTAAAACACACACACACACACACAGAGAGGTGTAATTTCACGTACAGGAAATCTGAATGTGGAAAGGCCTTTGTTTCTGGTTAAGGTGTATGTAGCTTGAGGAACAGCAGTGTGAAGCATGCAATTCAGAGATTGCCATTGGTTTAGGCCAATCGAATCCCCAATGAACATGATGCGCTTCCCTTTGGAACTCCGCAGGAAATTTCTACCACTAAATCTACATATAAAAAGTGTTCAAGGAATTAACATATACGACAAATGATGCATAAATTTATATGTAGGTAAGATGTGAACTGTACCTGGGTAAGTTGCATGCAAACGGCTGCCACCTATACTGGAGATATAATTTATCAGGGCGGCCATTTCTTTGACAAGTGAATGAGTTTTCTAAAAAAGGACATTTGTTTGGATCATACAGGGGATATGATTTATCTTTCACCCATCTTCCTTGATATATGTTGCAGTTCTGTTTGTTAATGCTACTTACATTTGACTTTCCATTTGTTTGATGAATCAAGAGATGAGGATACTGAATAATGACCAGGATGAGTGCAGCTAAAATGCTAGCAGCCACCTCCATATGATCAGATCTGATGAAAGAAAGGCACGGAGAGAATCTTCAATGATCTCTCGGAACACATATTAGCTCTCTTTTATAATGGCTCAAGACTATATACCTGCAGTCGTGCCCTGGTCGGTTGAGCATTACTCCACCTGTTTTTATATACATGCTACTTTTCAACCATTAGATGCAAATTTTATATATATATTTTTTTCGAGAACTTTGTCTTATGATATATGTAAACCATTCTTTCATAAAAAAAACACTCTTGTATAGAGAACTAGCGAGAATAAACACAAAATCAGGCAGGCAGCTTACTACATCCTTGCTTCATCCGAGTCTTCCTTTTAACTTATCTAGATATGATGGTAATAGGTGATTTATGATTTTTTTTCCTTCATTTTTTTCTTACCTTCTTTTTTAATATCTATAAAATATCTATATAAGAATGCTCTGAATCCACAGCATGGTGTTTTCTTGTTGTAGTGGTAAAATGTACTGTAGCTACAACCATGAGGTGGTAGATTATAGAGGCCAAGACCCACAAATTCGTCAATCACAACTAATCCTTCCTTATAATCTTTTGTTCGAAAACTTGATTTCTCAGTTTGGAAGTTGGAACCAATTTTCTGCTCCAGACAAGGTGCACTCGATCATTTTATTTTGAAAGTAGCTCACTTGATCAGGAAAACACAGCAGACAAGCCTAATTGTGCACAGAGTGCCACCTCCAAGTAATAAGAGAAACTTTTACGAAGGTATTACTTCCATATCCTAATACCTCTTGTTGTTGAATATAATGATGACCCCGTATAGATTAGAGGGAAAACAGAGCATCTAGTAGAGGTTGATACACTTTGCAGTTTGGAATTTTTATATTGCTAATCAATTACACATTCTCTTATATGAGCAGCTGGATGAAGAAGCCCGAAAGTAGATTTTTTCAAGAGATGAAATTCCTACAGATGTAGTGACCGCTGCTGCTTGTGAAATACAATTGGCCTTTTTGGATCCTTGTTTGTGGTTCTCCTTGCTGAGTACTGAGTAGCGAATCATTCTTATCAGTTCTATATTGAGTAAAATTCGACTCTTAGAACAGTGGTAAATATTTTCCCCAGACTGATGAGTGATGGAAACCATGTTTTCTGTGTTTTTAATTTGCATAGTGATAGGTACCCGCTGTAAGCCTACAGCGGGAACCCGCTGTAAGCAGCCCGCCATCAGCTATTGTTGCGCATCCACCTGTAACAAATACTCATTAATTACACATGTGTCATTTCATATTATCTTTACTAAAAACAATCCACTTGACAAACAAATATCTTCACAAATATATTTGCAAAATATCTTGTTACCTTGCTCACTAAGGCAGGGGACCATAAAGGCAACTAAGGGGACACAAAAGCATTCAAGCTATGACAAAAGCGGCTGTGTTAGAATCGAGGTATGTGGGAAAGGGACACTAATCACTGTTCCAATAGTGGCTCACTATAGCTTTAACGGCATAACAAGTGGGTCACCAAGTGGGTGAACAGTTATTAGAGGACCTAGCCTATAAATACCCCCATTCTACACACAAGGTGATATATACATTTTCAATAGCACAAAAATTACTATTCATTCTCTCCCTTTACACAGATACATTTTCACCCGTTTCGGTTATTATTATTTCGATTACTGATTCTCACACCGGAGGTGCTTGACGGCCACCACCCCCGGGCGAGCATTATTTTGCAGATACCCAAACTCAGGTGAAGTACCCCCGGAACAGTGATCGGAAGCCATTAATCGACCGTGAGGATTATCATTTGGCGCTAGAAGGAGGGCGAATTTTTCTTGAAGAAAAACCCACCACCTGCTCTACCTACACAGTAGCTATTCACACCCTCTAAACACAAATCAAAAACACCTCAAAAACATTAAATGGAAATCCCAATACTACACCCAGATGAACAAGAACACGAGGAAAATACAACTGGAATCCCGCCAGTCAACCCGCCAGAGAACCCGCCCAAAATTGACGGGCAAGAGCAAATCCTTAGCCTTAATCTCACAGGCTGCAACCAACAACAAATTGACTTAATCATGCAAATAGCCGCAACCCTTCCTCAGGCCGGACCAAAATCCTTGACAAAACAAGTAAGCCTACCCGTGAACCCGCTTGACAATCATAATGAGGCAAACAGCCAACCGCGTGAGGCAATCTCTGCCTTCTCTCGCCTAGGCTCATCTCAGAATACTAAACATGACAGACACAACAAGAATCACCATCCCCCTGAAGTATGGGAACAAAACAGGAGGCATAGAGACCTCAGAAAAATAATCATTAACAAAAAAGCCGCCTATGACAAGGTAGTGGCTGAATACGAAGCGCAAAAGAACCAACAGCAACCTCCTGTCCGCTCAAAACAACCCGAAATAACACAGCCATCAAACGCAGAAATGTTACAGACCATATTGGAACTCAAGAATAAAATAGAAGGAAATAGCGAGCAAGATATGGGTGGAACACCATTCACAGCAAGACTAGAGGCTGAGCCCCGGCAAAAAGACATCAAACATCACAGCTTCAATTCTTTTGACGGGCTGGCAGACCCGGAAGAGCACCTTAGCTATTTCGACCAACTGGCTCTCCACTACGAGTATAATGACTTGACACGATGTCGATTCTTCGCCGCAACTCTCCGCGGCAACGCCCAAAGATGGTTTTGCAGAATATCCACCAGGTCCATAGATACTTGGTTGGAATTTAAGAAATTATTTCTCAACAAATTCAAAGCAAACCAACAACATGAAGTTCATACCGTATTTCTTGAAACCATTGCACAACGTAATGGTGAAACCTTACAAAATTACATTGACCGCTTCAAGGAAGCCGTCAACAAAGTCGTCTGTGTCAATGAAACAGAGGCTTTGGTTCATTTAAGGAGAGGTCTCAACCCTTACGAGTGCGAGAAGTACGTATGCCGTCTCATGGAAACTAAACCCACTACTCTGGCAAAGGCGTATGACTTGGCATCTCAAGCCATCAACGAAATCGAGTCTCTCAACGTACTTAAACAATCTAGGGCTCCACCCGCTCCCACACCATATTTCCAAAGGGAAAGGTACACGCCCTACCAAAGGCAAGCACCCGCCTTGCACCAAGTACAAACCACTCACGGGCCGCCGCCCGCCCAAAGACCTCAACCACCAGCACCAATCAGGGACCGCCAAGGGCCCTTAAACCCCCAAAGATCAGATAGGCGTCCGGAGCCAAAATGGACCGAATTTACTCTCCCAAGGGCAACCATCTTACGAGAAATTAAAGGGAAACCCTTCTACATTCCACCGGCCCCAATGCACTCTTCACCTGATGACAGGCCCAAAGACAAGCACTGCGATTATCATGAAACACATGGGCATTTTACAGATAACTGCATTTCTCTCAAATACTTTCTGGAGAAACAGGTCAAGGCAGGCAACTTATCTCAATACTTGCCCAGGCAAATACTTGGCCCATCCTCCTCTCAAGGGCACAACAAAAACATAGTACATACCGTGTTTGGCGGACAGGTCTCACCACCTAGAGAGGAACAGACCGTCTATGCCATATCTGAAGGTCCGCCAAACGTCATTACTTTCACAGATGCAGACTATGAAGGCATCAATCCCAATCACACTGAGGCACTGGTCATATCTTTGGGCATTGCCCAAAATGAGGTTAAAAGGGTTCTGGTCGACAACGGGTCCTCGGTGGACATTTGTTTCCAACACACCTGGGACAGGTTAAAACTAAGTGACGAAAAGCTAGAAACCTGTCCTGATGAAACTCCGCTTTACGGGTTCGGCCACAACGCTGTCCCAATAGCAGGCATTGCACGTCTCCCTGTCTATTTTGGGGAATCTCCCAGACAAGTTTGCAGGATCATCAAATTCTATGTCATTAACACAGCCTCCTCTTACAACATGATCTTGGGACGGCCCACATTGAACTTATTAAAGGCAATTACTTCTACCCCTCATCTCAAAATCAAGTTCCCTACCTCAAATGGGATAGGAGAAATCAAAGGGGATTTTGAAACCTCTAAAAGGTGTTACGGCATTGCACTTACCTTGGGAAAATCCGAGCCCAGCAATGTCAATAGAGAAAGGGCTCAAACCAGAAGACAGGCAAAAAGACAGAGGCACGATGCCCACCAACGTGCCAACAACAAAAAGAGAAAAGAGGTACAATTTATTGACGGGCATGATCCGTTGACAGAAGACCCGCCAAGGATTGATGCCAATCTAATGAAATGTCTCAAAAGAGAAGAGAACCCGCCAATAACCCCGGCAGTACAGACAGAGAAAATAGAAATCATACCCGGAGACACAAGCAAAACCGTCAGTATCGGTGCGGGTTTGGACTCTATCTTTAAAAAGGGTCTCACTGACCTCTTGAGAAAGTACGCAGATGTTTTTGCATGGAGTCCAAAGGATATGCCAGGATTAGATGAGTCCATGGCAATCCATAAGCTAAATGTGGATCCAGACAAAACTCCGAAAATACAGAAACGAAGAAACTTTGCGCCAGAGCGACAGCGGGCCATTGATATTGAGATTGACAAACTCTTGGACGCGGACTTGATTTGCGAGGTCACCTACCCTAAGTGGGTTGCAAATGTAGTATTGGTAAAGAAAGCTAATGGAAAATGGAGGATATGCGTCGATTACACAGACTTGAACGCAGCGTGCCCAAAGGACCCATATCCTCTCCCTTCGATAGACCAACTCATTGATGCCACAGCGGGTCATCTAATGCTAAGTTTCATGGACGCCTACTCAGGCTACAACCAAATTAAAATGACTCCAGAAGACAGAGAAAAAACGGCTTTCGTTACACACAGGGGAGTATATTGTTACAAAGTGATGCCATTTTGGTTGATCAATGCCGGCGCCACCTTCCAAAAAACCATGAATAGAATCTTTAGCGGACAATTGGGTCGAAATATGGAAGTATATGTGGATGATCTCATAGTAAAATCTCTCCTAACGGCTTCCCACCTCCAGGACTTGGAAGAATGTTTTTCCACCCTCAGGAAACACAATATGAAACTCAACCCGGATAAGTGTGCATTCGCACTTGATGCTGGGAAATTCCTGGGTTTCTTGGTTTCTCACAGAGGTATTGAGGCCAACCCTGAGAAAATAAAGGCCATAATCGACATGCAACCACCCAAAACCCTGAAAGAAATACAAAAACTAACGGGGAGATTGGCCGCCCTCAGAAGATTCATAGCGAAATTGGCAGACAGATGCCTTCCATTCTTTGACACCTTGAAAGGGGCCACGAAAACCAACAAAGTATCTTGGACAGCGGAATGTCAAAAGGCCTTTGAAGATCTCAAAATTTATCTCTCCTCTGCCCCGCTACTTGCGGTTGCAGCCCCTTCAGAACCGCTAGCACTCTACTTATCCGCAACAGACAAAGCCGTAGGGGCGGTACTTATCAAAGACGAAAATGGTGAGCAAAAACCAGTTTACTATGTCAGCCAAGTGCTCAAAGACGCGGAAACCCGCTATCCCAACGTCCAAAAATTTGCTCTAGCTTTGGTCATGGCAAGCAGAAAATTGCGGCACTATTTTCAAGGAAGACAAATCAGAATCATCACAGATCAACCGCTAAGAAAAATACTTCACAAACCAGATTTATCAGGTAGATTGATTAACTGGGCGGTAGAACTTGGTCAATTCGACCTCAAATACATCCCAAGAACCGCCATCAAGGCACAAGCGTTGGCTGATTTTATGGTTGAATGTTCATTCGCCACAAATGAAGAACAGACACCCGCAAAGGCAAGTACAGCCACGGACACTAATTGGCAGCTGTATGTAGATGGTTCCTCTACAAACACCCGTTGTGGGGCAGGGCTCATCTTGACTAGCCCTGACGGTTTTCAAGTCAAACAAGCCATACAGCTAAATTTCAAAGCCACAAACAATCAAGCGGAATATGAGGCACTTTTGGCCGGATTGGCGTTGGCAAAAAATTTACAGGCAAAAAAGATAACCATCTATAGCGATTCGCAGCTGGTTGTTCGACAAACAACAGGAGACTATTCAACAAAAGATAGCAATCTCAGCAAATACCAGGAAATAATTCAGGCAATGCTAACTCAATTTGAAGAATACTCTCTTGAACAAATAGACAGAATAGATAACACAGTGGCGGACATGTTATCTAAGTTAACACAAGGCGAGAAAGCAGAAGCGGACACGGTTTACTTTGAAGAGTTAACTGTCCCAAGTACAAACAAACTAGATATCATGGAAATAAGCACGCCAAGGGATAGTTGGATGACCCCTTACATTTGTTACTTGGAAAATGGCACATTACCGGAGGACAGACTCAAAGCAAAAATAGTCAAATCACAAGCAACGAAATACTTTCTTCAGGAGGGTATTTTATACAAGAGAAGTTTTGACTCCCCTATACTTAAATGTGTCGACGAAGAAGAAGCCCTATATTGCATAAGAGAGGTCCACGAAGGCATTTGTGGAGATCACATGGCAGGCAAAGCATTAGCACACAAAATACTCAGACAAGGCTATTATTGGCCGAAAATGCACAAAGAATGCAAAAATTTCACTAAGAAATGCCGCCAATGTCAACTATTCAGCAATATGTCCAGAAAATCACCGGCACTCCCAGCGGCCATATTATCCCCAATACCGTTTGCAATCTGGGGCATTGACATCATGGGACCATTCCCTAAAGCAAAAGGTGACTTGCAGTATGTTATGGTCGCCATTGATTACATGACGAAATGGGCGGAAGCAAAGGCTCTTAAACACATTACACAAGATGACGCCATTCGTTTTGTGGAAGAGCAAGTCATCACAAGATTTGGAATCCCAGTAATACTCATCTCTGACAACGGTACACAGTTTGTAGGCTCAAAATTTACTAAATTCCTGTCCGACCACGGGATCAAACATAAGAAAGCATCCGTTTGCCATCCTCAGAGCAACGGGCAGGTTGAGGTCACTAACCGCATCATCATTCGAGGTCTAGAGAAAAGACTAACTACTTCAAAGAAAAAATGGCCTATTGAATTACCCAATGTTCTTTGGGCTTATCGCACATCACCAAGGACAAGTACCGGGGAATCTCCTTTCAAGCTAGCTTTTGGCACAGAAGCACTGGCACCAGTCGAAATTGGCTCACCATCTTACCGTGCCCTCAACTTTGAAGAAGAGGCAAATACTCAAGGACTTAAAACGAATCTTGACCTTCTAGATGAAGTCAGAGAAACCGCTGTTGAGAAAATGACCGCTTACAAAGAAAAAACAAAGGAATTTTTTGGCAAAAAGGCAAGAATCAAAGCCTATGTAGAAGGCGATTTGGTTAACAGAGCAACTGAGGCATCCGACCCCAGACACACTGGCAAACTTATGCCAAAATGGGAAGGACCCTACAAAATCATCAAAGTACTCAGGCCGGGTTCTTACAAACTAGCCTATCTAAATGGCACTGAAGTCAACAACACTTGGCACGGCGACAAGTTGCGGAAATATTATCAATAGAGGGTTAGACGATCTCTTCTCTCTACTTTCTTTGTAACAAAGGGAAATATATTTTCAATGAAATACTTTTACAAAAACAAAATTTTGGTCTACTTTACAAATGTTACAAATTGCAACCATTACAAGGTCTTTACACATGTTACAAATTGCAACCATTACAAGGTCTTTACACATGTTACAAATTGCAACCATTACAAGGTCTTTACACATGTTACAAATTGCAACCATTACACAGTCCCTCTGCGGACATTTACAAATGTTACAAATTGCAACCATTACAAGGTCTTTACACATGTTACAAATTGCAACCATTACACAGTCCCTCTGCGGACATTTACAAATGTTACAAATTGCAACCATTACAAAGTCTTTACACATGTTACAACTTACAACCATCACAAAGTCCCTCTGCGGACATTTACACATATTACAAGTTACAACCATTACAAAGTCCCTCAGCGGACATTTACACAAGTTACACATTACAAAGTCCCTTTGCGGACCATTGCCCACTTACAAATCCCAAAATCTAGAAAAATCGTCTACGGACAGTACCCACAAACAATATCTATAGACGATACTACTGGCGTCAACGGACAACTACCAACTTACAGTGAGCAATTTTGTAAAGATATCAACATCTTACAAGTCTCGCAAACAAAAGGCAGAATCTTACAGCAAAAGTTACAAAAATCGTTTATTACGGCCGACTGACAAGAAAAATTCAGGGCACAAGTACTCGATACTTCAAGACAGAGTTAAGTCCCCTAAACGGGCATAAAGACAGCTGTGCATTTCAGTCTACAACTTTCAACAAGAAACAATGAAGCTCCTTCGACGGACAGATATTACGGGAATAAACCCGCCAAGAGACAGATACTACAAGCAATTTACAATGGAATGCTTACACAAAGATGAAAGCAATACGATGAAAAGCAGAATAAAGAATGAAAACAGTTGGGTGCAAAGGATAAATAAATTTTTTATTCATAAAATTTTTTATTACAAGCATGTTATTACAAGGATTTTAGACTCCTACATCTAAGAATCCTTCATGCTTGGGGAGCTTTGTCTTTGCCATCTGCACCCTTCTTGGAGCTCTCACCCTGAGGAGGAGCCCGGAAACGGAAGTCAATTGCATCCGTCTCCGGCTTCTCTTTTGCCTCTTTAGCAGCACGGGCAGCAGCGGCTTTCCGAGCAGCCTTACGGCATTCCTCGGCATTATAGGCATCGCCCTCCTCTTCCCAGATGTTGGCCCAAGCTCTCCAACTGGCCTCTGTATATTCTGACATGGCCAGCTCACGCCCCCATGGAAATGGGGTAAAATCTTCACCCATTTCAGACAGAAGAAATTTCTTCGACATGGCGAATAATAATTTTCAAAGAATAAGTTGAAGAAGGAATGATCTACATTTACAATCAACCATCCTATTTATAGGGAGGTAAAACCAAGAGAGAGGGGGGTAAAGTTATCTTCGGTCAAAAAATCACAGTTCCCATGCAAAGAGAAGTAAAAGCTCAGTCAAAATTCTTTGACTCCAATGCAGAATTAAATGCTGGAAACAAACTCCCACAGTCAAATTTCCAAAGTCAAGGTAAACATTTTCCCACATATATTCACTACATACTTTGACACAAAAATACAAACACAAATCCATTTATAGTTCGCAACAAAAATATCGAATTCCCAAACACAAAAATTATCAACACAAAATGTTTTACAAACCAGACAGCGGACATACCCGCAGAGAGATTCCAAAACATGTCCGACCAAAACATTCTTAGCTAGTTACAAAAACTAAACTACGCCCAACGGGATGCGCTCAAAGGACCCTCCATACCCTTTAGCGGTTCTGTATCTTCATCTTCACTATTATACGCATTGGCTATGGCACCAAGGGTTTCTATCGCGACATCAGATTCTTCCGCCGTTCTAGCTCCAATAGCAGTATCAACTTGTTCCTTTTCAGCATCAACAGGCTGTACAGCGCTGTCCATTTCCGGATTTATCTCACTATGAACGACGGGTACTGTACTCAATAGCGGCACACCTTCTATTGCTAAAGGGCTCTCAACGGGCTTATCGCTATCCATACCAACCATCTCCATATTTGCGGTCTCTGCGACCACCCCAACAATGGCTACGTCAGCCTGGCACCCGACACTCTTTCTTCCGGTTTTCCCTAAGCGGGCTTTCAGGCCTCTAGCTTTGCGCTTTGCTTTCTTCACTTTGGCCTTTAATCTTGCGACCTCGGTTTTTAGTTGCCCAATCTCGGGCGAATTCTCAGCGGGCTCCTGCCGCTCTATAATAGCCTTGGCAGCCTCAGCCTTCACAATTTCCGCAAACTCGGCACTACTGCGGAACTTCAAAATAGCATTGGCTTCTGTTGGACGAGAATCAAGATGGGCCTCAGCTTCTTCAGCACGCTCTTTCTCAAATTTCAATAAGGTGCTCAAATTCTTCACCTGTTCAGACAAGCTAGCATTGGCGGCCTTTAGCTCTATCTTATCTTCCGCTAAAAAACGCCGCAGATCAGCACTATACTCATAGCTGGCTTTAAGGTCATTTCTCTCCATCTCAATTTCATGTAAAGCCCTGGCAGCATTATTCTTCAAGTATTTCTCAGCGGACAGCTCCTCCTCCAATTTCTTGATCCTCTGTTTCAAGGCAAGATTGCTACCACGGTACATGTTCCCACGAGCCATCAAACCAGTATACATACATTGATTCTGCAACACACACAAAAGAAATAAAAATCCAACTTACAAACAAATGGATTCAAGGCAATTTTACAAAATCATCTAAAGAACAAACAACAAAGAACTTACCCGTGCAGCATACTTTTGAGACAAACGGCACATTCGCTCCCAACTCAATTCATTCATCCGCACAAGATCATCATCGGTCATAGAATCAACGGAGAAGGTATTGGGCCCAGATTTAAAAAGAAAACCATAACCTGGACGGGATCCAACTTCTAGGTCATTTACCTCGTCGTCACTACTCGTGTAGAAGACAATCTCCTCTTCACCATTATCACCTTCGTCCTCAGTACCATCCTCAGACTCGTTCTCAGAAACATCTTCACTATCACCTTCATGATAATCTTCATCTTCATCTTCGCTATCGCCGTCAGCGGCCTCATTCTCAACAGGTTCCTCAATCACAACTTTCTCCGCAACAGCAGGCTCAACCACCTTAGTGGGCTCAATATGCCTTCGTTTGGAAGTGCTGGCTTCACCCACATTTTTCCTCTTCGAGCGACGCAGGGGCATCTCAGGACTCTCAGCTGCGGACACTTCAGTTGCTTTCAATACTGGCCCCTCATCTCTAACAGCGGGCGCATCCTCGCCGCGCTCAGTACTCACACTTACTTGCCCTGAGCCAGAAACAACCGTGACAGGTTTCACAACTAAACCGGGAAACTCTCTCCGATTAGCGGCCTCTTCAACTGGCAATTGAACATCAGCCCGCCTAGCAACAGCACTTTCACTTTCACTCTCAGAATCGAAAGCAAACTCTCTATCAAATGGCTCATCTTCACGCCTCTCAGCGGACCTCTCCATTTCATCTTCAACATCATACCCATCACCTTGGGCATCTTGCAGATCTTCCTCAGAATATCTACTTCCTTCGTTTTCTTCTTGCTCAGACTCAGCATTACTGGCAGGCACCTCTTCTTCTGCAACAACGGGCTCTTCATCATCGGCTTGTTCCATCCGCCCTGTACCAGCACCTTGCCCTGAAAGGTCAAAGGCATCTATAATGTTTTCTACCGCAAACATTCCACGAACCCGCTTAGGTCTGGGCGGCTAGAGATACATAAAATCAGCATACAGCTTAGCCTCTTGCTATAGAGACAAAGTGGGATGAGGCTCCAAATCCACTTTACGGGGATCCAACACTGCAAAGAAAACCACAAACAAAGCATCACATACAGAATATAAGAAGAAACCAAAGGGCAAAGACAAAACAAAAACTTACAACAATGTCTTCTTAAATCAACCGGGTCAATCAAATTACCCTCGTCCCATACCTCACCCAATGCCTTTACCAGTCTTACTAAATAATTTATCTCAACCTGGCTAAGGCGATTACGGTCTGTCCTGTACGAACACTCTACTTTCTTCACAAAATTCTTGTGCCAAGCCAACTCACCGCCACCAACTACCACAAACTCTTCCTGCCAGCCCGCCATACCTTTGGGAAAATTAAACGGACGAAATCCATTCAGAGCTTTACCAATACGAGTTTGCGACTTTACAAACTGTAGCTCATAAAAGGGTTTCGCACGGCTGGCTTTAACATCAAACAAACAGAAAAAAGCCCTGAACGTTGGCTGCTTGTTCAGCGCCTCGCAACTAGCTATAAACCAGTTAATGGACCTTATGGAATTGGGAGACATCTGAGCTAGCGGACAGCGAAAATACAACCGAAATAGATCCATCAAGAACTTGTGAGGAGGAAACCTTAAACCCGCCCTGAAATGGCTTAGGGGAATGCAGACAGAATCATCATCAAAGCGGTGATATAATTTCTCACCGGCCGCCGGACGTCTCCAAAAGTACCCATCTTCAATTCGCAACAACCGCTCAATATAATCACCCCAATCATCAGCTCTAAAGGTGCTGTCCTGTTGCAAATGAGCGAATTCAGCAAATTCCAAATCCATATCCGCCTTCGAGTAAGGGGTTGGCACCACATTGGTCGCCCGCCACAGACTTTCGCAACTTTCAAAGTACTGATAGCGGTTCCTCGGCAACACGGTTGTATAACCCAGTTGACCAATGTCCGCCCAACGCCCATACATGTTTACTAGGGGCCTCTTCTCTCCGGTAGCGGGATCAACAAATTCATCACCCATCTGCAGACAAAAGCAATTCTTCGGCTATCACCGTTACCAACAAAGAGGTACAATTTTCTATTCTAAACGAAACAAACATTTCATATTCTATTCCCTCCAGAAACAACAAAACCCTAAAATCAAAAACCTATATACACAAACACTAATGAATATATACACATTTATATACAAAATACAAACACCTCATGAACAATACGAAATCATACACCTATCACACGATTCAGGAAACGAATTGAAACTACTAAAAACACCGATAACAAATACACAATCAACATTCACATATTACGACCTTCTAGAGAGCATACAATCGCCTCACACTTACAAATATTCGAGACATGCAAACCAAAGATATAAACTCAATACCAGTCATATATGAAGAGACAAATTGCGTGATGAAAGGAAACAGAAATCACAAAAGAAAATTACAAAGGAATCTTACCTCAAATCTGGAGGTTATATATGGCTTCAATAGCAGAAATACTAAAGAAATCCGGTGCAAAAAGACCAACGAACTCGAAGAAAACAAAGCAAATGGAGAGAAAATAGCAAAGAAAGACAGTAAAAACCTTAACAATTGGTTCACACACCCATCTTTTATACGCGTGTGGCGCGTGTAATAAGGGTAAAAAGGTTGCAAAATTTTCGTGGATGGATAGGATTGCTCCACGTCACTCTTACAGCCGGTAGTAACTGCCTCGTTTCCAGCAAAACTGTCCACTATGCATTAACTTCCCACTCACTCATAACACATTACATCACAAAGGTACATTCTCTTTCCTCCCAAAGGTCATTTCTCATTAATACGCACTACAACTTATCATTTCACTTATTATTAACATTTAATATTATTCCCTCATTTATTTCAAAATTCTCATTTATTACCAATTATTGCATTTATTCACAAGCAATACAAAAACGTTTCAAATAACACACCCGTCAAGCACAGCAACCCGTTGTTAAAAAATCCCATATTTTCACAAATTTTTTCCAAACTCCTAAGTGTTGTCCGCCAACACTTGGGGGGCATATTTTCACAAATTTTTTCCAACTCCTAAGTGTTGTCCGCCAACACTTGGGGGGCATATTTTCACGAATTTTTTCCAACTCCTAAGTGTTGTCCGCCAACACTTGGGGGGCATATTTTCACAAGTCTTCTCTAAACTCTTAAGTGTTGACCGCCAACACTTGGGGGGCAGACAAGGTATCATTCTCAAAAATTTCCTCAAAAACAGAGCGGTATCTTTGCTTTCTCCTCCTCCTGTCCGCTAAACCGCACAGAAGGAGTGGGGGCAATGATAGGTACCCGCTGTAAGCCTACAGCGGGAACCCGCTGTAAGCAGCCCGCCATCAGCTATTGTTGCGCATCCACCTGTAACAAATACTCATTAATTACACATGTGTCATTTCATATTATCTTTACTAAAAACAATCCACTTGACAAACAAATATCTTCACAAATATATTTGCAAAATATCTTGTTACCTTGCTCACTAAGGCAGGGGACCATAAAGGCAACTAAGGGGACACAAAAGCATTCAAGCTATGACAAAAGCGGCTGTGTTAGAATCGAGGTATGTGGGAAAGGGACACTAATCACTGTTCCAATAGTGGCTCACTATAGCTTTAACGGCATAACAAGTGGGTCACCAAGTGGGTGAACAGTTATTAGAGGACCTAGCCTATAAATACCCCCATTCTACACACAAGGTGATATATACATTTTCAATAGCACAAAAATTACTATTCATTCTCTCCCTTTACACAGATACATTTTCACCCGTTTCGGTTATTATTATTTCGATTACTGATTCTCACACCGGAGGTGCTTGACGGCCACCACCCCCGGGCGAGCATTATTTTGCAGATACCCAAACTCAGGTGAAGTACCCCAGAACAGTGATCGGAAGCCATTAATCGACCGGATTATCACATAGACATGTTAGGTGGTCAAATTTGAAAAGAATACAATAAGCTTACTCTATCTTTTTTCCTGCTTCCAACAAAATTTGCCTAAACTTTCTTTGAGATCTTCACTGGTTAAGAGGTCGAAAATCTGACAGCTATTAAAAAATGTGGTGGAAAAGAATAAAGGTATTACGCTCTATCTTGCAAATGTACGGCGTGGATAAAATTAGTTCCATACTCTTAATCCATCTTTTTTGCTGAGTTCTTTTGTTTAAATTTTCTAGTCCGTTGTGCATAAGGAAGCCCAGTAGCTTTTCTGGTAAAGGCGCTGCTTCAAGGCACCAATCCCTTTCTCTGGAGATACTAAAAGCTATGTCCAGAAGCTCTTTTATATGTTGTAATTAAGTTTTGTGCAAATGCTCTGTTGCATGTTGTAACAAAAAACCAGATTTTTTTCGAAATACATGTGAGTCCATCAGTAACATTTCTGACAAATGAGAGAAACTTGTATCAACTACAAAGCCTTTATAAACGCCATAAATTTAGCAGTTCTTAAGAACAATAGCACACTTCTGCGCACCATAAACTAAAAAACAGAAAGAACTACTCAACTACAAGCTAATCTTTTAGCTTTAAGGGATATGAAAACAGATTCAAGTTTCAATACACAATCACAGGCTTGGTTGGGCTGTTAGAACTTAAAAAGGCACTTCCACTTTCAACATACTTGACAATTATCTACACTAATCAGCTGTAAGCATAAAGTAGTAGTCCGATTAGACTCTATAAGATGGATTTGGAATATAAGAAAATCAACAAAAACAACTCAAATTGCAAGTGGAAAGCTGCAAGATACTTCAAATTACAAAGAAATGCTATTTTTTCACTTGTCATGTTAACTATAATTCAATGAAATTACTTCTTTACTTCAAACTGTGCTTGCGACATCACTCTCGAGTCTCACACTCCCATCTTCAGTTTTTTTAAACTTTTCATAAAACTGCAAAACTTTTGGGTGTGCCTTGATCTTTGAAGGACTGAAACCAGATATATGAAGGCCATCTAAACTTCTAACACGTGAAAGTGCAACATAGACCATCCCATAACCAAATGCACGAGAAAGATCAGTATGAATGCGGTCGAGAGTCATGCCCTGACACTTGTGAATGCTTAAAGCCCATGACAGCATGAGGGGAATTTGCTTTCTTCTAGCAACAGCCACTTCTCCATTCATTACAACCCATTCTTCGGGTTCAATGATCCAATCACCAGGTACTGAATCAAATTTAACTATAGGTAACATATGACATTTGCAAATATCTTGAAGTGATGCAACATTCTCTTTGAAACCTACAACTGTACCAGTGGCACCGTTAACAAATTTCCTCTGAGGGTCGAGATTCTTAGTTAACATCACCCTCGCACCAATACAGATTTCAAGCTCATCCGGTGCAATCACATGTTTAAGCTGTCTCTTCCATTTGTCAGCACCCTCATCAAGAGCACGAAAGACATATACCTGCCTACCTAAGCTTTCTAAACGGTTCGTGTTCACTTTACATACATCATCATTCCTCGGAAAGAAACGGGCAATTGATGGATCTGGCTCTGTTCCCACCGAACATTTCTCTAAGAGTTGCAAGTCATCCTGATCAACCTCTCCTTTCCGTATACCCTGCAGTAACTTTATAAGTTGAGCATCCGACTGCCTAAAAACAGCAGTAAGTTCAAATTGCACATCAAAGCTCTGATCCCAGCATTCAGCTTCAAATGCATATTCTTCCGCATCCAAACGCTTGCTATTAACTGGGGGTAACTGAAAGAAATCCCCACTCACAACTAATTGTAAACCTCCCCACATTTTAAATCCGCCTCTAACATCTCTAGCAACATATTCAAGCCCGTCAAAAAACTTGGCATCAATCATACTAATTTCATCTATAACCAAAGCCCTAACCTTATTCCACCTCCTGTACGCATCTCTATTGCTAACAACACTATCAATCAAAGACTGACAATCGCCCTCTCCCAACCCGACCCCCGCAAAAGAATGAAGGGTCTGCCCTCGAATGGCACACGCCGCCACTCCAGTAGACCCCGTAACAGCAACACGAGACCGCCCATGAATTTTCTTCAACTGCCTAATGATTTGCTCTAATAAAACTGTTTTACCAGTACCAGCTGACCCAGATATGAACACAGACTGCCCTTTCGATACGCAATCAAGAACCTGTCTCTGCTCATCAGTCCACTTAATTTTTTTCCTACTAGGCCTTTTAACTTTAGGGTTTAAGGCTTTGGTGCTTAAACGCCTATAGCTATATTTTGCTATAGCACAAGAGATTAACTTCATGATGAACTCAACAAATCTTCGCATTCTTACCAACCCATTTCCACATTTGTAAAGAAAGTTACAAACTTTGTATCATTTGGGTATTCAAACTTATATTTTCCAATTGGGTATTCAAGATTTGGGCAAAAAATTAGGGCTTTTAACAAAATATAAACAGAAAAAAGCTAGGCAATAAAAATGAAGAAAAGACTCTGTGGGCTCACCATTTGGTCGGTTACCGAACCGACCCACAACCAAATTGTTAAGATTTCTGGAATCGAATCCAATCGAATGAAATCAAATTTATACGGGATCTAGTTATTTCGGTTCGATTTTTGAAAATTGATTTTTTTTAAAAAAATATTTTTTTTAAATGAAATGTAATAAAAACTAATAAACTGAACTTTTGATAAAACATGAATACCTGAAAAAAAAAATCAAATATAAGCACAATATTAAATCAATAAGGTAACAACTACTGCTAAATATTAATTTTAAAAATATCTATTAAGAAAAAACAATTGTATATTGTATATCACAAAATATGATACAAACTAATAGAATATGCATAATTAAACTATTAAGTAGATCTAGCAATTCGTTCGTTTCGTATACTTTCGTGTTTCGTGTTTCGTGTCAAATCCAAAACACACCCGTTAAGGATTCGTTTCGTTTCGTTTCGTGTTCGTGTACCTTTATTTCGTGTACATTTCATGTCGTATTTCGTGTAATTTTTGAATAAAAATAAAAATATTTAAATATTAATATTTTACTAGTCGAGTCTTAAGTCAATATGTCATAAGAAAGGAAGTGTGCTTAAGTTTTATGAAACTAAAATTTGAAACTGTTTTATATTTATCTTATGTAAAAATTATATATAAAATATCATTTTAAAATATGTATTCATATAATTTTAATAAAATTATTTAAATATTTATTTATTTCGTGTATTTTCGTTTCGTGTACCCAAGGGAAAACTCAAAACCGACACTAAATTCATCCGTGTAATTTCGTGTTCGTGTACTTTCGTGTTCGTGTACCACAAAGTTCAACCCAAACCCATAATTTTCGTGTCGTTTTCGTGTCGTATTTTCGTGTCGTGTACGAAATTGCCGGCTCTCCGATTAAGCTTGTGGCCGTATTGGCCTCTTCCTGCAAGTGTGTTGTGATCTTCGTACTGCTGCCTACTGTGTTCATTTGCCATTTTGTGGTTATTAATGCTTGTTGAGATATATGTTAATATATATTATTGTGAGAAAATATGGAGAATTATCTTTATTGTATTATTAGTAAATAGGGAGAGTTCACTTAATGTATTAATTTTCATTATTGAGAATTAGGGATTTGCTATATAAATAACTATGATGTATTGTAATAAACTTGAGGCAAGTGCCTCCACCATTTTGAATGAGAAGAGAATTTGGGACTATTTTATCATGGTATCAGGGCCTAGGTTATCCCCGTAAGAGTTTGTGGGTACGAAGGAAAATCAAACCTATGTGAGTTCGTGGGTGAGAGAAAAAAATCCCGCGAGAGTTCGTGAGTGAGATGAAAAAAGATCCTACAAGAGTTTATGGGTGAAAAAAAAAACTACGAGAGTTCTTGAATGTGGAAGAAAAGGAAAATTTTGATTATGAAGTTGAAGACAAGACGAAAGCAAGACGATGAGATGATGGATTTGTGGAAAAAACTGTCCTAAACGACGACAAGAAAAACTTTGAGAAGAATTGTGACAGCGTAAACAAAAATGGCGATGAGGACAAAGATGATGAAAACGAGGATGAAAATTGATCGCAACGAGAAGCTGATTCAAGCGGATGATTATGATGATTGAAGTGGATGATTCAAATTTTTTTACAATTTTGGCAAACTCTCGATTGAGTATCGTGAGTTTGAGGGGGGATGTTGAGATATATGTTATTATATATTATTGTGAGAAAATATGGAGAATTATCTTTATTGTATTATTAGTAAATAGGGAGAGTTCACTTAATGTATTAATTTCCATTAATGCTCGATTACTTGTCAAAGTTGCTCTATTTGCCCCTTAGAGGGTTGTTGCCCTTTAGTGGGTTTTGTTGCAATTCGAAGCATTTCATCATGATTCCATCAGGATTTGCTTTTCTTTCGGATAATGTTTACAAGTGCTGTCAAGCTTTCATTCTGCCCTTCCACAAGGATTTGTTTCCAGAACTTGCTGTCAAGAAGGTCTGCTAATTACAGTTTCTGATGGTGGTGTACTTGCCATTAGACCTGGCAAATCGGGTAAACGGATCGGTTTCGGATCGGATATGTTTCGGATCGGATCCACTTTCGGTTAAGGTACTATTTAGAGCCTGTTCGGTTCGGATCGGATCTGATTCGGTTCGGATCCACTTTCGGTTAAGGTACTATTTAGAGCCTGTTCGGTTCGGATCGGATCTTATTCGGTTCGGGTAAAATTCGGATTAAAATCGGATAAATTTTGGATTAAGATCGGATCAAATTGGGTTCGGTTCTCTTTCGGATTTTTACTGTTCGGATCGGATTTTGTTTGGATGTAGGAACATTCGGTTCGGATCGGATTGTCGAGATATATCTAATTTTTTGATGTACCCAAATTTTCCAAAAACCAAAAAATTATTTTGGCTTGAGATCTTAGCAATGAACAACTAAATTGACTAGTACTAGTAACTAGTGCTTTGTTACGGCTTTTTGTTTCGTTTTAAAAAAAATATTTCTCGACGATCCAACTATCAGATGTCAAAATATATCTAATTTAGTGATATTCGCAAATTTTCAAAAATAAATTAATTAATTTGGTTGGAAATCTTAGTAGTCAACTACCGAATTGACTAGTACTCGTAACTAGTGTTTTGTCACGGATTGTTATTCTATTTTTAAGAATAATTTCTCGACGATCCAACCGTACGGATCTCAAGATATATCAAATCTAGTGATATTCCCAATTTTCAAAAAATAAAAAATTAATTAGGTTGGAGATCCTAGTAGTCAACTACCGAATTGACTAGTACTCGTAACTAGTGCTTTGTCATGGACTGTTGATTCTACGTTTTAAAAAATATATCTCGACGATCAAACCATACGGATCTCAAGATATATCTAATTTAGTGATATACCATAATTTTCAAAAAATAAAAAATTAATTTGGTTGGATATCTTAGTAGCTACAAAATTGACTAGTACTTGTAACTAGTGCTTTGTCACGGATTGTTGATTCTATTTTTTACAAATTATTTTTCGACGATCCAACCGTACGGATCTCAAGATATATCTAATCTAGTGATATTCCCAAATTTTTAAAAAAATAAAAAATTAATTTGCTTGGAGATGTTAGTAGTCAACTATTAAATTGACTAGTACTCGTAACTAGTGCTTTGTCACGGATTGTTGTTTCTATTTTTTAAAAATAATTTCTTGACGATCCAACCGTACGGATCTCAAGATATATCTAATCTAGTGATATTACCAAATTTTTAAAAAATAAAAAAATAATTTGGTTGGAGATCTTAGTAGTCAACTACCGAATTGACTAGTACTCGTAACTAGTGCTTTGTCACGAATTGTTGATTCTATTTTTTAAAAATTATTTCTCGCTGATCCAACCGTACGGATCTCAAGATATATCTAATTTAGTGATATTCCCAAATTTTCAAAAAAAAAAAATTAATTTGGTTGGAGACCTTAGTAGTCAACTACCGAATTGACTAGTACTCGTAACTAGTGCTTTGTCACGGATTGTTGATTCTATGTTTTAAAAACAAAATCTCGAATATCCAACCGTACGGATCTCAAGATATATCTAATTTAGTGATATTCCCATATTTTCAAAAAATAAAAAATTAATTTGTTTGGAGATCTTATTAATCAACTACCGAATTGAATAATACTCGTAACTAGTGCTTTATCACGGATTGTTGATTCTATTTTTTAAAAATTATTTCTCGACGATCCAACCGTACGGATCTCAAGATATATCTAATATAGTGATATTCCCAAATGTTTAAAAAATAAAAAATTGATTTGGTTGGAGATTTTAGTAGTCAACTATCGAATTGACTAGTACTCGTAACTAGTGCTTTGTCACGGATTGTTGATTCTATTTTTTAAAAATTATTTCTCAACGATCCAACCGTACGGATCTCAAGATATATCTAATCTAGTGATATTACCAAATTTTTAGAAAATAAAAAATAATTTGGTTGGAGATCTTAGTAGTCAACTACCGAATTGACTAGTACTCGTAGCTAGTGCTTTGTTACGGATTGTTGATTCTATTTCGTAAACATTGTTTCTCGACGATCCAACCGTACGGATCTCATGATATATCTAATCTAGTGATATTCCCCAATTTTCAAAAAATAAAATTTTAATTTGGTTGGAGATCTTAGTAGTCAACTACTGAATTGACTTGTACTCGTAACTAGTGTTTTATCACGGATTGTTAATTCTATTTTTAAAAAAATATATCTCGATGATCCAACCGTACGGATTTCGAGATATATCTAATTTAGTGATATTCTCAAATTTGTAAAAAATAAAAAATTAATTTGGTTTAAAATCTTAGTAGTCAACCATCAAATTGACTAGTACTCGTAACTAGTGTTTTGTCACGGATTGTTGATTCGATTTTTTTAAAATTATTTCTCAACGATCCAACCGTACGGATCTCTAGATATATCAAATCTAGTGATATTCTCAAATTTTTAAAAAATATAAAATTAATTTGGTTGGAGATCTTAGTAGTCAACTAACGAATTGACTAGTACTCGTAACTAGTGCTTTGTCACAGATTGTTGATTCTATTTTTTAAACATTATTTCTCGACGATCCAACCGTACGGATGTCCAGATATATCCAATCTAGTGACATTCCCGAATTTTCAAAAAATAAAAAATTAATTTGGTTAGAGAACATAGTAGTCAACTACCGAATTGACTAGTACTCGTAACTAGTGCTTTGTCACGGATTGTTGATTCTATTTTTTAAAAATTATTTTTCGACGATCTAACTGTACGGATCTCAAGATATATCTAATATAGTGATATTCCCAAATTTTCAAAAAATAAAATATTAATTTGGTTGGAGATCTTAGTAGTCAACTACTGAATTGACTAATACTCGTAACTATTGTTTTGTCCCGGATTGTTGATTTTATTTTTTTAAAATTATTTCTCGACGATCCAACCGTACGGATGTCAAGATATATCTAATTTAGTGATATTTCCAAATTTTCAAAAAATAAAAAATATTTTTAAAAAAATACATGTGTCAAAATTTATTAAATAAGACCGAATATGTCAAAATTAGATATATCACTTATATAACGCTTCCATAACCGTTATGGAAGTGAATGCACTCACTTAGACAACGCTTCAATGAGCGCTATAGAAGTGAATGCACTTTAATTTCTGCCCAGAATATGCAGAATTTATTTATTTATTTTTTTTTGCTAATTATGTGCAGAATTTATTAATTTATATTTGCAAATTGAATTAAAATATTATTATAAACAAAATATCATAATCAATATTCAATGACAATAATAAATATATAGCAAATTAGAAAATATAAAAATTGACAAAAACAAATAAAGGTCAAGAAAATATTAATCAATATATAATTATTTTATTGGATATTTTTCGATTCAGTTATTTTTAGTTTCGGATTTACATCGGATTCAAGTCATATTCGGTTCTGGTAAATTTTTATCGGATTTGATCGGTTCTGATTATAATCGGATACATGGTCATCATTGGATACAGTATTTCGGATAATTTTTGGTTAAATTTCCGGTTCGGTTAATTTTCGGATCGGGTCAAATCGGTTTTCGGATCGTTATCGGATTTGATTAAATTGAACCGGTTTCGGTTCGGATTCGGATTGTTTCGGTTTCGGATACAATTTCGGATAATCTATTTCGGATCCAATTTCGGATTCGGTTCCACATATTTCGGTTCGGTTTTTCGGATCCAGATCCATTTTGCCAGGTCTACTTGCCATTCTGTTTGATCTACTTCAAGTTGGATGTTTGCATTGCTTTACCACATCCAACTTGAGGAGGGATGTTACATATATCAAGCCTTATATCAAGCGTATCCTGCCTATCCTTGCTGTCATGAAGCTGCCCAGCTCATCCTATTAGTTAGTCTATATATAGTCTCTTTAATCTCTCATATTGTAACTTGATAATTCACAATGTAGTCTATTATACTTACCTTCTCTGTGTAACAAACTTTATATTCAGTTATGTAAATGTACAGTTTATATCTTCATCTTCTTCATTGTTACACTCCATGATTAATGGAGCTTCATTACTGCATATTACTCCGTATAAAAGTGACTGGGACTTTGTTGAATGTTGTAGCCAAAATGGACTATGGTTGTGTCAAAGATAATTAATTTACTTCAAAAATCTCAGACTGAATTGCAATAGACACTAAAGATGATAAAATTACTGGCAAGTGGGAGAATGTAACAAATGGAGTAACTAACTCTTTCTTGATTGCCTAATATACCATTTGCATAGACACCAAACTTCTTTCTTATGGTAATCAAGTCGTGATAAAAAAGGCATGATGCAGTCTACCTAATAAAATTTTGGCACTTACATAGAAAAAGAACTGTTTTTAAATGTCTTGTTATCGGCTATGTCCCCTCTCTTCTAAAATAATTACTGGTCGACATCATCCACCTATAGCACTGATAAACAGTACAATTAGACAAACATGTATAAAATCCGAAGCTAGCAAAGAGAACGTAACTCTCCCTCATCTATGATCCTACAACCAAACAAGTTGTTATACATACACATAATTGCATATAATTATTGATAAATGTAACAGAACTGAGATTTGTCAGGAATATGTAATTCGACCTAATCTAGAACTAGTACAAACAAACAATAAGTTGCTCACATGCATAAATATGTATTCATCAGTAGGTGTTCCGCACACTGCACACATATAGGTATAGTTGCTAGCTAAGAACATATTTCTGTTATAAGCATGGACGGAAAGAGAACAGTGTGTGTGACCGGAGCATCAGGGTATATCGGATCGTGGCTTGTAATGAGACTTCTAGAAAGACGGTACCATGTTAGAGCTACCGTCCGGGATCCTGGTATGAATCACCAGTCATGCATGTAATTATTTTCTTTCCATCATGATCATAAATCTTCCTTTTGATTGTCAACTGAAAAGGTGTTTGGAAATTGCACCAGAAAGTGACAAGTTCCTTATCACAGTGTTCCCGTCACCCACATCTATCCTGTAGGGTTTTAAGTGGGGCAGGGATCTTGGGTGTTTAATGGGGTTAAGGACAAAAATAACAAAAATCTGATCCATTGTTACAGGAATAACACTGCGCTCAAATTTGGCCAAAAATACCAGTCAATTATGCATTTGTAACCAGGGTAATAGATATTACGTATTTATAAGAGGAATAACAGGGCTATTACGCATTTATAAGAGGAGTAATAGGTCTTATTACGCATTTAGTAGTGGGGTAAATGGCTATTAGGCAATTTTGAAATGAGTAACAAATTGTCCTTGCTTCTTTATTGTTTTATATCAGATACGTGACTTCCATCCACCGGTCCTCCACTCTCCTCGATCTCGGTCGTCTCCGACTTTCTTCATCCTCGTCACCGGCACCTCCTTCATCACCACCGCCTTCCGATTCTCAAAACCTCTCATCATCCTACTCTCTCCACCATCACCACTAACCGACAAATTCAACCACCGCGACTCAATCTCATCACTCATCTTCTCAATCTCATCTCCTTTCGCCTGAAACAGCTGCCTCGTGATCAACTCTCGCACCAACTTCAATTCACTTCTCTACATCAGCACGACTCGTCGATGTTATGCCGATGTTATCTAGCTTTTCTTTTATTACGCATTTGTTGGTGACTTAATAGATGGGTATTATTGGCCATATATATACCTGAGATGTGTTAATTTGGTAATTGAAGTTTAAAAACTATGGTAAATATGTCATTTTTTCTGTTTAATGTTACTAGATGATAGCCCGTGCGAAGCACGGGTCGAAATAATTTATTAAAATTGATCATTTTTTATTAAATTTTATAGGAAATATTTTATTTATCATTAAAAAATACTATAAAAATGATAAAAGTACAAAATAAATTTACGATATTTATGGAACTCAGTAGTTTATAAAAAAAGAATTGTAATTACATCAAAATTCCAATATTTCTAGAAGACACAAATTTAGAAGTAAGTATCATTAAAACGTGATTTCAATTACAAATAAGATATTAGATGATAAGAGCCCGAGAAAATTTAATTAAATTGATCATTAATTTATTATAAAAAATTACGTTGTTTACAAAGAATTTGCTTATTAATAAAGGTCATTTTATATATTATTTATTTAAGTTTATTTAAGAAAATTGAGAAAAAAAACTAAATGATTCCGATATATACGTTAAAATGTACATGATTATGATAAATACGTTATTTGTGAACTAAATAGAGTTATACTAAAAATTACAATTATAATAGTATTAACAATTTATTATTTTAATAAAAAATAATATATAATCCTTGGAGAAATAGAAATCTTATGGGTGGAACCAATTTTTGGTACCGAAGTACCACTAAAAATGTATTTCGTTTGTTAGAGATAAGCATGTCACCGTAGATTAACATTTGTATTCGTAGTCTTTTTTTTATTAAGTTGTAATAAAAAAAATTATAATTGTAATATAATTTATTTATTTATTTTATAAAATAACATAGAATTCTAGAGAAAATAGGAGTCTTGGGGTGAAACCAAAATATGGTACGAACCAAATTTGGTATAAAATAGTACATTAAAAAGGGGTTTTGTTATTAATACACGTTATAGATATAGATTTATTTATTATTTATTTAAGATTATATTTTAAACAATCAAGAAAACATAACATACATGGTTCTGGTTCTAATATATACGTTATTTGTACAATTCAGTAATATTATAGTAAAAGAATTATAATTATAACAAAATTCCAAACAATTGTTTTAGATTAGAAAATAATATGAATTTTAGGGGAGTAGGAATCTGTGATGAAATAAGGGTGAAACCAAATTTGTTACGAAAATATCATTAAACAAAAATTTATTAATAAAGGTTATAGATTCGTTAGTGTTTTATCAAATGTTATACGATCTGGCTACGTATTCGTTGGTGTTTTATCAAATATATTTCGTTGATTTCGCTTATTAATAAAGGTTATAGACGGGATCTCATAGAGATATTTAGTCCGGGCAAAATATTTTACGTCCTTGCCTCATTCCCCATTTTAACTGGAGGGTTCCCCATTTTCCCCGACGCATTAGAAACCTATATATCTCTCATTAATACTGATATTTTATGTTCACTAGTTTATAATTGTGTTGTCTAGAGTTTTAATTTTTTGTAGATTGCATCCAATATTGCACATGTTTATGTAAATTGGTATCAATAAATAGTATCACTAGTCTTCTAACTTTTCTCACAACGATCACTCGGTGTAAAGAAAAAGAAAAAGAAAAATAAATTTAGGGAGGCGAAGTGCTAGGTAGCTAATCTTTCAGTAGCTCGATTTTCTCTATCATGTTATTAGTCTAAGGTTTTTAGAAAGCTTATACACACACATACAACACAGGCATTGTCTTCCTAAATTTTATTTTGAAGTTCTTGCCATCAAAACATCAGGTGTCTACTTGCTATACCTTCCTCATAAAATTACTTTTTTTTTTATTTAGATAATGAAGCTCCTTAATTAAACTTAAGAAAATGTGCAGGAAACGAGAAGAAGGTAAAGCATCTGTTGGAGTTGGCAAACGCTAGTACACACTTGACCTTGTGGAAGGCAGATCTAGCTGAGGAAAGTAGTTATGACGATGCATTTCAAGGTTGTGAAGGTGTCTTCCATGTGGCCGCCCCTATGGAACTTCTTTTCCATGACCAAGCTACGGTATATATACCACCACTTCTCTCTGTTTTATTTCTAATAACCATATTGCTCTGTTTTGCTTAGTCTAATGAAATTTGAAAATTTAGCAGAAACTATCCATGGTATGTATTTTTAATCTGCATACGAAAAACCAAATATTTTTGGGAGCTCTAGTACAATGTTGTATCGATAATTTTGCTAAAATCTTTAAGTGTTGTTAGACGGACTTCATATGTACATCATGCTTATCATGTAGTACTATTTTGTTTATACATTATGTATATGCGCAGAAAGAAGAGATAGAATCAGCAACATTGAATGGGCTAATGAACGTAATGAGATCATGCTCTAAGGCCAACACTCTGAAGAGGTTCCTCTACACCTCAACCACAGGAACCATTGTCATGCAACCTCAACCGCCACTCAACGAGTACACCGAGGACCTTTGGTCCGATGTTGACTTCTGCTATGATACTAAGATGCATGCATGGGTGAGTTTTTTCCGCAAATATTTTTTTTGTACTAATGTCAATGCAGGCCAAAGTTTTGATAGAATTTTTTTGAGTTTGGACTACTGATTCCTGTACTAATAAGGAGTAGTGTACATAAGTTAGCCTCATTTACTGTTTTGGGGGATTTAGTTTCTGCTGCTGAAATACAGTACTCAGCAAGTTCGAGTCACATACAAATAATTACAAGAATTCATTCTAAGGGTAAGTGTATGAACCGACGAACTGCAGAAGTATTTGGCAGCAAAAACTGTGGCTGAGAAAGCTGCATGGAAATATGCTGAAGAAAATGGGATTGACATGGTCACTGTTCATCCTTCCCTTGTGTTTGGTCACTTTATAAGTCCTTGCACAGGCTATAGTATCGACATTGCAATTTCCTTATATACTAGTAAGTTAATTTCGTGAATATCCTTTAAATTTATTTTATCAATACTCTATACGTTCTTTGTCAAACATTGGTTTATTCGTATATTTATAGATATGTACCTCTTGAATTATAGAACTAAATTATGTTACAAATGATTACATTATAGAGGATAAAGCTACCATGGCTTCATCAAAGAGCTTGAATGGAACAACCGCTGTGCATCTGGATGATATATGCAATGCTCACATTTACCTCTTTGAGCATCCTCTAGCTACGGGAAGATACATTTGCTCCACACATACTTTTAACATCTTTGACATTGCGCATTCACTTAGTCTCAAGTACCCCGACAGAGATATACCAACTGAGTACGTACCAAAGTATAATTAATTTCCTCAGTTACTAGTTCTGTATTTACCATTTTATTCTCCACACTAACAATTTACAATGATAATTTATTCTGATTTTGACTAGATTTGAGGGCTTAGACAAGTCACCAAAATCTATCCCTTGTTCTTCAAAGAAGCTGATGGACATTGGTTTTGAGTTTGCACACAAAACCAAAGGTATGGGTGACTTGTGCGCTGAAACTATTGAATCTTGCAGAGAAAAGGGTTTGCTTTGATCTGATTTAAGAATGAAGCAGAGAAGATGTGTATACGTTTGAAGGCTTAAATCAGGCATCACAATGAAATTCAAGCAGCAGATACTTGTATGTTTACTATTTGGTACTCTTCTCTAATACTTCTACGCTTACTAAGCCCAAGACCAGAACTGGTACCAGGCTCTATGTTACAAGAATATTGTGGAGTATAAAGTTAACCAATTGGCCTTGATGGCAATATTAATACAAAAATTATAAAATAAGTAACTTCCCCAATTTCTAAATATATACACATCTGTATCTTGGGAAGAAAATTTAGGTAGCAAGCTTTCTCATGTCCCTTGTAAAAAGGACCAATATATCGAGAAAAAATTTCTTGGTAGCAACATTTTAAAAGTATATATATTAAAAAAAAAAAAAAAGAGTTGAGACCTTCTTGCATTTGTAGAATGTTAGAAGAAGAAAATAAAAAATTGAAGGTTAACTACAGTTAGTCCGAAGTTCTCCTCAAAAGTTAGTTTGTCCCCCTTTCACTGTATATTTTTTTTTTAATGTAGCCTACTGATTTTGTGTGTTCCTCATCCTATTGACATATGGGGAGCATTTGTAAATTTACTAGTTCATGATAAATGCAGCTAACATGAGTATTCTTCCCCTTTGTTTGAATACATTATCATATGATTCGTGTCATTCTTTTCTTCCTGAGGGTAAGTAGATATTCTATAACCAGTACCTACTATGTGTCCATCACTGTAAAATGTAAATGTTCTTTATTTAATCTTTGCTTTGCTCGCGTAGATATATATGTGAAGGTATTTGTATACTAATCAAATAATGCTAGGTGACAGCTTAAGGAGTAGGTAGCTAAACAATAGAATACAATGGCTTCACACCTTCTGCAACTATTAGTTGGGAGTTCAATCTGATGGACCCCTCCTCCCACAATATTTACTCCATCGGTATTTCAATTCTGCAGCCACTAACCTGTAGCACAAATAATGCTCATCCAGTTAAATCTGGCACAAATAGTGTTCATCTGGTTAACTCTGGTTTTTCGGCATGTTAAGACACACTCAAATTATATCGTAAATTTACCCTATCCAGAATATCATGATACTGACTGATAACTTAGGATCAGCTTTACATATCTGTGATTAACATGTTGTGGAGGGTGGAAAGTGTTGCACATAACAATGTCACTGGAAAAGAGGGTTCAGGGAAAAAAAAATTGATTATTGCTTGGTAACTAAACGAATAAAGTTCCAAGTTAAAGGCCAAAAAAAAAAAAAGCTTAGTTTTTTTCTTTATCAAAATTAAGTTGAAGATTAATTGTATTTTTATGAAAAAAGTTTTAACTACTACTCTTTTGCAAAGCTCAAATTGCACCTTTTCCACAAACACATTTTCACCTCATCTAGCTCATATGAAAAAAATGTTGTGTGGTATTGTCAATACGATACTTTTTGCCAGAGAAGATGGAAAAAATATTTATAGGCTGTGATTAACAATTTGAAACGCGCTCTTAGATGTTTCATGGCCAATTTTACCAAAACAAGTAGTTAGCAAAAGACGCTATAAAGATTTTGTAACTTCAACCCTTCCTCACCATACCAACAATAATGGTGTCTATAATTTAAGAATATATATGGAGATTAGAAGAGTTTGAACCTGAGTTTAGTTATAATTTCAAATAACCAACTCTCTACCAAAATCTCAAGGTGTTAATTAGAAGTTACTAATTTGATCAAATATCATTTACACATCATAACCGCAATTATTAAACTTACAATGTTACAGCATCCTGAATTATGCACCTAAAATTCTTATTCCTCTTAGCATGAACAATACATTTTTTGGCAACATCTATTTTAAATTGGTTGGAGATGATCTCTGGACTGAAGAAAGTTACATCACTCTGGTGTTATGGGTTAATTAAGTTCTTATAAACATTCTTGATTTTAGCTATACGTATTTTAGCACCACCATTGGACTTGCTCTCATGCATAGTTCAGGGACTAATCGTATAGCCTCCTCTGGTCCATTTCATATAAAGTCGTACGTAGTGGAGCAGTTGATTGGTTTAATTATTTGATCATTTTACAAATCACTGGGAATGGGATACTAAATCTGTCAATCTTGCGACTCTGAAGAGATGCCGCCCAGTGACTGTTCTTAGGTGTTATCAATTCCTTCATCCTCCCTCTGATCTGGTTGGTATTCATTTATTGTAGAAAGTAAATTGCTTTCCTTGCTGGCATGAATGCAAATAAATGTTGAAGAAATGATCAAAACTCATCCAAAGAAATAAAAATAAAAAGGAAATCATATTCATCCTAGTAGTAGTTGATTTTCAGTAGATTCATTCCTTTTCATTTCTTATCATAGCCTCGTTCCCCCTACGTGACCACATTTAAGTTTTTTATTATATCACTCACTGGAATTTAATGTTCAGGTGCAGAGCATGGGGTTGAAAGACAACAAGCAAGATCTATTTTGCATTAATAATAAATTTGTGTTGGCACTGAGACTAAAGATCTAGTGATACTCAGATGTAGGTTTTTGGTTATCTTCAGTAATAATCCTAAGTATCACTTAGACTCTGAAGTCTGAATATTGCATCGAACGAGGTCTGTGTCATTCCTATATTTCATCAACATCTGTTTCTGTAATTGCAGCTGAGTATTCACGGAAAACTTTGTGTAGTTGTCATCTTGTCACATATACATTTATAGTACAAAACGAAATCCTTGGTATAAACTTTTTATGATGAATGTACACCTCTCTATGGTGCCTCCCCCCCCCCCCCACACACCTAAACAGGGGGTGAACTCTTTGGACTGATCTTAGTATCCAGACCCGAATTTTGTTCTTAATTGCCAAACTCCTGGATAAAAAATTCTGGGATTGTGCTTGGAAACAAGGAATTCTTTTCAAATGATAAATTTCCAATGACATAAATTGTGTACTTATCATTTCAAATTCTCAAATTTGAACTTACAGATGAATGCAATATAACTGATCCAAATTCAAATGCAATTTTAACATCGAGACATGTAATACTAATTTGAACCAGATGTATCATTTAAAATGAAATTCTAGAGTTCAAACACAAGCTTGTTTATTTACGAAGTTTATCAAGTAAATTGATAGTATACCAAACATGCCTGTATAAACATAGCCAATTCCTGGCATGAATTAACATCAAGTTTTGACACTTGATTTCTGTGTTAAAATTGACTATTTTAATCAACCTTTGGTGTTAAGATTAAACACGCAATAGGTAAACTACAGCAATATCATAAACAGAAGTTGCTCGACTCAAATGACAGCTAGAATATCAGGATACATAACAGCCTTGTCCAAGTGCTGAATTTTAACCAGCTGGTGTCATCTGCATTTTATCAGTTCTCCAGTATCTTATCGTAACTGTTCTGCATTTAGTTTGTAATTTCTCTGTTTATTGATTTTACTCTCCAGTCTTGATGCTGGTTTTTGGTTTAGTTACTTGGCACTGGACATCAATGTGCTGTTCGTAATTGTTTTTCTGATAGATATAGAGTTCATTGCTTTTTTGGCAGCTGCTTGTGATTTTTAGTTCATATTTACAAACGAATAGGAAATGCCTTGTCATGACCATTTAAGCGGAAACCAACATCTAATTGATTTTGATGATACCACATCATTGGTAAAATCAAATTAGTATAATTAAAACTTAAGAAAATCCATCATAATATTATTATACATCACAAATCACTGACAACACACGAATTGCATTTATAAGAAAATAAACACACCAGACCTAATACAATGCATTATATGTAATGATGATAAACCAAAAAGAGAAACAGGTCTTAGTTAACTAGTTCTTCATCTTTAGCCGACCCTCATTTGCCATTTGAAATTTATGCGCTTGCTCTGCTGCAGCCAAGTTGGAGCCAAGTGAGGAAATAAAACTATTCCTAACTTGATTGGTTGTGAAAGGAAACCTCCTGATAACCATGGAGTTTAGCAAAGAAGCTGCCCCCTCTCTGTATAGCGCGCCATATCCATCGTTACGGGTGTTTGAAAGTGCTTGTACTAAATTGAGTTGAGACCCCAATCCTGGTCCACCGCCAGGTAAACCAAATGCTCCACCTAACGTCGCGCCATAGAAGCCGAAAAGGCCCCATATCAATGTTGGGTGAGTACTCCAGTAACTGCAATATTCAAATCCATAACATTTGTTTAGTAGTTGCACTTACTGTATAGCACCATAATTGCAGCAAAAGTATGGAGCTATTTGGTGTTTATAGTGACAACTGAGCTCCTTACTATACTATCGTGACTCACATGCATGGAAAGGGTGATGAATTTGGATCAATGCCGGTTCCAGGGTCAATATATGGAGTAGTCGGCGAGCTTCCATATGTTGGTGTTGTAGGGTCAATTGTCGGTGGACTTCCATATGTTGGTGTTGAAGGGCTAACTGGATCAACTGATGGAGTAGTCGGATTTCCATATGTTGGTGTAGAAGGGGTGACCGGGTCAACTGATGGAGTAGTTGGACTTCCGTATGTTGGTGTAGGAGTGACTGGGTCGACTGATGGAGTAGTTGGGCTTCCATATGTTGGTGTTGAAGGGCTAACTGGATCGACTGACGGAGTAGTCGGACTTCCATATGTTGGTGTAGATGGCGTGACTGGGTCAGTAGATGGAGGGCTTCCATAAGTTGGTGTTGAAGGAGTAACTGGGTCAATTGATGGAGTTGTTGGACTTCCATATGTCGGTGTAGAAGGGGTCACTGGGTCAATAGTTGGAGGTCTTCCAGACGTTGGTGTTGAAGGTGTTTCAGGGGCTATGCTTGGAGGGCTTTCAATTGTTGGAGGGCTACTGTATGTTGGTGTTGAAGGAGTTACAGGGTCTATTGTTGGAGGGCTCTGGTATGTTGGAGGGCTTCCGTATGTTGGGGCTGAAGGAGTTTCTGGGGCTATGCTTGGAGGGCTTTCATCAGTTGGGGGGCTTCCGTAAGTTGGCGTTGAAGGAGTTCCCGGGTCAATGGTTGGAGGACTTTCAGTTGTTGGAGGGCTTCCATATGCTGGCGTTGAAGGAGTTCCCGGATCAATGGTTGGAGGACTTTCAATTGTTGGAGGGCTTCCATATGTTGGCGTTGAAGGAGTTCCCGGGTCAATGGTTGGAGGACTTTCAGTTGTTGGAGGGCTTCCATATGCTGGCGTTGAAGGAGTTCCCGGGTCAATGGTTGGAGGACTTTCAATTGTTGGAGGGCTTCCATATGTTGGCGTTGAAGGAGTTCCCGGGTCAATGGTTGGAGGGCTTTCATGTGTTGGCGTGGAAGGGGTACTAGGAGTGTCAGTGGGTGGATTATGGACGGGAGTGGGTGAAGAATGATGATGTCCTCCACTTGATGGTGTTCCAGTTCCGCAGTTTGAAGGCGGTGAGCTTCCATGTGATGGTGTCTTACTCTTATGATGGTGCGGTGAACTTCCATGTCCACCTCCTGAGCCATGTGATGGTGTATGGGGAGAACCTGGAAACCAACATATCAGCTAAATATATTTGAACATCTCAAATCTTTCTAATACTTCTTATTGGATTTCCCACACAAAATATATGCACGCTTTTAAGATAGCATATTAACAAGATATTTTCTTACCTCCTTGATGACTTTTTCCACCATGTGGGTCTGGAGAATAATACGTTTTCTGATCTTCCAGAGTTGCAGCAGACATTACAGGAATCACCAAGTTTTGAGAAAGAAGCCCTGCAATCAAACCGAAAATGAGCAGAGACACCTGCCTGTACTTAATCCTCGCCATCTCTATTTGCCAATTCTGCAGTAAAAGAATGAGAAGTGGTAGATTGTGAGAATGATGTAGAGCAGACGAGTGATTATATAATGCAGGGAAGTAAATACTAGCAGGTAAAGCAGCATGTGGTTAGTTGAATCCTCTGCAGGGAGCATTTAAGGTACCATTTCTTACTATTACGGTATTACCAATTTACCAATAATTGAGATGGATGACTGTCCAAAAACTTGTTTCCTGAAGAAATCCCCAAACATAAAAGTGTCACCAGGAGAGATTAATTCGATTTGGAGTTATTTACTTGTCCTCCCAAATCAAACACTGATTACACGTCCTACCCGAATCAAACACTGATTACACGTCCTAGTAGAAATAGATGCGGATACACTAACATTATGCGAACATTATCTCTGCTCTAACAAAAGTAGAAGTATGAGTCCATTCCGGTAACGACCTTAAGAGTATAGTCGTAAACAAGAAACCATCTTCGTTTTGAATGTTATCAATTTGAGGTAGACCATATAATTTTAAACTGATAAACCAGGAAAACTACCTCTGAAGTGTTTTCTGCTTCTTTCATTAGGTATTATGTGCTCAATTACCCCAACTCTTCACTTTGCCCGTCCCCATGAGGACACTCGTCACCCGGAAATGGGTTTAAGCACTCGGATACTTGTTTTTTACGCCAAAAAAAAAATATATCTTTTTAAAAACAAAATTGAGTCCATTTCCGGCTGGCTTCAGGTAAAACAAAGCTTGCATGTTGCATGTTCCTTTTTGCATTGTAGGAAGTAGAAGTTAATCCTATTATGGGTCAATCAATACAAGATAATAAAGAAATCTGGATGATGGGTTTGTAGTGTAAGTATACATGCCACATGATAGCAGGACAGGGAGTTAGGTGATCATAAAGACGGCTATGGGACCTAATGTTGCCACAGTGTGACAGTAAAGTGAAGAATGAGACTGAGGCTAAGAATATGCAAAATTAGTTCATTTTAGAACATCTTTAGCTATTTTTTCAAAGCTAATTCTTTTGTAACCTAAATACAAGTATCAAGTATTGCTTTTACTTTATGTTACTACTCTTTATGTTACCGAAAGCCAAGGAAATTGAGAAAAGAGTGTCCGACAGACAAGATCATTAGGTAGCACTCGGATACAACGCACGAGCGCCCCTTCTTATGAGATAAAACTTAAGTGCAAGATAGAATTCAGTCTTAGGTAAGCTGGATATCCATTGCGCTTAGCAAGTTGACAAAAACAATGTAGTTTTATGGCGACAAAAACTACTGCACTTGGTCGATTGCTGGCTTCTCTTTATATTCCTCTCTAGTACTCTAACTGCACCTTCAGCAACCTGGATTGCCACATGTCACTTTATGTATATATTAAAACTCTTACACAATTAAGAGTAAATTGCACTGTAGTGGCCAGATAAATTAATTTTTTGCACTATGATGGCCAAAGTTACAAATCTTGCATTATGATGGCTCGAAATTCTTTTTTTAGCCACTTAAATGACTAACGTCTATCTTCCGTTAAAAATTAAAGCACCGTTACCGACAATTAATTAATTGGAAGGGTATATCATCTTTTTCTACTTTAGATCTATACACAGCAAGAACCTAGAATCCGGCAACAAATCCGGTCACCGGAAAATCGACGGCACGGCTCATACACAGCACCAACACATGATTTTTACACTCTAATCCCTCTGTTATCATTCCAGTATGTTTATAACATCGACAAATTACAAAAACGATAAGAAATGACCAAAACCCGATTGATTCCGGCGACCTTAAACTCCATCTTCGGCGAACAATCGTTCTTCTTCGATTCTAAACCAAACTCAACGTTTAATAACTCAAAACAAAGTTAAGAACATCAGCAAACTAACCCCCATATCCACGTATACGAACAATCAATGAACATCATGAACAATCGAATTAAAATTTTGAAAAACTATAAATACTCGAACTATATCAATTCGTACACAAACACTTTAATAAAACACTAAAATCAACTCTTAATTATCATATAACGCTCCAGGAATCATCAAAACAAGCAACAAATCATTCAAATGAAAAGTCCCAAATTCAAGCATGAACTCTAAAAACGTAAAATTCTTCAAAATTTTTTATAAAATCGAAACTTTACCCAAACTGAAATCTGTTGATGGATTATGAAACTAGATATTGAGAGCTTCGATTCGAGTATAAGAACAACAAAATCCAATATCAGGATCACCTTCAAATTCAACTTTGATACTCAAGAACAAAAGAGAGACACTACACCATAAAAGGCCTATGAACACATTTAGAGCCTATGTTGCCTTTGGATATGTTGCCTTTGCCTTGCATGTTTTTGGCTAATACAACATTATCATTTTTATGTTGCCTTAGGTAGAAAAAATATGTTGGCATAGAATAAAAGTGTTTGTGTGTTGTCGTACCTCTGAAATTGTGTTGCCGTGATTTTGCAATGAACAAAATTTTATATTTTCTAACAAATAAAAATTTTAACCTTTTTTTACATGAAAATTAATTTTTTTGAATCAAAATAATATCATTTTTTTTTATAAAAAACCATAATATTCTATTAAAAGTGAAATTTCATTAAAAATGTTAAAACATTTTAAGATGGGTAATTTTATTTTCCATTAAAAGTGAATATTTCACTACACTTGAGTTCCCCCTTCCAACCTTGGAAAAAATTTCATTTCCCTCCTCGCCAAAATTTTATTTCCCCCTCTATCTTCTCAGCTTTCCCTCTATCTTCTCGGCCGCACAAATTACACAAAAATTTAAACCATTAACATAATTACACACACAAATTTAAACACTCGCATAAACATACAAGCACAAATTGAAACTCTAGTTCTTCATCTCACAATTATCAAACACGCACCCATAATTTCAAGTAATAACTCAAGACCCAGTTCATAAAACCATCCATTCATAGTTCCGCGGTTCCAATTCATAGATCTAGCTTGAAACCCCACAAAATTTGTTCATACAAAACCCCTCTACTGGGGCTTCGATTTGGGTTCAATTGAGGCTTCGATTTGAGTTCAATTGAGGCGTCGAAGTGGGGCTTCCGTTTGTTTTTTTTCGATTTGTTTGTTTTTAGTTTCATACAATCTGCTAACATAATTTAACTTTGTGTAACAGGGCTGGGGTTTCGATAATTTGGGTTCAAGAATTTGGGTTTGAATTTGTGTTACAGGGTTGGGGTTCCCATGAACACTAATTTCAGTTTAGGAGATTTTGAGTCTATGTTTCACTGAAAGGAAAATTAATGGATGGCCGAGGTAAGATATAATTTAATGATAGTTATTCGTGTTTATCCTTCTGAACCCTCTATATGTTTCATTTTTAGACCATACATAAACTACCGGATATTATTATATTGTCATTAAATTTTTTGATATTATGTGACTTGTTCTCCCGGATTTTGCAGGAAGGTCATAAGGTTAACTTGAATGTATATGACCCGAGCCAATAAATTGCACGCCAGTTCTCCATGACACTGTTAGGGAAAGCTATTGAAGACATATGGTAAGTACTCAACTGTTTTAAAATTTGCTATTATTTATGTACATTAATATGTGATTTTGTTGATATTCCGATGCTTTTACATTCTGTTAATACTATAGTATTTCCCTAAATAGTATCACTTTGTTTCTTTACTTTGCTTGTTCTTGGTATTTTGTCTTAGTTTCTTGGATCTGCAGGCATACAGGAGTAGTTGTCTATGGCAATGAATACTATTTCAGTGGTGGCTTGGAGCATTCTCTTGTAGGAGCTACACCATATGGGACCCCAATTCGAGTAATAGATCTTGGTGTTACGCACGTTCCCAAAGATGTATTTGAAATGTATCTGCCAGAGATTAGCCCACAGTACACTGCAGAGTCATACAATTTGCTCAAACATAACTGCAATAACTTTAGCAACGAGGTTGCTCAGTTTTTAGTGGGGACTACAATTCTAGAGTACATTCTTAATCTCCCGGATGAAGTCATGAACAGCCCTATGTCTGCTCTCATATGTAAGTTACAGATCTCATATGTAAGTTGATAATATGCATAAATATACGAGCTAGGACATCCATTTATGTTGATATTTCCTTTCACGTTACACAAGTATTTACATGTTTGTTGTTCAATTTCTGTGTTTCTGATGCTCAACCACCCCTATCAACTTCACTAGATATTCATCAGGTAGCTCATACCTGTGGCCTGTGTGTCCAGAAGGTTTTTCTGGTTGTATATGGTACATAATATTTTTATGTCCATACCCATTAATATTTATGCACTGTATGAATAAAACAGAGACTCAAAAACAGAGACAAAAAACAGATTTTGATAAAATGGTACTAGAACTCAACATGAAAAAGTTGACAGGGTATTATAGTGTTATAGTACTGGTGGTAGGTTTACTTATGTTGAATATTGTAGCAGAGGGAGTGGATCCATTAGAGAAGGAGTGCGCGGATAACTTTCAGAAACTGACGGACTGCCTGGGTTTTGCCACGGGAAAAGGATCTGCCCCCACAGATGGATGTTGCAAGTCTGTTGGTGGAATCAAAGATTCTAAACCTGTTTGTCTCTGTAAAGTGTCATGTACTATTGTTTGTTGTTCAATTTATATTAGCTTTTCTCAATCGTGTTTCTTATTTGAAGGCTTATCTGTGTTTTCTTAGTTCTTCGCTGAGAAGGATATCAGTGAGAGTGTTGTATGTCCGAGTTCTCGTGGACCCTCCTTTTTGACTTTGACATTGAAAGTCTACGATGGAATTTATGCTCACAAGGACATACTTGAAGGTGGAAAGGAACACAAGGACATAGCAAGCTTGCTTCGTATTGGCAAAACTTTAAAAATCGGAGATGACACATTTGAGGATCTAGAGGAGGTTAGTATATTCTTACTTGTAAGCAATTAGTTTGCGGTGTCTTTTCTGTTATGTAAAATATTTTTCTGTATTATCTGTATCCTTAATACAGTAGACATGCATGCTACTGTTTTTCTAATTGTGAAATACTTTACTAACTTCCTTGCACATTTGAATGTATACAAGTAGATACGAGGTAATGTATGTTTCTGTCACTACCTGATTCTTGTTGTTTTCAGGCGTAGTTGTATAATGGAGTATCTATTTATGAGAACTTTTTTTTTATGTCTATTTTACATATACATTTGATAGAATATATTTTTTTATATATTTTAGATGATTTTATTCTCATATTTATTGTGTTTGCATTGATTTGGATTTTTATTTAATAGATTTTATTGTTTTATTGTAGGAAATAAAGAATTCATGACTTGGAAGGATTTGGAGCAAAAAGAGCTATTTTGGAGATAAAATAGGAGAAAATTCGTATTACTGGGCTATACGGGCTGTTTAACACTGTTTGGGCCATATCTTGAGTTCCAGAAGTCAGAATTTGACGATCTTACTATCCACGCGAAGCTTGTGGAATTATCTTTAATTCAGAGGTGGTCCAATAAGCAAAATCCAGTTGGAAGAGCCCAGAAACAGAGGAGAAAAATAAGTTACGAATTTTACAAGAAAATCCAGCAGCTTCCAGAAATTCAATTTGAAGTGGGAAACTTGCCATCTTCTATTCCAACTCTAAGAAGGCAATTGCTTGGAGGCTAAATCAAGAGGCTATATAAACACATCTTGGGACAAATTATTGAGGATGAAAAATTATTAGGATGTAATATTAGATCAGATAATATAGTTTAGAGTAGATTAGTATTATTAATTGGAGATGTAGAGAAACACCATGACTCTTCTTTTGGGTGACAACATTGAAGTTTGAAGGTTTTGTTCTCTTAATCTTTTCTTTGTTCTTATTAGTTTAATTATGTTTTCTTGTTTTACTAGTTGTTTTACTTGTTTAATTATTAGCGAGTAGTTATTTCTAGGGCTTAAAGGGAAGCCATGTTTGCACTAATATTGGCATGATTTTCATAGTGGTTTGATTGGTTATGGTTAATTCTGATTGATATGTTTTAATCATTAATTTGTGTAATTGGCCAATATCATGGATTAATTATATGCAAATAGGGGTATGCCATGATAGCAGCAAAGGACACCATCTCAATCTTTGGTTCAGATATATCTGAACTTGTCCTCTTAGTTTTTTTTTTTTTTAAAAATCGAAATTTGATGTAAAACGCAGGTTGCGCCTGCGTTTCTACAATTGGGGCAGGTTGCGCCTGCGTTACTGGAGTAGGGGCAGACTGCGGAGCTGTAACGCAAGTTGCGGTGGCGCAACTGGTATTGGGGCAAATTGCGCGCCACGCGCGCAGCCTGCGCGTGGGTCAGTGCTTTCAGAATTTTTTTTTTTCTCTCCAAGCGTGCAGAGTTGTTGCTGTTGTTATAAAAAAAAAAACTTTTCACCCCCAAATTCTTTTTATACCTCTATTTTACCTAATTCTTTTCCTATTTCAATTCCAAAACCTCCCATCTCTCCTTAAATTTTTTCAAAAATCCTATATCCATCCTAATTCTTTTTCTTTTATTCATTAAATCTTATTTCTATCCTACATCAAATTTCAAAACCCACCCAAATTTTTCCTTTTCAAATTAAAATTTTTATATTCATCCTATCACTCCATTGTCTATATATACCCATACATAAACACCCAATTTATTTTTTTCTTCCTCTACATCTCTAAAAATTCAAGTTTGGGGGAAAATTAGTACAAGTTCACCTCTTCGATTCGTAGTTGGGATATCTCTTCTATATTTTATTTTTTATTACGAATTTGTGTTCTTGTAAATTGGGGGGTTTTGTATTATTCTTGTTAATTGGGTATTTTTGGTGTGATATTGCTTGGTGGTTTTTGGCAGGATATTTCTTTGTGGATGTTGGAGAAGCTATTGTTGAGTGGGGTTTTGGTTATTATGGCTCCTAAGTGAAATGAGGGATGGTTTTCACACCCGACACCTTGATTCCAGGGGAGTTTTCTTTCTTTTCTTTTTAGTGTAGTTTTATTTTGTTTTTAGTTGTAGTTTTGTATCTTGTTCATTAGTTCATTGGGGACAATGAACCGCTTAAGTGTGGGGAAGGGTTCTCAATGTTAAGATAATTTAAAAAAAATTAAAAAATTAAAAATACCAAAAATAATTCTGGCCATGCAATTTGATTAGTTGTTGTATTTTGCTTGATACACCCATGCATGCGTAGAATTCTTGTGTTCTTGACGCTTTTGTATGAGAAGTGACGTGCTTTGTTCTTGTGCACACACTTTCACTAGCAAGTTGAAGCTAGTAGACTTAATTGGATGTTGTAAGTGATTAGAATGACTTGAATATGTGCAAGATGACTTGGTTTTCATGCTTTGAGTACAAGTAGGTGCGTTAGAGAGTCTTGTTACTTGGGATTGATTATGTTTTGTCACACCAAGTGAGTTTTAAGCCTATATGCATATCTTTTGCATGATTTTTTGTTTGTTTGAGTGTCCACATGTTGTTTACATTGCTAGCACTTACTTGAGATCTTTCTTGAAATGCATGACATTACTTGATGATGAGATGATAAAGGCACTTAGGTTTAACCTCGTGTTTCCCATATTTCCACACCTTTTATACATGATCAATTAGTCAACCCGTTGAGCTTAATCCTATTCTTTCGGTGACACACCACATTACTTGCCATTATCCTTTTTATTCTATTGGCCTTACATTAAATTTGAACCTAAATTGTCAAAGGCTAGTATCGTGTTTAAGGGAGTAATAAGGTGTTAAGGGTTTTATTGTTGGTCATACTTTTGGGGAATTATTGATTTTGGTTGATGCTTGTTAGTCGAAATTCATAAAATATCTATGGATCATCGTGCTTATTCCTTAGCTCTCAAAAGAAAAAAAAGAAAAAAAATAGAAAAAAAAAGAAGAAAAAAAATAGAAAGAAAAAAAAAAGAAAAAAAATAAATTTGAGAGCATTCTTATGTTTGTATGATCCTTCTTCATTCGACTAGTCAAGTTATTATGAAAGGGGTATTGAAAATCTTAAGTGTGGGGAAGATGGAAAGGGAATGGAATGAATTATATTGTTGGGTACTAGCTTTTGACATTTAACCTGTTTTAGCTTTACTTGACATACCTGGTCCCTAGCCCATGCTACAACCCGAATAAAGACCTTTTGATTGTCATCAGTGATGTATGTTGTGTTGAGAGTGAGATTGATTGCGAGTGTCAAGTTGTGTTTATGATTTTGTTGGAATTGAGTGATACACTTAACCTTGTTCTTGAGTGAATATTCGTTTTTGAGTGAAAGGTGAGTTATTACTTGTTTTGGCATAGGAGATCCCGGGTTTAGACTTAAAAATGTATTTCTTGTGGGCTCAGCATGATTACCAACGATTTTTACACTTGACATGAATTTTTATGACCTTCTGCATATTGGTTGAGTAGACTACGTGAATACTTGCACTTTCGACACCAAGACATCGTATGTTTGCTTTGATTCTTAAGTTGATGTGGCATGAGAGGACTTGTGTGTGTGGTGTTGTGTTAGCATTGATCTTTTGCATGGTTAGAAGAATTTTGTGGGTACATTCACTATAAACCCTCACGAGACAACACTCGTCCTACTAGGGCTGCCTAGGGGTTTAACGGCTTGTTGCATATGCTCAATGCAATCGTGTCATCTACCAAAGTGATGTTTGTTAGGACTTAGTTTTTATTTCGCTTATTTGCCCGAGGACGTGCAAATGCCTAGTGTGGGGATGTTTGATAGAATAAATTTTTATATATATTTTAGATGATTTTATTCTCATATTTATTGTGTTTTGCATTGATTTGGATTTTTATTTAATAGATTTTATTGTTTTATTGTAGGAAATAAAGAATTCATGACTTGGAAGGATTTGGAGCAAAAAGAGCTATTTTGGAGATAAAATAGGAGAAAATTCGTATTATTGGGCTATACGGGCTGTTTAACACTGTTTGGGCCATATCTTGAGTTCCAGAAGTCAGAATTTGACGATCTTACTGTCCACGCGAAGCTTGTGGAATTATCTTTAATTCAGAGGTGGTCCAATAAGCAAAATCCAGTTGGAAGAGCCCAGAAACAGAGGAGAAAAATAAGTTACAAATTTTACAAGAAAATCCAGCAGCTTCCAGAAATTCAATTTGAAGTGGGAAACTTGCCATCTTCTATTCCAACTCTAAGAAGGAAATTGTTGGAGGCTAAATCAAGAGGCTATATAAACACATCTTGGGACAAATTATTGAGGATGAAAAATTATTAGGATGTAATATTAGATCAGATAATATAGTTTAGAGTAGATTAGTATTATTAATTGGAGATGTAGAGAAACACCATGACTCTTCTTTTGGGTGACAACATTGAAGTTTGAAGGTTTTGTTCTCTTAATCTTTTCTTTGTTCTTATTAGTTTAATTATGTTTTCTTGTTTTACTAGTTGTTTTACTTGTTTAATTATTAGCGAGTAGTTATTTCTAGGGCTTAAAGGGAAGCCATGTTTGCACTAATATTGGCATGATTTTCATAGTGGTTTGATTGGTTATGGTTAATTCTGATTGATATGTTTTAATCATTAATTTGTGTAATTGGCCAATATCATGGATTAATTATATGCAAATAGGGGTATGGATCGAGAGATTTACTTACTAGAGGCACACATACGATTAACAGAATTGAATTTGAGTGCGGAAGCATCATTGGATTTCTGAGAGCGTTAATTCTTGGAAGAGATTAACTTACTCTAATTACCTGATTGATTGAATTACTAAAAGTGGTTAATTGTGTTGAATGTTTCGAGAGTGTTAATGCTTGAAAGAGATTAACATACTCTAGTTATAGGATCACATTGATTGCTTTAGCTTAAGAGCCAATTGTGTAAGCATGGTGGACCTGATTGCCCTAGGTTTTAAATAATTTGTTTATCATCTGTTTAATTAGTGTTAATTTAGTTTAATTAGTTAATTAATAATTTCACATATTCGTCTGACCCTTGAAACAATTAGCGATAACTGAAAAGGAATTAGTAGAACATGTCTCCTTGTGGATTCGACCCACTTGCCATTTGTACTAGCAATAGACACCGTGCGCTTGCGGTTAGGTATAATTTGACATATCAACATTGCTAAATACCTTCTGCAGTTAGTTTTTTTTTGAAAAGTATTAGAAACTGGACTTTAATGTGTATGTAAATAATGTCTATGGAAGTACCTATAACAGTGAGAATTTTTTAGCAACAAAAAAAGAAAAAGAAATCAGTACCTATAACAAGATCATTACTTAGCCAGTTACTGTAGTTGTTTTCACACTCCTTTTCTTTACCAGTCGTATAATATTAACTACATGCACTCTATTTATTATTCTCTTGGCTGTATCTTCTTTACATCAATAATAACATGAGAATGCTTGCAAATTTCAGCTTGGATAGTTGGGGTTATTCAGACACTACTTTATGCTGATTTATACTCTATGCTGATTGCCGCAGGTAAAAAATTTCATTTTAAGAACATGCTGATGGTTTACTTTACTAATTTAATTTCGATTGTAATTACTTAAACTCGTCTGAGCGCTGTTTATGGTGGCATGTATATGCTTAACAAGCCTCAATGCAAGGTAATACTGTGTACAGCTTTGATAGTACCATGTAGGCTTTTATGTACTGTAGAATTTGGATTTTATCTACATCTTGACATTGACAAATCTTTTTCTAATGCTTTAAATGACTATGTAGAATTTGGAGGTGACAGAAAGGCTACTGGTGTGACATCTGAAGGAGAAACTGCTAAATGCGCAAAATAGAGGTTGAATTTCTATCCGAAAGTTTAAGGAAATGTCTCGAGCAGTTGGAAAAGGTCAAGAAAAAATAGAGAAGGCCAAAAATTGTTTGTGCCTTCGAGATGTAGACATCTTGTGATGCGGTTGGTCGACTATAGATGAAAGAATTATGTAGTGGATGTAATGTTTTATTTGGGGTTAAGGATTATGAACTATTGTATTGATTTGGTTATTTTGGAAATGCATATATATTCAAATTGTGTATTTTTGTCGTAAATAGAAAAGTGTTTCCATTGATACTATAAAGTGTTGGTAAAAAGGAAAATTAATGTTAAAAAAGGTGCCAAAAAATGTTGCAGTAGATAGAAATTGTGTTGGCATAGCCACAAGTGGACCCCACTGTGGGATTCAAAAGTAGGCTTGTGGGGCATAAAAAGTGGACCCTACTGGCGGGGCCCACTTTTTTTTGTAAAATATTTTACACAAAGGCAACATAATATCTTGTTGCTAAAAAATGATAATATTGTTGCCATAGCTAGTCTACGCCAACAAAAAAGCTGATGTTGCCATAGAGAATTATAATGTTGCCTTTGACCCCCAAAGGCAACGGCAAAAATAGCAACACCAGCAAAATGTTACCTTTGAGGTTTTTGGGGCCTAAGGCAACATATTTCGGGTCTACGGCAACACTTTTTCGGTGTTGCCGTAGACCTTTTATGGTGTAGTGAGAAAATATATTTTTATATTTATACATATGACAACTATACCCCTCACATTTTAACTCCGTTAAGACCAGGATAACGGCAGTCATTTAAGTGGCTAAAAAAAGAATTTCGAGTCATCATAGTACAAGATTTGCAACTTTGGCCATCATAATGCAAAAAATTAATTTATCTGACCACTACAGTGCAATTTACTCCACAATTAATTACATAACGCAAAGAAACAACCATCAATAGAAAGCAACAAATAGATGAACTTTTGTACATATGTATAATTCAATTAAAAAAACCGTTTCTCATTCTAAAGTATATAAAATTAAAACTCGTGTAATCTAGGAACTGACTGCATAGCTCTGACCAATTTGTACACAAGTTTACACTACTACAGTCTGGGTAATTATACATAAAGAAGTCCAACTGATCATATGTAAAATCTGAGACTGAACCAACATATAATGGAAGATGAAAGTAAGGGATTAGTTTCTCATTCATAGATTAACAATTTATAGACTCACTGGTCAATACTAACCCTATTTGCTACACTTTGCGGAGCAAGAGTATACATATAACGTAGCTTAACTATTCAATTAAGACTTTTACAGATAACGATCACTTGTTTTAGACATGACCTTCAAAAGCTTGCCAATGTTGCTTCATTTATAGGGTAGAACACCAGAACCAAATTGGGAATTTGTATCCTGTCCTAAATTAATTAGTTACGGAGTACTTTATGAATATACCCTTTTTATTTAATACTAGCCGATAACCCGTGCCAAGCACGGATTCTGATAAATTATCTTAAATTTCTAATTTTTAATTTTTTAAATGAATAAAATCTTCAACCACCAAGTTGTATATAATACTATATTCTCGACCTTTATTTCGATTGTTAGTTAATAGACTCCTAGTATATAATTTCAATAATAAATTAAATTAATATTTAATTTTATTATTTTAATTAATTAAATTTATATAACTTATCTCTCGTAATATAAGAATAGTTATATTATTAATTGTATTTATTCTTAATCTATTATAGATATATTTTAAATACTCTATCCGTCCCAATGGGATGTTAACGTTTGCTTTTTGCCGGAAACCAAGATAGTGAGTGTAATATTGTTAAAATAAATGAAGTAGTGTGTGTAATAGTGATTTTATAGTTAAAATAAGTTAAGTAGTGGATGTAATAGTATAAAGTATTGTTAAAATAAGTGAAGTAGTGGGTGTAATAGTGTTAAAACTGACTATTTTAGGAAATGTTAACAATCTATTGGGACATCCCAAAATAGAAAGTGTTAAGAATCAAAAGGGACGGAGGGAGTATTAATTAATGGAGCCCTAAGTCCTATATTCTCGATTTTTATTTCAATTTTTAGTTAATAGACTCCTAGTATATAACTTCATTATTAAATTAAATTAATATTTAATATTATGATTTTAATTAATTAAATTAATTAATATTTAGTGGCATACCGCTATATACATGGCATACCGCGGTATACATTAATTAATTAATTAATTGGCATAACGTATTTTAGTTCAAAGAGGACTTGTTTCATTAGTAGTTTTTATTCTTATTGGCCTTCTATACACTTAAAGGAGGTAAAATAAGTTCAAGTACTTATTCTTATTGGCCTTCTAGATCAAAGAGTAGAATAAGTTATTATTAATTAATTAATTAATTAATTGGCATACCGTGCATACCGCGGTATACATGGCATACCATTTAAAGGAGGTTTCTGTTTTTAATAAAGAGTTTAGATTTATAAATATGTCCCGTGGTTTTATAATGTAAATATCCATCTACTACATATGACTACAATGCCCCTAAATATGAATACAGTCCTCATATACCTTCTTTAGTTCCTCATCTTCTTTACTTCCTCTACATTTCTGTACAACTTTGAGTTCAAGTTTTCTGTTATTACAAGCTTCTGCTCTGCACCAGAAAGTTGCATTTCTCTGTGGCTTGGTAAATCAGATCCGCTTGATATTCTCTGCTACAATCTATTCGAAAGGACAGTATATTAGGTTAGCTTTGAGTGCATGCTTGAAAGCTCGCGTAACCATTCCATGAATACACAAGGATTGCACATAAATTTAAAGAAAAGTTGTATTTCTTTCCACACCTCAAGGATTTCTCATATACTAATTGTCTTGCTAATAAGAACATAAAATTTGGCCTAAAGATGCCAACTTTACAAAATAAACATCTGTGATGATCTCTTTAGTTGTCCCTGAGAAACTACCTATTGTTGTGTCTACGAGCTTGGTAATCGCTACTACGGTTGGGGATGTTCTTGTTGAGTCACCACCTGTTGTGATGATCGCACTGCTGCCCCCAAAAGCTTTGGGTTTGCGACACAAAGACCGAAACGTGCTTCTTCAGCAAGGATAACCCAACTGGAATTGAAACTTTGATTACCTTAAGGTTTTTTTCATTTTTTCTGACAAGAATACCGAGCTTTAATTTAATCAGAATCTTGGAAGCAATGTGTTAAGGGCCAAGGCCCATATGTTTAAGTTAGTTTCATGTTTCATGTTAGCCCAGTCCATTGTCCATTAGTTTAATTCTATCTGTGCACCTTTTAGCACATGATCCTAGTTTGATTTTGTTACAGCAAGTAGTAGTTGTAGTGGTTCTAGTGTGGCCGTTATCTTTGTCATATCCTAGGATACTCCAAAAAGGACATCAGGCCAAGTTGTGTAGGGTTGGTAGGTCTCTTTAAGAGGCATGGTAGAGAATTGTAAGAACATAACAAAATTATGAATGAATGAAAAACCCTTTCTCTGCAAATATTGTTTACTTTACATTGTTTTCATGGTATCAGAGCCAGGTTACACTTGGCTTGAATATTGATTCATCTTCTAGCTGACATTCATAGCTACAGAGAAGAATGACAACAAACGCTACTGTTATTGATGCAACCAGTCCCTTGTATTTACATCCCTCAGATGGGAGTAACTTTATGGTCATAGATAAACTTCAAGGATCCTCAAACTATAGGTCCTGGAAGAGATCTATGGAGATTGCTCTATCTTCAAAATGAAAGTTGGGGTTTGTGACTGGTACTATAATCAGAGATACCACAGATCTAACAAAAGGTGAGGCCTGGGATACATGTAATAACTTGATTATATCATGGATCTTTGGATCTATTTCAGAGTCGATCAAGAAGTCAATAATGTTTATAAACAGTGCTCAACAAATCTGGAATAATCTTGAACAGAGATTTGCTCTCACGAATGGATCAAGAAAGTACAAGATTAATAAAGACCTATATGAAAGTAGACATCAGGGGAGGCACATCAGTGAGTACTACACTCAAATGAGGACTCTATGGGAGGAACTTGAGTCTCTCAATACTCTTCCTATCATCAAGATTGCAACAGAAGAGGTTACGACATTTATTACTGCTCTTACAAAGCAAAAGGAAGAACAAAAATTGTTCCAATTCTTAAATGGACTTGCTGAAATTTATGGACCACAAAGAAGTCAATTGCTCATGATGGAAAATCTGCCATCTGTAGAAACTACATGTAGTTACCTGGAGCAAGAAGAAGCGCAGAGAGAAGTGCTTGCCCATACAAAAGAAGATGCAGAAACGCTAGCCATGTTTAGTAAGAGCACAGGGGGAGTGTCAGCAAATGCTCAAACACTTTCTTCGATTCAATGCACACCTTATGGCAAAGCAGGGCATAGTTCTGGTAAATGTTGGACTCAAGTTGGTTACCCAAGCTGGCATCCTAAAGCAAAACCTCAGAGTCAGAACTCTTACAAAGGAAAGGGAAGAGGTTTTAACCACAACAATCAGCAGCAAAAATGGAACAAAGGAAGAGGTGAAGGAGTTGGACACAGAGTAACAACACATGCTCAAGGTCAATATCATAGTGATGCAGGGTTTGTCTCAAGTAGTATTGCTCCTATCACAGCTCAGCAGTTAGAACAACTCTTGAGAATGCTTCCTGCCTCAATGAAAGGAGGAGAAACAGATGATGAAATAGAAGGCAATTATGCAGATATGGTGTCTTGTCACTTTGCTGATTCTGTGAAAAATAATGAATGGATTTTAGACTCAGGGGCCTCAGACCACATGACTGGTATTTTCAGTTCTTTACATGATATTAAATTGTGTAAAACCAACTCTTTGATTAATCTGCCAACTGGTGAAACTTCAGAAATAACACATAGTGGGAATGTAAATCTGAAAAATGATATGGTGCTCAAGCAAGTTCTGTATATTCCTTCCTTTAAACAAAACTTGTTGTCTGTGAATAAGTTATGTCAGGATAATGCACTTAAAGTAGTGTTTCATGATCGTTACTGCATTATTCATGATAAAGTGACAAATGAAGTAAAAGGCATAGGAAGGAGTGAACATGGACTTTACTACTTGTTCAATGAACAAGTAGATTTAACTTTAAAGATAATCAAGGATCAGACACTAAAGCTGGTAAGCACTAGAATAGAGGATGAGAAGAAAGCAATGATAGTAAGCTCATGTAAAGAAGTCCCCACTGTGGTGAAAAATGTCCCAAGGTTGAGTAAAGAAACTTTGTGGCATCACAGACTAGGCCATGCACCTATTAAGAGAATGATGATGATTGAGAAATTAGGTCTGAAAGAAGGAACTACTGATTTATGTTTAACCTGTCCACTTGCAAAGTTCACCAAGCTTCCTTTTGCTAAAATTGAGTCAAGAGCTAGGAGGGTCTTTGAGCTGGTCCATATTGATACATGGGGGTCATATAAGATCAACTATAGAGGAAAATTTAAATATTTCCTCACCATTGTGGATGACTATTCAAGGGTCACATGGGTGCATTTGTTGCAGCTGAAGTCTGATGCATTTAGTGCAATCAAGAGCTTTGCACAAATGGCTATGACTCAATTTAAGAAGAAAATTCAGATTATAAGATCAGATAATGCTTTAGAGTTTGATGATAATAAATGCAAAGCCTTCTTTGATCAGCTAGGAATTGTGTATCAAACCTCTTGCAGTGACAGGCCACAGCAGAATGGAAGGGTAGAAAAAAAACATGGAAATATACTTGAGATGGTTAGGGCTCTAAGGTTCCAAGCAGCCTTGCCACTTCAATTCTGGGGAGATTGTGTTGTTGCTGCCACACACATAACAAACAGATTACCTACTGTCTTACTTGGGGGAAAAGCACCATATGAGCTGTTATATAGGAAAACACCAAACTATGGACATTTGAGGTCATTTGGATGTCTTGCATTTGCTTCCAATCCAAGTAGAGAAAAGGATAAGTTCCAAGCTAGGGGTACACCCTCTATCTTTATTGGTTATTCAGCAAAGCAGAAAGGGTATAGACTGCATAATCTACTGACATGTACAACTTTTGTATCAAGAGATGTGAGATTTTATGAATCTGTCTATCCTTATCATATATTCCATTCTACTTCAGCTGATGGAGCAGTTCAGCAGAAAAGGGAGGCTGTTGAAACCTCTACTTCTCAGACTCATTCTACCTGGATGGAGTATGAGTATGAAGATGGAACACAAGTAGTTGAGAATAATAGTAATGAAGAAGCTGAAACTGAAACTCCAAGTCAGGAGGTGCAGCAATTAAGAAGGTCTAGTAGAGAGCACAAGGCTCCATCTTGGCAGTCTGACTACTATGTGAGTGCTAATCATGCTCAGAAAGTCTGTGAGATCTCTGTGACACCTCAGTTCTCTTGCTTTATGGCTGAGGTCATCAAGGTAAAGGATCCAAGACATTTTAAAGAAGCAGCTCAACATGATCACTGGTTGGAGGCTATGAAAGAAGAATTGACTGCATTGGAAACCAACAATACCTGGGAAATCACTGATTTATCCCCTGGCAAGCATGCCATATGATGTAAATGGTTGTACACTACCAAGTATGATCCCCAAGGGAATCTTACCAGGTATAAATCCAGACTTGTGGTTCTTGGGAATCGACAAAAATATGGAATTGACTATGAGCAAACATTTGCTCCAATAGCTAAATTAACTACTGTAAGGTCCATTCTAGCTGTAGCAGCAATCAAAGGTTGGTTCACTCATCAAATGGATGTTAAAAATGCATTTTTGCATGGGGAGTTAAGAGAGGAGATTTATATGAAGCTCCCACCTGGTTACACAGGAGCAGGCTTCAGGTTTGATCCAAAAGCTAAGGGAGATTACTCTGCAACTAGTCAATCAAGTATTAAAGTGTGCAAGTTGATCAAAACCCTGTATGTCCTCAGACAGGCTCCCAGGGAGTGGTTTGATAAACTCAGCTCAGTTCTCAAGAAAGTTGGCTTCATTCAATCTCATGCTGACTCCTCACTCTTTACTCAGCACAAAGATGGAGTGTCCACTTCTATTCTGGCATATGTTGATGACTTGATTGTAACTGGAAACAACCTTCCAGCTATTCAGGATGCAAAACAGTTCTTGAACAGTCAATTCAAGATGAAGGATCTTGGAGAATTAAGATACTTTCTGGGAATAGAAGTTGATCGAAGTGAGAAGGGCATTTTCTTATCACAAAAGAAGTACACAACAGACCTCTTAATTGAATACAACCTTCTGAACTGCAAACCATTGAGGCTCCCAATGGACACTCATGTCAAACTTCTCTCCACTTCTGGCACCCCTCTCTCAAATCCTGAACAGTATCAACGACTCATTGGAAAATTGATCTATCTGACCTTCACTAGACCAGACATATCTTTCACTGTTCATGTGCTTAGCCAGTTTATGCATAGTCCCACAAGTGTTCACTTTCAAGCTGCTAAGAGAGTCCTACGATATCTGGCAGGGTCAAGAGAGCAAGGAATCCTGTTGGCTTCGAAATCCGCAGCTACTCTTCAAGCATATTGTGATAGTAATTGGGCTGGATGCCCCAACACAAGAAAATCAACCTCTGGTTTTTGTCTTCTACTAGGTCAGTCCCCTATTGCCTGGAAATCTAAAAAACAATCTGTGGTAGCACATTCTACTGCAGAAGCAGAATTCAGATCCTTTGCTATGATCGTGTGTGAAGTTATATAGGTTAAGAAATTGCTCAAAGAACTGGGAATAGAGAATCTTGGTTCTACTCCTATTTTTGTGACAACAAGGCTGCACTTGCAATTGCAGCTAATCCTGTGAATCATGAGAAGACTAAACATGTTGAGATTGACTGTAATTTTATTCGGGACAAAGCTATGGAAGGTCAGATCAATCCTCAGTATATCTCCACTTCGTCTCAGGTTGCTGATGTGTTCACCAAGATTCTCTCTACTTCTAAACATCAGTATCTCCTTCACAAGCTTGGTGTTCAACAGTCTTCACACTCCGCTTGAGGGGGAGTGTTAAGGGCCAAGGCCCATATGTTTACGTTAGTTTCATGTTTCATGTTAGCCCAGTCCATTTTCCATTAGTTTAATTCTATCTGTACACCTGTTAGTACATGATCCTAGTTTGATTTTGTTACAGCAAGTAGTAGTTGTAGTGGTCCTAGTGTGGCCGTTATCTTTGTCATATCCTAGGATACTCCAAAAAGGACATCAGGGCAAGTTGTGTAGGGTTGGTAGGTCTCTTTAAGAGGCATGACAGAGAATTGTAAGAACATAACAAAATTATGAATGAATGAAAAATCCTTTCTCTACAAATATTGTTTATTTTACATTGTTTTCACAATGGAACCGGGAAAAACCTAGTTTTCACTTTCTAAAAGTAGGACATTTGTCACAATATATTAGTAGCAAAATAAACTATACAAAATAATGTCAAACTATATCAACAACTTGGCAAACTTGTTCGGGTTTCTTTCAAATTTAAAAAAACTTCTTCTGAGACAAATTTTTTCAATTCTGCCTCATTTTTAAACTCAATGTTCCTTTGTTCTCTGATGCTGTTGTTGGATTTGTAATCATTTTCATACTTATGCTCAATAATAACTTGTTAACATATATAATAATAATAATAATATTATTATTATTATTATTATTATAATTATTATTATTGGATAGTTCCATTATTATATGTTAAATATAATTGATGTAATTACTAATCAGTGGTTAAGTGATACAGTGTTAAATCAGAGTTTAAGCTGGAAGCAGTCAGAGTTTGTTTAAACGCTGACAGATGGAAGCTCAAACGCCGACGAATGGAAGCAACAGAGTTTGTTAAACTCTGTTTGACAGAAGCATCTACAAGTCAACAGTGATTGAAGATAAATATGAAAGCAATATCTTTGGAGATTGATTAGCTATCAAAGAGATTGAGTTGACTTAGAAGATGTGTAGCAATCGTGATTGATATCAATTGTATAGCTTAATTATAGGAATATCAATTCATGATTGTACAGTAGCTGTATGTTTTATAAATACACTTAGGTTAACCCTAGAAGGGTATCGAACGTTGAAAAATTTATTCATTGTAACCTAAGCAGCTCTCTGTGATATTTTACATCACTGAGAGAGGAATTATTAATTCCAAATAGTTTTTAATTACAAAAACGTGTGTGCTTGTTAATCTCTCATACAGTACTTGATTATATTTTGTGTATTCGACCTAACAAGTGGTATCAGAGCCTATCTGTTACTTTATTATAGTTTAAGATCCAAACACACAATAATCAATGGCAGAGATACCTCCTCCATCAGGTTCTGAGAAGGCTCCTACAACTGTGAGTCGTTATGAAACAATTAGGGTTCCTATTCTAAGACCATCAGAATATACAATCTGGAAGGTAAAAATGACTATGTTTCTAGAGGCTACATATCCAAAATATCTTGACAGGATTTATGAAGGCCCTCATAAACCTACAAAGCTATCTGTTGCAACTGTTGGTCAAGAAGCAAAAACAGTTCCAAAGGAGAAGAAGGACATGACTCCTGAAGATTTGCCATCTATTGCTAAGGATGCAAAAGTAAGGCATCTACTTCACAGTGCTTTAGACAATGTTATGTCTAATAAGGTTATTAACTGCACTACTGCAAAAGAAATCTGGGATGCACTTGAAGTTAGGTGTCAAGGAACGGCTGCTATCAAGAAGAATAGAAGAAACATACTCACTCAAGAGTATGAGCACTTTGAGGCTAAATCTGAAGAAACCATGACAGAAACATTTGACAGATTCTGTAAACTGCTCAATGATCTGTCATTGGTTAATAAAGAGTATGATCTAGAAGACTCAAATCTCAAGTTTCTTCTTTCTCTACCTGAAAAGTGGGATGTGAAAACAACCACTATTAGAGATAACTATGATCTTGCTGATACTGATATTGATGAAATCTATGGACTACTCAAAACTCATGAATTGGAAATGGAGCAGAGAAACAGGAGATCAAGCAAGAAGTTAAAGTCTGTTGCTCTTAAGGTTGAAGAGAAATCATTGAAGAAGAAGACTAAAGGAAAGGCTTTAGTCATTCATTCTGAAAATGAATCATCAAACTCTGATGGTGATTCAAACACTTCTGATTCATCTGACTCTGAGGATGATAAAGAAGAAATGAGGAAAATGGCTGTATTAATGGTGAAGACTTTCAAGAAAATGGGTTTTAAGAAGGGAAAAAGGTTTTCTAGAGATTCAAATGAAGATAGAAAGAGTTTCAGGAGGTCTGAGAGAAAGGATACCAAATCTGGGAAGAAAGACAAGTCTGAGATTCAATGCTACAAGTGTAAGGAGATGGGTCACTATGCTCCTTAGTGCAAGAAGGGTAAAACTGGTAAGGCACTTATCACAAAAGGCAGAGATTGGGCAGACACTATAGATTCAGATGAGGAAATCAACTATGCTCTCATGGCTTCTATTGAGACAGACTCTGAAACCTCTGAAAACAAGGTACCCCTTACTACCTATGCCTATAATACTGATAATATAACTGAATTGAGAATTTATCTTAAGGTATTGCATATTAGTTATAGGGATCAGACTTTAGAAAATGAGAGAATAAAGTCTGAGAATTCTGAACTTAAAGAGAGAAATAGAATTGTTGAAGAAAAACTTGAAAACATGCAACAAGTTCAGAAAGAAAGAGATGATGCTGTCTATCTAGAATAGGAGTTGCTAGAAAAATGTAAGCAACTAGAATCTGAGTTGGGGGAGAAAAATCACATAATTAAGACATGGACTCATTCTGGAAAAGACACACAAGAAGTTTTTCAATCTGACACTATAGGTCTAGGTTATTCTGAGGAGGATGAACTTAGGTTTCAGAATAAAATCAAGGTTAGACCACCACTTCCATCTAAGAAATTTGGAACATTTGTTAATGGAATAAATGAACCTAGGTTTGTAGGCATTTCTCAGGGTAAATATCCAATGCTTGCTTCTTTTGCTCCTAGAAAGACATGTCATAACTGTGGTAGTACTAACCATCTTGCTAGCTTTTGCAGGGAAAATAAAGACATTAATTCTTTAACTTCCAATTCTGGAGTAAAGAAAGAAAATGTTAGAACTAGACCACATACTTTATGCAAACACTGTGGAAGTACTTGGCATTCTATTTATACTTGCAAAGATTATCATACTATTTATCATAATTACTATGAACCCAAGTCAAATTTGAAATGGGTTAGAGTTAATTCTGCAAGTGTAAACACTGATAAAGTTAGCTTAAACTCTGATAATATGCATTCCGCTGCAAAAGCTAACAAAGTTAAGAAAGCCAAAGGATCCAAGAAAGTATGGATCCTTAAAACTAATCCTCAATAATTGTTTGTGATTGGAGGGAACCAGGGAAAGTACCCTAGTCGTGGATAGTGGATGTTCAGGACACATGACTGGAAATAAAACCCTACTATCAGAGTATGTGGAGAAGGCTGGCCCAAAAGTTTCCTATGGAGATGGCAACATAGGACATACTCTGGGATATGGCAATATCAATCTTGGAAGTGTCATCATCACAAATGTAGCTCTAGTTCCAGGACTCAAGCATGATCTGCTATCTTTGAGTCAAATCTGTGACAGAGGATATCATGTAGATTTTCAGCCTGAATACTGTGAAATCATCAGTAAATCTACAGGGAAAGTTGTTCTAGTTGGGCACAGGCACAATAACATTTTTGAGATAAAGTTGTCAACAAACTCTGATGGCAAAGCAGTGTGTCTGTCAACAAGAATGTCCAGTGAAGAGAGTTGGAAGTGGCATAAGAAACTCTCTCATTTGAATATGAACAACATCAATGAACTGATTAGAAAGAATCTTGTTAGAGGGCTCCCAAAATCCTTATTAAATGTTGATGGTCTATGTGATTCCTGTCAAAAGGCCAAACAAAGGAAGTCATCTTTCAAGAGCAAGTCAGAATCTTAAATTGTTGATCCTTATCACCTTCTACATGTTGATCTTTTTGGTCCAGTAAATGTGATGTCTATTGGAAGAAAGAAATATGCTTTAGTCATTGTTGATGAACACACCAGATATACATGGGTGTATTTTCTAGCAAAGAAGGATGAGACTGCATTAACTCTGATGGAGCATGTAAAGCAACTGGACAAAGGATCAAAACATAAAGTCAAGATTATCAGAAGTGATAATGGAACTGAATTCAGAAATGCAACAATGGAAGAATTCTGCAAAGACAGAGGAGTGAAGCAAGAGTTTTCTGTACCTAGTACACCACAGCAAAATGGTGTAGTTGAAAGAAAGAACAGAACCCTCATAGAAGCTGCCAGAACTATGCTTGATGAAGCAAAATTGCCAACCTATTTATGGGCAGAAGCTGTTCAAACTGCCTATTTTACTTAGAATGCCACTCTGATCAACAAGCATGGAAAAATACCATATGAAATGGTGAGGGAAAAGAAGCCAAACCTGAAATATTTTCATATTTTTGGGTGCAAGTGCTTTGTGCTGAAAACTCATCCTGAACAGTTGACAAAATTTAAATTAAAAGCTGATGAAGGAATTTTTGTTGGCTATCCACTGTCAACCAAAGCATTCAGAGTTTATAATCTGAGAACCAAAGTGATCATGGAGTCTATACATGTGTCATTTGATGACAAGAAAATAACTAGACTTGAAGATGTAGATAAACATGATCAACTGCACTTTCAAAATGAAGATTTATTCTTTGATGAAGTAAACTCTGATGAAGTTGATCTGACAAACTCTGTTGAGCTAAACTCTAAACCTCTACTGGTAAATACTGAAGAAACTTTTCAATCAAATACTAGAGAAGAACTAGTTGAGGGGGAGCATGAAGAATCACTTCAAAATGATGATTCAAAATCTGATAGTGAGTCATCTGAAAAATCTGGATCAAACTCTGATGACTCAAACTCTGAAAGTCCAAAATCTGATAGTTCAAACTCTTAGCAGACACATTCAGGGGGAGCCTTAGAGAATGAAGAAAGACATCAAGAAAATCAGGAGAACATGGATCAAGGGGGAGGATCAAACTCTGAGAGAAGTCATTTGCCTTCAGCTAGGAAATGGACCAAATCTCACACACCTGATTTGATTATTGGTGATCCAGATGCAAGAGTAAGGACAAGAAGTGCAACAACAAATGAATGTCTGTTTCATGCATTCTTGTCACAAACTGAGCCCAAGAAGGTGAAGAAGCTCTTCAAGATGCAGACTGGATAACAGCAATGCAGGAGGAGTTGAATGAATTTGAAAGAAATGAAGTTTGGACACTTGTACCAAGACCAAAGAATAGGTCTGTTGTTGGTACTAAGTGGGTTTTCAGAAACAAAACTGATAGTGAGGGGATTGTTACAAGAAACAAAGCCAGACTTGTAGCAAAAGGCTATTCACAGCAGGAATGAATAGATTATGATGAAACTTTTGCTCCAGTTGCAAGGTTGGAGGCAATAAGGAAGTTTCTAGCATATGCCTCTCATATGAAATTCAAGGTATTTCAGATGGACGTGAAAAGTGCCTTTCTGAATGGGAAACTTGAAGAAGAAGTGTTTGTTGAACAACCACCAGGATTTGTGGACCCCAAATATCCAGATTATGTCTACAGGCTTGATAAAGCACTTTATGGACTTAAGCAGGCACCAAGAGCATGGTATGAGACACTAGCTCAATTTCTTCTAGAAAGTGGGTTTCACAGAGGTACAATTGATAAAACTCTGTTCTACTTTAAATCTGGTAGTGATCTGCTTTTGGTTCAAATATATGTTGATGACATAATTTTTGGGTCTACTAATGATAAACTCTATACAAAGTTTGCCAAGCTAATGCAGTCTAGGTATCAAATGAGTATGATGGGAGAGCTTAGTTATTTTCTAGGCCTACAGGTGAAGCAAACAGATGATGGAATTTTCATAAATCAAGCAAAATATACCAGGAATCTTCTCAAGAAATTTGGTATGCTTGATTGCTCATCTGCATCAACTCCCATGGCAACTGCAACTAAATTGGATAAGAATACAGGAGTGATAAGTGGATTTTATATCTACTTGGAACATTCTAATTCGGCTTAAATTGATTGCTTTGGTCTCAAGTTTGTGGTAGTTTTGATGTGTTTTACTTAATTGTGCAGGGTTGAAGAAATATCGATTAAAGGTGTAGTTTCCGTCATTTTTGGAGCGTTAGTGGAGTTGATTGATGATATGGAATGGAGAATGGTGGCTAATGTCAACTCCTAAGAAGTATACAAGTCATTAAGAATGAAAGACAGAAGCTCATGCAAAAGGAACGAGAAGAAAAGATGAAAAAACGAAGAAAAATCAAGTTTTCGCAGCACGCAGCCATGCTAACAGCCCCGCAAGGCTGTCAGCTCCATTTCCAGCAATTTGCAGCCATGCTGACAGCGCCCCAAGGCTGTCGGCGCTGCGGGTTGCTGCGTGAAATTTCCAGCTTTTATTCTTTTTACGATTTTGGCCATATCTTGAGTTCTAGAAGTCCGTTTGAGGCCCGTAAGCTGTCCACGCGAAGATAACGAGATTCTCTATCATTCTAAGGTGGTCCAGAGGTCCAATTACGTTTGGAACGTTCCAGAAAATCTGAAGAAAAGGCAGCTACGAATTTTCCTTTAAAACAGAATCAGTTTAGGAAACGTAATTCTATTATAATTCTGTTTTGGTAGTTCTTGTTGGACAAGACTTCTAGAGCCTATATAAACACATCCAACCCTTGTAATTTATCATCATCATTAGGAGTAGAACCATTACATATCAATTACTTAGATTTTATTTGTATTTTTTCATACTTTGTTTTTATCATGGTTTCACTTGATCCCATGATGACGAGAGGTTCGATTATGAACTAATCGTTGTCATGGGATTCTAACGGATTTATTTATGGAACTTTAGTATCTTGATGTTTAGTAGATATGACAAACTACAGAGGCATGATAGGGTCTCTTCTTTATCTGACAGCAAGTAGACCTGATATCATGTATGCAACTTATCTCTGTGCAAGGTTTCAAGCTGATCCTAGAGAACCACATCTCATAGCTGTGAAAAGAATTTTTAAATATCTCAAGGGCACCATTACTTTAGGTCTATGGTATCCCAGAGAATCAGATTTCAAGCTACTTGGTTACTCTGATGCAGACTTTGCAGGCTGTAATATAGATAGAAAGAGCACCAGTGGAAGTTGTCAATTTCTGGGTGACAGACTGGTTTCTTGGTACAGTAAGAAACAGAAATCAATTTCTACATCTACAGCTGAGGCAGAGTATATTGCTGCTGGTAGCTGTTGTGCACAGATTCTATGGATGAAGAATCAGTTGCTAGATTATGGATTGAGGTATAGAAAGATTCCTGTTTACTATGATAATCAAAGTGCTATTGCTATGACAGGTAATTCAGTACAACATTCAATGACCAAGCACATCAGCATAAGGTATCACTTTATCAGAGAACATGTAGAGGAAGGAAACATTGAGCTTCATTTTGTGTCTACTGACCAACAGCTTGTAGACATCTTCACCAAGCTATTGAGTGAAGCTATATTTACAAGGCTGGTAAATGAACTTGGAATGATCTCTGGGTTTGAATAGAGATACTGGTTAGACTCAAATTTCACTTATGTAATGCATTACTTATGTTTTTGTGATGTGTTAAATGCTAAGTGAACTCAATTTTTAAACTCTGCTATATAAACTCTGTTCTTTGACTGTCAAACTCTATTAGCATGTTTTGTCAGTCAAACACTGTTAACATGCTGGATAAACTCTGATTAATTCTGATAATGTTATTGTCTGAGATGAACACCAATGAAGAAAATGTATGAAGCATGATTTTCAGTTATTAATCATGAATCTATCTGAGTTATCTGAGATCTAATCTTAGACTTTACAGAAATCCAACACAAGCATGATACTGTTTCATATTTATAGCATCTCTTAGTTCATTAATCCTAAACTCTGAGTTTGTAAATATTGTGTGCATTGCCTCTCATGAATATCTTCTGATAATGATGACTCCTAAACTCTGTTAGTGATACTATGTTTCCAAAGAAATACACATGGTACTTGATAATTCCTTGTTTGTGCTTGTGAAAATTTATAAACCTGAGATATGTCTCTGTTAATTTTGGTGAGTACTAAAGCATGCTTACAACCTGTGAGATTTTGAGCCTATCAGTGATTGATACATTTTATATCAAGCAAATTTTATTGATGTGTACTGTTCATCAGTAAGTATGTTGCTCTAGAACTTGTTTTAAACCATTTTGAGACTGCATGGTATGTGTGTGCATGAAAATGATAAAGGCACTAGGATTTACCACATTTAACCAAACACGGTCAATAAATTTTCAAACCCTTAGTGAACCCCTTTGAGCCTTTTTATTTTATTTTTTTTAAAACTCTGATTTAAACTCTGATTGTTCAAGAACAGTCTGATTTTATTTGGGATTGATGGGCAAATAGTTGGGAATTTATGTGTAAAGGAAAGTTCATTTAGTACATAAAAATAAAAAAATAAAAAAAATAAAAAAATGTGTATATTTACTGATTATCATCTACAGTTATGTATTTGCAGTACAACTGGACACTTTGCTCTATTAACACTGTTCAGTTAGCAATTTTTTTTCTTTTTTTCTTTTTATTTTTTTACCACATTAAAACCCTGAACAAAGTCCTTTTGATTTGTGCATACATGTATTCAAAGTAGTGTAAATTTGGTGGATAACCAAGTATATGGTAGCATCTGCTTTTACTGATTGAACTTGAGTGTAAACACTTCACTTAAACACTTGTGTGACTTGAGAGATTTGTGAGTTCTTATATCCATGGCATGGTACTCACTGAATGATGCATTGATATTTATTTCCTGATATTTTTATCTTTATAGACTGTGTACTTACTTGGAATATCCTGGACATCAAGGGAAATAGTTAATACAGAGCTCTGTATATAGGCTACTACAGAGTTTAGCATTCATCATATATTCAGTGTTTACTATGAGAGTTTGTGCATCCAATTTTTACTGATTTTTTTTTCTGGATTCTATGAAATATTAGATGCTCTAAAAATTGGATCTGTAAACTCTGCTATCCACACACAAATATTCACATCTGTGCAGTTTTTGAAAGGGTACAGTAACAAATTTGGAGAATTGACAAATGCTGATTGATTTTGTCTAAATACTCTAAGGTATATTTTATTTCAGATGATTTCAAATATTGGGGTAAAATGAGTTTTTGACAGCTGTTGATAAGTGTCAAAGTGTTTAATTGTGTTAATAATTAGATAGAGAAATTAGCAGTAATTATGGTTGTATTTACTGATCATGGACGTCTATTTCGTTAATTATGTGACACCTGTCCCAATCACACATTTTTCAATGATCGTGTCCCACTACACATGGTAACTGGTTGCGTGTTTTACTGCTAAAACGTTTGAGTTTTACTTTTCTCTTCATATTCACTCATACACATTCATTTATTTTTTTTTACTCACAGTTACATCACATCTTTCACTTACAAAATTCATCACACATCTTTCACTCATATCATTTTCTTCGTATTTCTTCTCATATTGTTCTAATGGCAACCAAACCTTTCAATACTCTTGGCCTCTTATTTGTCTCTAACAATTATGCAGCTCCTTTAAACAATGAAAATGCTCCAGATGCTTTTCATTTGATGCAGAGTTTCTTACGCGATTCAGAGATTGGTAAAGCTTTGGTTGAACCCCAAACGCTGTCTACATCACAAATTGCATCCTTTTGGCAAAACTCTATTTATGATGATGGTGGAGAGAATGGCACTCCATCCATTATTTTCACATATGACGAAACTGACTATGTTATCACTCTAGATACAGTCAGAGAAACCATGGGCTTCGACATTCACACTTCGTATGCTATTGCTTCGGAAAAGAATCTGCGAGATATGCTACAGTAGATTGGGTATTCAGGGTCTTTGGCTAGACTTGGATCAGTGAAAAGGCCACAGTTGAGAAAAGAATGGAGTTTCTTCTTCGACTGTATTACAAGGGCTTTTGGGAACAAAATCACCAACTGGGATGCAATTCCTATTGATAGTCTTCAAATCGGGTATTCTCTTCTCTATGGTAGTAATTTTGATTTTGGAAGATTTGTGTTGATGAACTTAGGTTATAGGTTGTCAGTATCTAGAACTGTGTATTTTGCTAGATTTTGTCAAATGCTATTTACTGCTTGTGTGCCAAATGTTGAAATAGCTGAAGCTGATGCGATTCAGCCATTTAAGGTCAATAAGAGAATTTTCTCTGACTTGACAAATAAGGATGTTAATAAGGATGTGCCTGCTCTGGTTTACCCTCTTGCTTTACAGAACTTTATAAATCAACCACAAGAACCTCCACAGGCTGAACAACCTTCTCTAAACACTGATCACACTTCAGTCCCAGTATCCACTTCTACTACACACCAACCTCAACCTTCATCCACTCTACCTAAACCACTGAACCACTAAACACTGAACCATTAAACACTGAATCATTTAACTCTGAACCTCAATCATCTCAACCACAACCTCAGTCTCCTACTCAACCCCAACCCCAACCTGACCAACAACCATAACCCAAACGTGGGGGTAGAACCAAGCATACTGCTCACAATTCCAGACATAGCTTGGCAAGGGCTAAGAGGGCCAGAAAAGAGAAGAAGGAGAGAGCTAATAGGTCTCCATCATCCTCTGTTGTTGAAGAAGAGTCATCTTCTGATGGAGAAGAGATAGAAGTTGAGGTACATACCTACAAAAGAAGGAAGTTAAGGAAGTTGGTAATCTCTGATTCTGATGAAGAGATAAATGTTGACGCTCCAGAGGTTCCTTCTACAGAAATACCTGATGTTGAGGTAAACACTGAAGAAGAGGTTGTGCAATCACCAGTACATATGCCAATGGATGAGGACAACAGAGATAGTTTTCCTTCTTTGGATGATTTTGCTACTCCTATCAAGCCATTCTCTGATCCTGTTGATATTCTTGATGAAAAAGTGGATTCTCACACTGCTATATTCTCTGATGCTCACCAGGGTTCTGAACATGGTGAAGAAGTTGAAAAGGCAACTAAGGATGTAATCTCTGATACTCTGCCTGAAGCTGTTGATAAGACTATTGAGTCTGAAGAGCAACCTGCTAAGCATGTTGAAGAAGTTGCAGAGGTAGTTGCTGAGTTTATAGCGAATGCTGAAGTTGTTCAAGAAACTGTAGATGCTGTTGCAGAGAATGCTGAACTGCATACAGCTGAGCCTGTTATAAACACTGTGGATAGTGTTGCAGAGAATGTTGAGGTGCTTCATACTGATTCAATTCCAGATGATAATATTGGAGTTGAAGCTGAAGAAAGTGGAGACTCTGATTCTTCTCAAAGTGCTCCAATCCAAACTGATGCAAAGCATGCCCCTTTCACTCAGCCTTCTACATCACATGAAGTTGAAGCAGAATTCTTTGCTAAATTTTCTGAAAATTGGCACAAGGAAGATTGTATATTTCCTAAAGAGAGAGCAGCCAAGTTTGTGAAACAAGCTGCTACAGAAATTTCAAATCCAGACATTCTTTCTTGTTTGAAGGCCACAGTGGTGCAAGTCAAAACACTGGATGGCAGACTTGATGATTGTTAAAAGGCAGTTACTGATCTGAAAACTGACCTGAAGGCTAAAGACATAGGGGTTAGGGGTCGAACCTGGCTAAAAGTCTCTGTGTTCTTTATTTTCTGCTCTTTACTTACTGCTTGCATTTAGCTTACTGTTTATGCACTTTACTGCACTTATTGTCTTTACATTCAACATACTGTTTGCAATCAGCTTACCATTTATTTCTGCATAAAACGAAATCAGTAAGCTGTTTCTGGTAATTTTTAAAATCGGACTTAGTTGAATATAGTTAGCCATTTACACCTATTCACCCCCCTCTAGGTGTGCATTTTCATTTGGTATCAGAGCGTTGGTATACTAACAATTCTGTAACAGGAAAGTATTCGATCATAATGGCTGAAAACTATCCCGAAGGAAAATCTGATTTTAGGCCTCCACTTCTTCATGGCACACACAACTACCACTGGTGGAAAAGCAGCATGGAAACTTTTGTTCAAGGTGAAGACACTTTAAAAACAATGATGAAGAAGGCAAAAGTACCTTTGGTCAGAGAAGGTGTTGGTCTAAACTTCAATAAGAAAGATAAGGTGCTCAAATATGATGGAAGGAATGGCATTCCCTACAATTATGCTATGCCTTGGAAGACATGTAACAAATGTGGTGGAAAAGGACATCTGGAAAAGAATTGTGTGGTTCAAGTATATCATAAGAGGAAACCAGCATACCAGAATGGACCAGCCAGACAGAAAACAGCATACCAGAATGGACCAGTCAGACAGAAAACAGCATACCAGAATGGACCAGTCAGACAGCAATCAGCATACCAAAATGCAAATAGCAGAAGACAAACAGCTTACCAACAGAATGATCAGTCCCCAAAAGTTGTCCAAATATGGATCAAGAAATCTGATTTAAATGCTTTATATATTCTTGCTACTAACCAACCTAGACCCAAACCTATATGGGTACCAAAACATTGAGATATTTTTGTTTGTTTTGTAGATGTGCCTTGCTGCTAAGGTCAAGACAAAGCAATGGATCTTGGACAGTGGATGCACAAGACATATGTGTGGAGACAAATCTCAGTTTATGAATCTCAAAATGAAAAAGGGTGGAAGAGTGACAATTGGGAATAGCAAAACTCTTCAAATCCTTGGTACCGGTTCTATTGGTAATAGTAATATTTCAATTGATAAAGTTCAATATGTCGAAGGTCTTTCTTATAATTTGCTGAGTGTTACTCAATTATTTGATGATGGACATCATGTTGAATTGGGCATTGATAAAGCTATTATTACTATTGGTACTAACAAATTCCCCCTAGTTGCTAGAAGGGAAGGAAATATATATGTATTAGACTTTGATATGCAGGAAACAGCATGCTGTTTGGCTGCAATAGATAATGACCCATATATTTGGCATAGAAGATTGGGACATGCACACATGGATTTGCTCAGAAAGTTATCAAGCAAGAAACTAGTGAGAGGGCTGCCCAAGCTGAAGTATGTCAAAACAGAAGTCTGTTCAGCTTGCCAATTGGGAAAACAGCTTCGAAGTACTCACAAATCAAAGAAAATGGTATCTACTTCTAAACCCTTAGAGCTTCTGCATTCGGACTTATTTGGTCCAGAAGCTTACAAGAGTATTGGAGGTAAACAATATGGTTTTGTGATTGTAGATGATTATTCTAGATTTACATGGGTATTATTTCTTCGTACTAAAGATTGTGCTTTTGATGAGTTTAAGAAGCTAATCAAATTACTTGAGAACAAGTTGAATACAAGACTTGTAGGTATAAGGAGTGATAGAGGAGGTGAATTTCTCAATAAAGACTTCATTGCTTATTGTGAAAAAAGAGGAATTACACATGAATTTTCTGCACCAAGGACTCTACAGCAAAACGGAGTGGTAGAAAGGAAGAACCGGTCACTACAAGAAACAGCAAGGACTCTTTTGCAAGAAAGCAAGCTGCCTAGAAGTTTTTGGGCAGAAGCAGTGAATACAGCATGCTATTTGTTGAACAGAGTCATAATCAGGCTTATTTTGAACAAAACTCCGTATGAATTGTTGAGGAAAAAGAAGCCAAACATTAGTTACTTCAAAATCTTTGGCTCAAAGTGTTTTGTGCTCAAGACAATTGATAATGATGGTAAATTCGATGCTAAATCTTATGAAGCTATTTTTCTTGGCTATTCTTTAACTAGTAGAGCATATAGAGTTTATAACTTAAATAAACATATAGTTGAAGAATCTATTGATGTTACTTTTCAAGAACCTAACAATGATCTGCCAAGAGATGAGGAGGAATTTGCAGGTGAAACTGATAACATACAACCTCAAGTTACTGGAAATCAGCAAGCCAACAATTCTGCTGAAACTGGAAGTCAGCAAGCCAACAACTCTACTGAGAATGGAAAACAGCAAGCTGGAACATCAAGTCAGCAAGCTGAATTGGTCAGATTAACTTCAAATGAAGAAATTGCTCAACATTGTCTACCAAAAGCTACAAGGACAGTAAAGAATCATCCTCCAGAACTTGTTATTGGAAATATCTCAGATGGAATCACAACAAGGAGAGGAAAAGTAAATTTTTGTGGTTATGCTGCCTTTTTAGCTCAAGAAGAACCCAAAAATATCAAAGAAGCATTAGAAGATGAAAATTGGATCATGGCAATGCAAGAGGAACTCAACCAATTCGAGAGATGTGATGTTTGGGAACTTGTAAAGCCACCAGAAGATGCTTCTATCATAGGAACCAAATGGGTGTTCAAGAACAAAGTGGATGAATTTGGAACTGTTACTCGAAATAAGGCAAGGCTCGTGGCTCAAGGCTATAATCAACAAGAAGGAATTGATTTTGAAGAAACATATGCACCTGTAGCTCGTTTAGAATCAATCAGAATGCTTCTTGCTTATGCATGCTACAAGAAATTCAAGTTATATCAAATGGACGTAAAAAGCGCATTTCTAAATGGCGTGCTGGATGAGGAAGTCTATGTCAAACAGCCTCCTGGATTCGAACATGAGAAGTTTCATGACTATGTTTACAAGCTCAAGAAGGCACTATATGGTTTAAGACAGGCCCCTAGAGCGTGGTATGAGAGGCTTAGTAAGTTTCTTCTCAAAAATGGATTTATTCGAGGTAATATCGATCCCACATTATTTACAAAGCAAAATGGTAAAGATATTCTTGTTGTACAAATATATGTGGATGATATTGTATTCGGTGCTACTAATGAATCTATGTGTGAGTGGTTTTCTAAGTGCATGTACAATGAATTTGACATGAGCATGATGGGGGAACTCAATTATTTCTTGGGTCTCCAAATCAAGCAAACCATTGATGGTATTTATGTGCATCAATCAAAGTATACAAATAATCTGCTCAAAAGATTTGGTTATGAAGATGTCAAAGCTAAAGCAACTCCTATGACTCAAAACAGCAAGCTGTTTGCAGATGAGAATGGTAAGGATGTGGATGTTAAACGGTATAGAGGTATGATTGGAAGTTTATTATATTTAACTGCCTCAAGACCTGATATCATGTATAGTGTATGTGTTTGTGCAAGGTTTCAATCCAACCCTAAAGAATCTCACTTAAATGCGGTTAAAAGAATATTTAGATATTTAAGTGGTTCTATCAATCTTGGTTTGTTCTATCCTATCACAAATACTTTTGATCTTGTTGGGTATAGTGATGCAGATTATGTAGGGTCTCAAACTGATAGAAAGAGTACAAGTGGTGTTTGTGCATTCCTTGGACAAAGCTTGGTTTCTTGGCAATGCAAAAAGAAAGCTTCTGTTGCTTTATCCACGGCTGAAGGAGAATATCTAGCAGCTGGTAGTTGTTGTTCTCAGATTTTATGGATGATTCAAACACTAAAGGACTTTGATATTAAGTATGGCAAGATTCCAATATATTGTGACAACACAAGCGCCATCAATATTTCGAAGAATCCGGTGAATCACTCAAGAACAAAACATATTGATGTTCGACACCATTTCTTGAGAGATAATGTTGCTAAAGGAAAGATTGAGTTGGAATTTGTCTCAACAGAATTTCAACGAGCGGATATCTTCACAAAGCCATTAGTTGAAGAAAGATTCTCATTCTTACGAAGGGAGCTTGGCATGTGTACTGTGTAGTCAGTAAGTTGACAAACACAGAATGGGTAATGTTGGCTTACCATTTGTATCTGAACTGTTTATATGCCATTACCATGATTTGTCTTTTTAATTTTATTTCTCGATGCTTATTCCAGACCTGGACTAATATTCTTTTTGTTGAATTTTTGATGGATTAAGGGGGAGAAATTTAGGAGAACTTATTTGGGAGAACTTATTTGCTTGTTTGTTCAAGATATTCGATTTGGATATGATTGATTATGCTTGTTTATCTTGAATCTGTTTTATATCAAAATGTTCTAATATGCAGGGATTTAGGGGGAGCTTTCTTATTCTCCTAAATATTGTGTAATCATCAAAAAGGGGGAGATTGATACTCCTATGGTTTTGATGATCACATTCAGCAAGCTATTTGCTTGTAGTTTGATATAAAACATTGTGTTATGGTTGTACTAACTTGGTTTTGCAGGGTATATTAAGTTTACAGAGAATATATATACAGCAAGCCATTTGGTGTTACAACAGAGATAGTTTGGCAAGCCATTTGCACTGACAGACACAAACAGCAAGCCATTTGCAAACTGCCAGAAATCCTGAAGACTTTTCAAGACAAATTCTCATGGATGTAATTCAGGAAATATATTGTGAGGACTATTTATTATATAATACGTATACAATATATTCTAGAGCTCAAATCTTTTTAAATATCTTTCTTTAAATCATTTTATAAAACTTATAGGAGTTTCCTTATTTAAAAGATTTTCTTTCTTCAAAATCTCCTATACGCGTTTTATATACATACGAACAGAAGGGATAAGTTTCTCATCGATCTCTTTCTCTCAAACCCTCTGTCTAACGTTCACAAGAACGTTTGTAAAATCTCTAACCAATTGAACGTTGGAAATTGATTCTAATAGTTCGAATAATTGGTGATTGATTTTCTGAACGTTGGTGTGAAGCTTTATAAACTGATTCTTGTGTTCATTCGTTTCTAACAATCCAGAGAACATTCAGAGAAAACTTTCAAGCACACAAGATTACAAACAACTCGGTTTTTCATTACTATATTCTTTTGATACTCTCGAGCTCTTAATATATATATGTGCTATATTTTAGAGAGTTCATAGTTTGAGTTGTATTCATCTATTGATTGTATTGTTCGAATTGTAAGGTTTAGTTGTTGGACAAGTTGGCTTGGGAACTAGGGTTTGGTGATCGTTGCTAGAGAAGTATACTTGGGAAGTATAGCTTAGAGAGCAAGTTCAGAAACAGGAGTTCAGCACGCCATTTGTCAACAACTGGGATATAAGGGAGATATATTATTGTATCTTGTAATTGGTTTTATTTCAGTGATCAATAATATATTCTCTTACCAAGTTGGTAAGGGACCAGGACGTAGACCATAGGGGTTAGGGGTCGAACCTGGCTAAAAGTCTCTGTGTTCTTTATTTTCTGCTCTTTACTTACTGCTTGCATTTAGCTTACTGTTTATGCACTTTACTGCACTTATTGTCTTTACATTCAACATACTGTTTGCAATCAGCTTACCATTTATCTCTGCATAAAACGAAATCAGTAAGCTGTTTCTGGTAATTTTTAAAATCGGACTTAGTTGAATATAGTTAGCCATTTACACCTATTCACCCCCCTCTAGGTGTGCATTTTCACAATACTGACGTTGTATTACTGATGACGTCAGCATCAGTATCTGATCAGTAATGCCCAGATCCTGATCATCACTTGAATCAATATCTAACAATCTCCCCCAATTTGTTCTTTATAAAACAAAGCACAAATTCCTTGATTCAAAGATGTCAAAAACTCAAAACAAAATACCTTCTAAAAATCATCAGGAACAGTTTCAGAAATTCTTTGATAAAACAGATTCATCCTCAAGAAATCAGATATCAACTCTTCTTCCTTGCTTTCAAGAATTTGAATCAGTTTCTTCTTCAGATTTTTGAGTTCTTCATCTTCCTCATTAATCTGATAGATAGTTGCCCTGAGATTCTAAATTAAGCTTCTTGGAAGATCTAAGTCACCTAGCAACACATAAGCAATTTCCTTTCCATCTGGATTTAGAGACAGTTGTTCCATGCCTAGATACACTTCTCTAACAGCTGTACCTTTCTTCATTTCAACCTCTATGTCTCTTAAATTTAAGTACATAGGAATATAATTGCCATCATATCTCGTAGGGCTGGGAAAAAAATCCGGAAAATCCGATATCCGTCCGAAATATCTGTGTTCGTATCCGGAAAAAAGCGGATATTATCCGTATTCGGAGTCAACCAGATATTATCCGTATCTGAATCCGGAAGTTTAGGATGCGGATATGGATATAGGCGCATCCGTATCCGAAAATATCCGTATCCGAAATGAATTATATATAATATATATTTTTAATATATAATATATATTTTTAATATATGATATATATTTTAATATATAATTACAAAATATATCAAGATAATATAATAATATATTATTATTAATTATTAAGAATACAAATATAAACATGTTTATACTAATTTATGATTAATTATTAAACTTTGTAACACAACAATCATAATTTGGGAAAGCAAAAGGAGCAGCACTCAGGTTCAATTCCCTCGTCACGTATTAATTTTGGACAACCAAGACTGCAAATGCAATTAGAAAAAAAAAACAAAAAAAAAGACAGCAAGTGGAGGATCCGGATATATCCGGATTCGGATCCGGATTCGTTCGGATATTATCCGTATTCGATAGAACCGGATATTTCGGGATCCGGATACGGATTCGGATATTTTTACTGATTGCCGGATCCGGATACGGATATGGCCATATCCGTATCCGTATTATCCGATTCCCACCCCTAATATCTCGTTCTTCCATCCATAAACCTCTGCCTAATTGTCCTGTAAATCATAACAAACCAATTGTAGTAAACTTCTCTTTCTTTAACATTGATTCTTTTACTTCTGAGAAGATACAGAACATATTTCAGCTCTTTGCAGATTTACACAACAATTCATAGATAGGAATCTTCTTTACACTTCTATCTTTCATGAAGTACAACATCTTTTCTATTTTCTTTGCACCAGCATGACAATCAGCAATGATAGCAACAGCTTCAAGTTTCCAGAGATGATCAACAGTTAACTCATCACCAATCTTGTCAACTAGAGCATGTTGATCAGTTTGTACAATGAAAATAATCTGTGCATGACTATACCAAATTCCTCCTCTTGTGCCAGGTTCCAATCCTTTCAAACCAGATTGCATACTTACCCATTTTGGTGGATTTTCAGCAATAAATGTAGTAGACTTTGATTTAACAATCGATAAAGATTCATTAATCAAAGAAGACTCTGTTATCAGTCCTGCTGATTTGAAAACAACCGGTTTCCTATAATCACACTCACTCTTCTCCTTTTTCTTACTCTTCTTCTTCTCATCTGTTGGATAATCCTGCTGATGTTCAGGAACAGATTTATCTTTATCATACCATAAATTCCTGTTTGATCTATGAACATTTCTCAAGTAGTCTCTGGTTGTTATCCTTTCTACTTCTCTGGCTTTAGCTCTGATTTCATTTTCTCTTTCAAATCTTCTGAAGTTCTTTTGTTCATACTCCAGTGTATCTTCAATAACTTCCACATTGTGAAATTCAACCACAACCTTAAGAATCATAATCTTAAGTTCTTTTAAAATTTCAGCTTCTTCAGAATCAGAGACAACATCAGAAATTAAACCAAAGACTGACTTCTCATTAGATGCAGTAGATTGAACAGCAACCTTACTCTTTCTTTTTAAAGGCAATATCTCCTCTTCAATTTCTTCAGGAGCATTGAATCTGTTGTCTGGAGTTAGTGCAAGAGATAGTGGAGTTTTCTTCTTTTCATTTTCAGAAACATCTTTTAATTTGATTCCACTAGATCTTGTTTGCCTTGTACTAGTTTGAGCAGATAATCTTCCTCTACTTCTGTATCTTCCTCCTCTGCCTCTTCCTCTTCTTGCAGCAGGAGCTTCATTTTGTTTTGCAATCTCTTCAAAAATCCTGTTCTATTCTTCTAAGAACTCATCAGTAGTCATGTTTGGATTTTCTCCAGTAGATAAGATAAGTGCTTTCTCAGCATGATACTGTTGAACTCTTTTGTCTTTATGAAACAGTTTAAGAACACGACCATCTCCAGTGTCAAGTTCATGAAACAGATTAGCAGCATCTTCATCCTATTCCACATACACATCATCCTCAGGAATGGTTGACAGAGTTTGACCATGTGTCACAAACTGTTCTTCTTTTGGATTCTGAGATTGCACCATTTTTGTCACTGTCTTCTTACCAGATCTAGAAACATGAGTTGACTGCCTAGTTTGAGTATTAGATCTCTTTGTTACTAAAGCAACATCAGAGGTTTCAACTTTATGTGACTTAGTACCACCATCATTTCCAGAATTATCATCATCTTTTTGTACCACTGGATTAGGTGAGCATTTTGTTTTAACTATCTTCTCCCCCTTTTTGACATCAGCATCTTCCTCAATGAAGAAAGACAAAATAAGCTTGAGGGTTTCATCAATATTATCAACTTTTGATTCCAAGACAGTCATTCTGGAGTCCATTTTCTTGTCAAGTGCTTTAATATCATCAGCAAGAAGACGTGCTTGAGAAGCAGTAGCATATATAGAAACAGATGTTTGAATACCCGCTTGAAATTTATCAGTAACAGCCTTCATAGAGTCAATTTCACTCTTCAATCCCTTTGCTAGAAGAGCATTTGTTTTGAGAAGAGCCTTGAGTTCAGGAGTTGGCATCCTCGTGGCAATATGACCAGAATGAAAAAGAGCATTTTGAAAATTCATCTCAGCATTCGGCTGATTCCATTCAGTATCCCATTCATATCCCCTTGCAGCTCGAGTATCAGGAGGAAGTATGGAACTGTACTCCCCTCTGAATTCTTCTTGAGTAACAGACTGCATATACCTACTCGAAGACCCATAAGTAGATAGGAGACTTGCTTTTATTGCTGCCTGCATTTGAATTTTCTCAGGATCAGCATTAGCATGATCATCATCATCATCATCATCATCTGAGCTATCACCAGCCTCAGGAAGTTTATTATCAACATTATCATCAGGATTCATAACACCTTTCATTCTCAAATCACCAGTAGATGCAGCTGGTGAGTCCTGATGTCCTGCAGACAGATTAGTAACATTTCCTAAATCTCTCATTTTTTTAAAGTGATCTCATCACTTCTCACAATGTTACCTAAGTTACTTTCAATAGCAACTTCTACCTCACTAGAAGTTAACAACTTCTCACTCTGTTCTACCTCTCCTTTTGCCAGTTCAGGAGACTGCCTCTCATCACTCTTCTTTTTCTCTAAATGTTCACTCTCAATCTCACAAGAAAGGCTCTGACTCATTAAATGTGAAGAAATAAGAGGTGGCTGAGAAGAGTGGTCTGAAGTCATACAAATAGAGGTATCCCTTTTATCAGGTCTATATGTAATCATACTATCAGTAGTAAAGGAAGTAGAGATAGAGATGTTACCTGACGAAGTATTTAAGGAATCCATTGGTCTTGCAGAAATTGGCTCAATAAGCAATGGAATAAGTGGATCAGTAGTACTTACATCAGGATTGACCACCGCAACTATAGCATGACTTGCATCAATATTTGCTACTGATGGTTCTTGTGTAGTCTGAGGTTTTGAAGCTTCTTCAACACTTTGAGTCAAAGGTTCTTGTGTGCTTCCCTCAAATGCAGTGTCAGCAATCACTTCATCACATTCAGCAATGTGCAAATCATGAGCAGCTTTATCTGCCAGACTTCTAGCTAATTCAATTTCAATTTCAGAAGCCCCTTGAGCTTTGTCAGGAAACTCCCCTGCTGATGTGATTTTGCCAGCATCTTCACTTTGAGAAGATGGTTCTTGTGGGGCAGGAATATTCTTGTCTTCACCTTCCTTTTGAGAAAGTGGTTCTTGTGTGACTATTCCTTCAGAAATGTCTACACCTACACTTTGAGTAGGTGGTTCTTGTGTGACTGGATCTGCAATAGCTTCTGAACTCCTTTGAAGTTCAGGTTCTTGTGGGCTAGATCCTCTCAGAGATGACATAGTAGTCCTCTGTTTCTTCTGTCTGTGAAAAACGTTTGCTTCAGCAGTTTTCTTTTCAAGTGGTGAAGGTTTGAAACCTAACTGAGCAGCAATAGCATTTACTTGATCAACAGACATCTCAATAATTCTTCTATTTGGAGATGCAGATGCTGGAGAATCAGAGATCTCAACAGTCTTCATAGGTGAATTATCAGGAGTAGAGATGTCAGGATTACCAGTAGCTTCAGGAACTGATGATCCATCCTGATTAACAGAGACATCAGGATTGCTTTCCATAGCATCAGTAAGATTCAGAAATTCTGTGTGATCAACAAATTTGCCTTTGCTGATTAATCTTCTTCTTTTCTTCGGCTTTTCAGAGACAGCCACTTCTCCAGTATCAACAACATCAATCTTCTTTTTCTTCATCAAGATTGATATAGGCATTGTGTCATCATCAGAATCAGAAACAGCTCTTTGACCAACTTTCCTCTTCACTCCTGTTTCTTTATTCAAACCAGATATTTCAAGAACCCTTTGTTCACCCCCTTTTGACTTCATTTGAGAGTGAGTTGGAGTGGAGAAATCCTTTGATCCTGATTGCCTCTCAGACACATCAGATCTAGCTAATTTCTTTGATTTTACAACCAATGCCTTTTGTGAGACACCAGAGGTGGTTGACTGTTTAGATAAGTGTTTAAGTTGTGTGCTTGTGTCAGGAATAGGATGTGTAAGGTCCTGTCCCATAGCACCAGTTGCTGGGCCATATTGAATAGGCATCCTCTCTCTTAAAAGAGACCATACTTCATCAGGAATGTATGGAGGTCCTTCAAACTTATTTGCCTTATCAGAATTGATTAGACTCTTTATATTGTTTTCTGAGATTTTACATATAGGCAAAATTGTATCATTCTCAAAAACAGCATGAGGACATAAGTGAGAGAATATTAATTGGAAAAATCTAAGAAAGCAAACATAGCCACATTTATCTGCTTTTCTTTCACTTAATGCCTTTAGTATAAAAGACCCATAATCAAATGAGAGATCATGAATTAGAGAATACCCAATTTTGGCTGAACCTGTGGGTAAAGCATCAAAATTTGACACTTTGTTCAAGAAATATCTGCTGATAGTGTCGAAGAAGAAATTCCATTCCTTCTTGAGCTTTGTCCTATAGAGCTCTCCAAACTTCTTTGGCGTTCCATTGTAACCCAAACTTACAACATACTCAAGGAGTCTTGAATCTGGAACTTTGAAGACAGGCTTACCAATGATTGATGGCAAGTGTAGAGCTTCAGTGACAATCTCAGGAGTCACATAGTATGTAACATTATCATACTCAAAGCTCATTTGAGGCTTTTCTGATGGAAGTACTTTTCCAAAGACACTTGTGTTCCAAACCTGCATAACAGACTTAAAAGATATCTTGGGAGGTTGGGTTAGAGCATAATTGATTGGGCTTGAGGCCAAAAAGTCCTGAATAATGTGGAAATCATTGGGCAAGTCCTGATGATCTAGAACTGCAGTGAAGTTATTTGTGTTAAAAGTAACTCCATTGATTACCACCTTGCTGTTCATGAAAGATAAATTCTCCATTGGAATTTCAAACACAAGAATTGTGCTAATTTTGAAATTAGGGTTTGAGAGTGCAAAGATAGAGAGACGATGTTTTACTGATGGTTTTGAGAATAATTAATCAATTAGAAAACTAAATTGATATTTGAACACTACTTATGATTTCTCAAAAACAGGTGTCAGTAAACCATTCGTTTATACTGGAGTAATGGACCAAATTACGTGAGAGAGTGGTGATGATTGCACGCGTCACGACTTACATCTGTAACTATATGTAATGATCGAGTGAGACACACGCGCTTGTATTATTCGAAAAATAAGATTGTGATTAAAATAAAACATGGTAATTTTGTTTTAAATAAAGAAATTTAAAACATCACAATCAAATAATACCTGGTACTTACACCAGAAATATGAATCGTTTCATATTCTTGTTCCACCCTTCTCTATTTAATCTTAGAGACTTGTCCACTTACTTCCTTAACCTTTCATTCTCTCCTGAAAGAAAAATAAGAAAAATCCTTTACAGCAAAATTTTACAACAATGTCGAACCTTACAATCAAAGAGAAGAATCTCCATTTCTTAGAGAAAAGAGACATATTTAGCTATACTCGTGAAGAGTTTGATGCTTTCGACAGGGAAAGACAACTTGAGACTCTCTGGTTGTAGATGGATGCAGGTCTCGAAGAAATCGAGAAGGAAAAACCTGCAAAAGTGATCGACATCGATGCTGCCCTCCAAGCAACATTAGCATGGCTTTCATCTAAGGCGTCCTCATCCAACTCCATCAACCATTGTTAATGAATATGTCACCAAAAATAACCTTATCCCTGTCAACTTCCACCCAAACAAAGTGGCAAAGATGGGATCTGGGATGGCTACTAACAATGGAGTGGATTGGTCTTTTATTTCCTGTTGAATAGATTAGTAGATAGAGAATAGAAAAGATGTAATCTTTGAATGTAATCTCTTTCTTATTATCAATGAAAAATTTAGTTTTTCTATTCTATTCAATGTTTTCCTGATTATCATGTTATCTGAGAAATAAATATGAGGACTAATTAAAGTGATCACATTATCAGGAGTTCAATAACATTAATCATAGCTTGAATCAGGAAATTGAGATAAAACGAAGACAGTTAGATTCTGAACATAATACTGATGATCGAATCGTTGCATCAGGATTCGACATTGACCATTGTCAGGATTGACTTTCCATCAGTATTTGCAAGTTGTCAGTATCTGATGACTTCTTTCTCTCAAGTACTGCCATAGTTTACCATTCCAAGTTCATTCACCAACTTTGTAAAAGTAGTCTCAGGTAGTGGTTTGGTGAATATATCAGCTAACTGTTGATCAGTAGGAACAAAATGAAGTTCAATTGTTCCTTCCAGTACTTGTTCTCTTATGAAGTGATACCTGATACTGATGTGCTTTGTAAGAGAATGTTGAACTGGATTTCCTGTCATAGCAATAGCACTTTGGTTATCACAATAAATAGGTATTTTTGAAAATGACAAACCATAGTCCATTAGCTGATTTCTCATCCACATGATCTGAGCACAACAGCTTCCAGCAGCAATGTATTCAGCTTCTGCAGTTGATGTGGAGATAGACTTTTGCTTTTTACTAAACCAAGAAACTAGTCTTCCTCCAAGAAACTGACAACTGCCTGAAGTACTTTTCCTGTCTATTTTGCATCCTGCAAAATCAGCATCTGAATAACCACATAAACTAAAGTCTGATTCTCTAGCATACCAAAGGCCAAGAGTAGAAGTGCCCTTAAGATATCTGAAAATCCTTTTCACAGCAATGAGATGTGGTTCCTTGGGATTTGCTTGAAATCTTGCACATAGACAGGTTGCATACATGATATCTGGTCTGCTAGCAGTTAGATATAAGAGTGAGCCAATCATTCCTCTGTAGTTGGTTACATCTACCTCAGTTCCTTGATCAGGATCAAGCTTTGTAGCTGTAGCTGTAGGAGTTGAAGCTGTAGAGCTGTCTTGCATGTTAAACCTTTTTAGTAAATTCTTTGTGTACTTTGACTGATTGATAAAAATCCCATCATCAGTCTGTTTAATTTGTAGACCTAAGAAATAACTCATTTCTCCCATCATGCTCATTTGATATCTAGACTGCATTAGCTTTGAAAACTTCTCACACAGCTTAGTGTTAGTTGACCCAAAAATGATATCATCAACATATATTTGAACTAACAGCAAATCCTTACCATGATTCAAATAAAACAAGGTTTTATCAATTGTACCTCTATTGAATCCACTTTCCAGTAAGAATTGAGCTAGGGTTTCATACCAAGCTCTTGGAGCTTGCTTTAGTCCATAAAGTGCTTTATCCAGTCTATAGAAATGATCTGGATATTTGAGATCAATGAAGCCAGGAGGTTGCTCAACATATACCTCCTCTTCCAGTTCTCTATTGAGAAATGCACTTTTTACATCCATCTGGAATACTTTGAACTTCTTGTGGGCTGCATATGCCAGAAAAATTCTGATGGCCTCTAGTCTTGCAACAGGAGCAAAAGTCTCATCATAATCTATTCCATCCTGTTGAGAATACCCCTTTGCTACTAGTCTTGCTTTGTTCCTCACAATTGTGCCATCTGAATCTGTCTTGTTTCTGAATACCCACTTAGTACCTACAATAGACCTACCCTCGGGCCTTGGTACAAGTTTCCAGACTTCATTTCTTTCAAACTCATTCAGTTCTTCTTGCATAGCTATCACCCAATCAGCATCCTTAAGTGCATCTTCAACTTTCTTAGGCTCCTCCTTTGACAGAAAGTTATTATATAAGCATTCATTCTGAGTTGCACTTCTTGTCTTAACACCTGCTTCAGGATTCCCAATGATTAAATCAGGAGTATGACTTTTAGTCCATTTCCTTGCTGATGGTAAGTCATTTCTTGAACTGGATGCTCCCCCTTGATTGATGTTTTCTTCAAAAGAACTAGAATTGCTAGAAGCTCCCCCTGAGATAGTGCTATCTCTTCCTGATATACTGTCAGGATTGTCACTTGAATCTGTTTCTGATGAGTCTCTACTTGATGTTTGAGTTGTATCAGTACTGGTGATGTCTTGCTCTTGCTCCCCCTCAACATTTGCATTATTTGCGTCATCATCAGTAACAGGTGTTTGATCAGGAATTGATCGATCGTCAGGATCTGACAGAGTATCAGTATCTAACATGACTTCATCAGAATTCTTGGTAGCTTCATTTGCAAATGTCAAACTATCATGAGAGTCTTCTTTTATTCCTGTTATCTTTCTATCATCAAAAGATACATTAATAGACTCCATGACTGTCTTTGTTCTTAGATTGTAGACTTTAAAGGCTCTTGTTGTTGGATAGCCAATAAAGATGGCCTCATCAGCTTTTGTCTCAAATTTTCCTAGCTGTTCAGGATGAGGTCTTAGAACAAAGCACTTGCAGCCAAACACATGTAAATGCTTCAAACTTGGCTTCTTTTCCTTAATCATCTGATAAGGAGTTACACCATGTCTGTTGATTAGAGTGATGTTCTGAGTGTAACATGCCGTGTTGACTGCTTCTGCCCAGAAATATGTAGGTAGTTTAGCTTCTTCCAACATAGTTCTGCCAGCTTCAATAAGAGTCCTGTTCTTTCTTTCAACTACTCCATTTTGCTGAGGTGTGCCAGGAGCAGAGAATTGTTGAACTATTCCTTTGTATTTGCAGAACTCTTCCATTGCTGAATTCTTGAATTCAGTCCCATTATCACTTCTCAGAATCTTGACTTTGTATTTTGTGCCAGTTTCAATAAGTCTCACATGGTCCAGTAGTATTTCAGCAGTTTCATCTTTTCTGTGCAGAAAATAAACCCAGGTAAATCTAGTATACTCATCAACAATGACTAGAGTATACCTTTTCTTACTGATGGACATAATATTCACTGGTCCAAATAAGTCAAGGTGAAGCATGTGATATGGTTCATCAATTGAGGTTTCAGATTTACTCTTGAATGATGTCCTTCTTTGTTTAGCCTTCTGACAAGCATCACAGAGTCCATCAGGAGTATATAGAGCCTTTGGTAATCCTCTTACCAAGTCTTTCTTAACCAACTCGTTTATATTGTTGAAGTTGAGATGAGAAAGCTTCTTATGCCAATTCCAACTTTCATCTACAGAAGCTTTACTGATGAGGCATGTAGTTGGATTTTCAGTATTGGTGTGAATGTTGGCTTCATAAATGTTACCATGTCTTTGACCAGTTAATGCAACCTTTCCTGAAGATTTGCTGATAACTTCAAAATGAGTATCATTGAAATTGACACGATAACCTCTGTCTGTGATTTGACTAACACTTAACAAATTGTGCTTGAGTCCTTTCACCAGAGCTACTTTTTCAATGATGACATTTCCAATTACAATACTGCCATATCCCAAAGTTTGTCCAATGTTGCCATCTCCATAAGACACAGTTGGGCCAGCCTTTTCCTCAAATTCTGATAGCAAGGTTTTGTCTCCAGTCATGTGCACAGAGCATCCACTATCCATGACTAACACATTTTTCTTTTTACCCTGCAATCAGAATCACAAAGAACTCAGTTAGAATTTTTAAGAACCCACACTTGTTGGGTTCTCTTTTCATGCAACTTAACATTTTTAGCAGCAGAAGATTTTCTTGTTAAGACACCTTCATCAGGATTAAGTCCATCAGAATCAATCTTTTTCTTAACAGATGCATGATTAGTATTCAAGTTCTTTGTTTTTCCAAAATTTGCACTTTTATTGAACTTAGGCAAAGGCTCATAATAATTATAGTACAAATTATGGTATTCTTCACATGTATAAATAGAATGCCATTTACTGCCACAATGGAAACAAGGATTCTGTGGTTTATAAAATACTGATTTATTCCTAATGTCAGACCTAGGAACTACAGTTGGCTTCTTTTTACTCCTCCTACAATCAATAGCAAGATGATTAGAGTTACCACAGTTAAAGCATACTTTTCTTGGTGCATTTGGAATATACTTATAATTATTCTCCTTGTTTATTCCAACTTTACCATTCCTGTTCCTTTTGACAGTTGGAACTCTCTTCCTATCTGTTACATCACAGATTCTATCCCTCAATTGTTTCTTGGACAAAAGACCTACATTTTTGTTTTTGACAGTTCTAGACTCAGAATGATGTGTAGAAGTAGATCCCTTTTCTGAAGTAGATTTGGGAATTTCTGGATACACATAATTAACATGTTTTAATTTGGTTTTAGTACTGTCTGTAACATATCTGTAGGTTTTTGGATTTGTTGAGTCATCTACTATAACTCTTCCTGGATTAGATGAAACAACTTTTTCTTTGTCCTTTTTCTCATTTTCTGACTTATAACCTAGACACTCTTTCCAGTTTTTATCAGTAATAATTTCTTTAGTTTTTGTACCAGAATGTGTCCAGGTTCTGAGTTTTTCATTTGCCTCTTTAAGTTGCATTTCAAGTTCATTGCATTTAAACTCTGTTTCAAGTTTCATGTGTTTAGCATTATCACATTCTGCTTGAACTTCCTGCAAGAAAATTAACTCAGCTTCTAGATGATCATTTCTCTTAACAACCTCTGCCATTTCAGATTTTATTCTAGTATTTTCAAGAGATTGACTCCTAAAACTAATATGCAGAGATTTTAAAAAAGATCTTAGCTCAGAGACATTATTAGTATCAAAATCAAACAAAATTTCAGATACCTTATTTTCACCAGCAGAAGTCTCATCAGTTTTAGCCATCAAAGCATAATTCACTTTCTCTTCTTCAGAGTCAGATGATGAGTCCATCCAATCCTTGCTTGAAGAAATGAGAGCTTTGGTTTTGGTCTTCTTGCACTCAGTTGCAAAATGACCCATTCCATCACAGTTATAGCATCTGATTTTTGACTTGTCAAATTTGCTGCTTTTACCTTCTTTCTTCTTGTACCTGTCTTTGTCAGCATTGAAGGTTTTCTTCTGAAATTTCCCTTGCTTCCTAGCCTTTCTGAACTTCATCTTTTTGAAGCCCTTGACTATCATAGCAACCATTTCCATCATATCAGAATCAGTAGAGTCATCATCAGTATCAGGATCAGACTCAGTATCAGTATCTGATGATGAGTCATCAGGAATTGACTCTTCCACTATACTCTTTCTGTTAGAAACCTCCTCAGCTTTTCCTTTTGATTTTGATTCAACATTCAAAGCAACAGATTTTGCTTTGACATTTTTCTTGTTCTTCCTCTGTTGAACCTCAAGATCATGGGTTCTTAGCATCCCATAGACTTCATCAAGAGAGAGCATCTTCAAATCATATTGATTCCTTATGATTGAAGCTTGAGTATCCCACTCCTCAGTTAGTGCTCTGAGAAACTTGGTATTTGAATCCTCTGGATCATACTCTTTGCCAACTAGTGATAGATTGTTCAGTAGAGTCAAGAATCTATCATACATATAAGTAAGGCTTTCATCAGATTTAGCATCGAACTGCTCATACTCCTGAATCAATAGAGCCCTTCTGTTTCTTTTGATAGATTCAGTACCTTGACATTGAGTTTCCAAAGTATCCCAAATTTCCTTTGCAGTCTTGCATGCTATTACCCTGTTAGACATGACATTATCAAGACTGTTATGCAAAATATTTTTTACCTTTGCATCTTTGAGTACTTGAGCCTTTTCCTCTTTTGTCCATTCACTCTTTGCCTTAATGACATAGTGTTCAGCAACAGTCTCTGTTCTTGCAACTAGTCTTGTTGGAAGAAATGGTCCATCATTGATCCTATCAAGATAGTCAGGATCAGTTGCTTCCAGATACATCATCATTTTCACTTTCCATGTTGGATACTCAGTTTTCTTGAGAATTGGAATTTTGATGCTTTCATACTTGCTTGTCGACATCTTAAGATCGTTTCTGATTAATATTAATCAGTTTCACTCTGATACCAATTGTTGCCCAGTAAATAACAATTGTAGAAGGGGGGTTGAATACAATTGTATAAGATTTTCGACTTAAACAAATAACACAAGTATGAATCAATAACAGCTTTATTAAATCTGATATAAAACTGTTACAAAACTCTCTTAAGAAATTCTTATGTTCTTAAGAGCTGCTAGGTTACAAGATAAATCGTATATGCGATTACTCTAATGTAAAACCTAAACTGTGTTTATATAGAGTACACAGTTACACTATCAATTACAAGATATTCTAAATCAATTACATATATCTCTGAATGCATATCTTGTATGATAGCTGCATTCCTACAATCTAGGAACCGACATATCAATCTTCCTTGATCTCTGGTCTGATGAGAATCTTCACAAAATACTGACCAGCTTCTAATCCTGATGATAGTCCAATACTGACGTTGTATTACTGATGACGTCAGCATCAGTATCTGATCAGTAATGCCCAGATCCTGATCATCACTTGAATCAATATCTAACAAAGTGAAATTTATCAGACTGGGAAATGATATGAGGAGAAACAAAATTTATGATTTGAGATCTGCTATCTATCAGACTGATGAAAGTGATCCTGAATTAATGGAAATCAAGGAGATAATGCAGAGAGAACTTGAGAATGCTGAGAGAAGATTGCTGATAGATTATCTCAGAACGATGCCAGATCTTGAGGCAATTTGATAAAAGATGCTCTGTAAGAATTTCTTGTTTTTATGTATATTTTGTTTAAGTAAGTAGTTTAAACTCTGATTACTTGTTAAACACTGCATTTGTCTATTTTTGTTTTGACATCATCAATTATCATTAACTTGTGCATTTTTGCTAATGAACAAGTTGGGGGAGATTGTTAAATATAATTGATGTAATTACTAATCAGTGTGGATACAGTGTTAAATCAGAGTTTAAGCTGGAAGCAGTCAGAGTTTGTTTAAACGCTGACAGATGGAAGCACAAACGCTGACGAATGGAAGCAACAGAGTTTGTTAAACTCTGTTTGACAGAAGCATCTACAAGTCAACAGTGATTGAAGATAAATATGAAAGCAATATCTTTGGAGATTGATTAGCTATCAAAGAGATTGAGTTGACTTAGAAGATGTGTAGCAATCGTGATTGATATCAATTGTATAGCTTAATTATAGGAATATCAATTCATGATTGTACAGTAGCTGTATGTTTTATAAATACAGTTAGGTTAACCCTAGAAGGGTATCGAACGTTGAAAAATTTATTCATTGTAACCTAAGCAGCTCTCTGTGATATTTTACATCACTGAGAGAGGAATTATTAATTCCAAACAGTTTTTAATTACAAAAACGTGTGTGCTTGTTAATCTCTCATACAGTACTTGATTATATTTTGTGTATTCGACCTAACATTATAATTGTTTCCTTTGATTGGATAATTTCCTTTATTATTGTTTAGTTATTACCTGTAATCAAAAACAAATTTCATTATAATAAAACCCTACTTTTCTCTCTTCCCACCATACTTTATCATGGCATTTAGAGCTTGGTTGATTCGATTCGGGATCGGTTGATCGAGATGTTTTTTTGCATGTTGGATTAAAAAATGACATTTGATTATTATTTTCTTCTCATCTTCTACTTCGAATTGGTTATGTTTTTTTTCTTGGATGATTTTGATTTTTGATCACGATTACTATTTTTTTCTCCGAATCACTTAAGAATATATCTTCTTGTTTAAAAAAATGGTTAAAAAAATGGAATCGTCTGCTTCAATCAACAATATCACCAGCTTCATCCATATTCTTCGTTATGATCATCTTCTTCATCCTAGTCCACATCTCTATCTTTGATATCGATGTCATCATAATTGTTTTCGTCATGTTTATTATCTTCAAAATCCCGCTTCTGTTGTTATTAGTAAGTGGCCTACCATATACGTTGTGTTTTCTCTTTATCGTATCTTCATTCTCATGCCCTCATGATTTTTCTTTCTTCCATGCCTAAGAACTCTCGCAGATTTTTCTTTTCCTCAAAGATCTCTCACAGGTTTTTTTCCCGTCCCCACGACCTCTCCCTCTCTTTTTCTCTAGGATCGTTTTTTACCTGTCTTATCTCTTTTTCTCTCCTCTGATTTAGGATTATAAATTGGTTTCTTGGTTATAATTTGAATATGGATTTGGATTCATATTCAATTTTAATTGGTTTTGGTTGGATATTAGTTTGCACACAAATTTGGCGGTTAAATTAGATAAAGTTTGTTGGTTGGATTTCTATACTATTTGGATTCGATTCTTGTTTTAGATTAGCTAGGTTTGGATTTGGTGTTGGTTCGGATTATTGTGTTCGATTTGGATTTAGATACAGTTTTAGTTTCGGTATTGATATTGTTTTCGATGGTTGTAGTTTGTTTGGATTTTTCTTTCTTGTTCACTGGTTGCAGATTTGTTTGCTTTTGAAGTTATTTCGATTGGTTACAAGATTACATGGATGGTTCTTCTCTTGCTAATTGGATTTCTTGTTAGCTCTCGTTTTGGTTCGAATACACTAGGATTTCATAATTATTTTGGTTGATTCTTAAATGACATGGATGGTTTGGATATAATTTGTCTTTGGATTCTTGCTGATTGGCTTTTTTTGTTCGCTTTGATTTTGGATTGAATACAATTGGATTGGAGTTTTTTGTTTTTGTTTACTCTTGGATGACATGGATATCACTTTTTCTCTTCGTTTGGAAATGTTGCACTAGTTTGGATTCGTAATTGATGCTCTTGTTTTGTGGTTGCATCTTTAAACTCGTTTGAATACTTCGCTCAGTTTCCTGTTGACAAACTCTCTGTTTTTCATCGTGAGATTGCGCGGTTGACATATATAATAATAATAATAATATTATTATTGGATATTTTCATTATTGTAATAGTTTCCTTTGATAGGATAATTTCCTTTATTATTATTTAGTTGTTGGCTGTATCCTCTTTATATTGTAATCAAAAACAAGTTTCATTATAATAAAACCCTACTTTTCTCTCTTCTCTCCATACTTTATCAAAGCTAACCTAAAACATAAGCTATTTGTTTGCAAATGTATATGTGTTTGTATACTAAGATTATTTATGTTATTTAAAAATGTAAAATAGTCAAGTTAACCATAGTTAATTTAAAATTGTAATTTTTTTGAATATAGGATAGATTTATAAATATGATTATAAATGGGATATATTTATAAATCATTTTTTTTGACAAAATAAATAATTTTTAAAATATGACAAATTAGTAAAAAAGCCCAACTAAATTTATCAATCAGCATGGTGTCAGCTGGTTATATTGTCGAGTATTCTTGTATTTATAATACTAGAACCTGAATACAATCACAAATAAATGGATTATACAATTAAGTAAGAGGTAATTTGAATTCAATACTATGAAACTTCATAATAAACTTGTTAAATTATCACGTACCAACTCATACAATTTAATGAAACTTCTAAAATTTAAATAATAAAATCATAAATCTTATTGATACTAGCATTCTACTGCTGCACATCGAATGGTAAAATTTATTAATTAATTAATATTAACATTATATTAATCATTATTTGGAAAAAAATGTAATTAATTTAAGTATAAAAAAACTTATTCGTCAATTCATATCAGTTGCATTAATATCAATATTATCAAACAATTATCAGAACATTCACATCTTCCGCTAGAACGTTCTAAACCCTTCTTTACTGTTTTTTCTTAATTTTATTTTTCATTTGATTTCTCTCTTTTTTGAAAATCTTTCTACCATGTTCAAAAGTTTTTTTTACCATATTTTAAGTTTTGTTCTTTTGGAAATTTGGTATATTTAAATGTGCAGTACCGTGATTTTCAAGAATTTTTATTATACTAATTCATTCAAAAATTTGTATTTGTCGCGATTTTTTGAATACATATTAAAAATTCATAAACACTTATTTCTCATAACCATTATAAATCATTAGATTGTCTCTCAAAAAAAGGTTGCATGTTTCAGCAATATGAGAATATATCTCTACTGTGTAAGATCGATTTAATGAATGTAGGTACGATAAAGAAGACTTTCATCTAATCTAACTTCCTATGTGTTCGTTCAATATCATTTTTACAAATTGTATGTTCTTTTATATAAGGCTCGGTATTATCTTCATGGTTCGTTCTTGATAGCCAATTTAGGATAAAATAAAAGCTTTATTTGGCATTTTATTTTTGAATCCCAAAGTCTGATCAAAGCTAGTCCTAGAGTAAGTATTGGCTCAGGAGAGGGAATTCATGTGCATGATTGTCCTTGTTTGCCATGTGACAATAACCGTTATATTACGTTATTGCATCCAGGTTTGTTGAACTGTTATGTTAGTAACCTAATGAAAACCGACCAGAAGGAATGGGACGAGGATAAATGAGGGACCTTTTCAATGATAGGGATGCCCAACTTATCCTAAGTGTTCCCTTATATTGTTCTACATCTACTAATAATTGGTTCTCGAGGAAAGAAGTGTTGGCCTTTTAATACCAACTAGCATGAGAACCCGTGCGAGGCACGGGGCATGCTCTAGTAGTTGCTTTTTAGATTTGAATCGTTGAAGCGTTTGATTTGTTTTGTGATAGGTTGTATATGATGTAAAAGGCTTTGAAGATGGATGTAATCTTGGGCTTTTCGATTGCACTTAGATTTAGTGCAATATTATATAGACGATGGTAGGGGATGGAATAACAGAGAATGTTTTGCAGTTAAGTATGAAGTTGTAATGCAAGGTGTAATACGCATTATCCCATGATATCTGAATAGAAAATGGAGGCAATATATAGTTTGAATCTAGACTAAAAGAAACATATTCTCAAAAATCTTTGTAAGAATGTATGGCAGTGCAAGTGGAAAGTAGTGCTTCATAAGTAACTTATTTAGAAAAATACTTGGAAATCCAATGTTTTGGAATAAAAAAGGTCACATGTGGGTACGTAAATAAAAAAGTATTTTAGAGTGCAGTGCTCCACTCCAGACATAATAGAAAAGTCCATATTAGTTTATTTGTGAAGGGTCAATGGAAGGGGTCAAGCTAGCTTCTGCTTCTTGTTGACATTGGGGCTGATGGGAGGTTCCATGTTTGCAGAGGCTGGTAATATGTCTATGCCAGGTGTTTCACCGGGGACCTCACCCTGGTGACCGTGTACTCCTCACAGCCCTGGATAATGTTGTAAGGGGTAATTTTGAGTTGGAAGGCGCAGACTTTGCCGATGATGTTACGGAGCACCGAAGGGATGTGTTCTTCCTGCAGGCACATTAAAGTTAAAAATACATTAGTTGGTTAATGGAGTTGTTGTGTCATGTGTGGGTAGGTGTGAAATTGAAAAGTGTATACCTCTGCATTTTCTTCCAGGACCTTTTGTAGAGGAATGCCCACAAGTTGTTCGGCTTCTTTGTTGAACAAAGTCACGGTTGTTGAGCCGGATTGATCCTCAACCATCACCACAATCCAGAACCTGCATATTAAAGGTTGTTAATGACCGGGGTTAAATTTTTTGGATGCGTAAGAGATAATTGAATGTGGGATGTGATTTTCCCTAAAAGGGAAAGGTAGAGTTTTTTTGCTGAATGCATGTGTAAGGTTGATAAATTGAAAAGAATGATGGATTTGGCGTGGCTGCAGTTATTGTCAGCACACAGTGTTCCGTAGGTGGTTTCAACCATGCGAGTTAGTTATCGTTGAGAATTTAGCATGGTGTTTACCGCTGGGCCAATGATGGTGTCTCTTCATCGCAGCTTAGGCAGTAGAATTTTCCGTTTAGATCGCGGAGGGCCTGGGCACAAGCTGGGCAATAGTTGTAATACCAGCCATTCACGCCAAGCACGTCAATAATTTTTGCCTGGCAGATGCAACGAACCACCTGCTTTTCATAAGGCATAATATAAGCAACCCGGTTGACCATTACATGTAAGTGTAGGTGACAATGAGAGGGAAGGGATAACCTGTGTTCCTGGTGGGATAACAGTTTCCAGGATAGACGATATAGGCAACTCCTGCGTCGTGTCTCCGGTGGATGTCAGGAATTGTTTCATTATTGGTGCATGCAACATAATCCCATCATTCCCTCTGCAGCTCCTGTTGTCTCTCCCGGCATATATATACTCTTCTGCTCTGATATTTCTGTATCCCCCCTTACCATCCTTCCCGACAAATATGCCCTTGACAAACAATCACGACAGTCTCAGTACTATATTATTATTTATCTCATATTTAAAGAATTGATTTTGATCATCTTTGTGTACTTTACTTATTATAGAATTAGTTAATTGAGGAGGTAATACAATTCCATTAAAATGAAAAAAAAAGAGTATAGAATCTAATTTCTAGGATATTAGTTCTTTAATTTATTTGAAAAGAATAAGATAATGATCTACCAACTGTAACTACTCTGAAACAAACATACGGTAAAATTTTTATAAATTAATATCATTGGAATCGACGAAGCTTAATAATTTATTGAGTTTATTAAATAATCAAAATTAAACTAATATTTTTACTATTATGTTGGGATGTAAAATTTACATCAAAATATTAATTTATTTTGATATCAAGTATTAATTTAACAAAGTGGACCTCAAAGGTAATTCAGCTGATAATTTTTTGTATGCATATATCTACTATCTGCACAAATTGACATACTTAATTAAAGCTTCTCCAGGACCCAATAAAAATTGGTATAGTTTAAGATGATCTAACACCAAGTTGTGTTCTTTGTACAAAATATAAAGATCGCCTGAAGTACCTGCTATCTCTACCAAATTGTAATTCACATTGTATTCTCCTTGTAGTAAGAATATTCGACTCGAATACCAGTATTAATTAATGATTCCCATTTTTGAGGTGGTCTAAATTGTACAAGGTGATCTGAAAATGGAGGGCAATACATAACAAACAAAAGTACGCATACATAGACATTTCGAAATACAACTAAACAAGGGGCTCATTTTAGCTAACCAACCACAACTCTTACTGTCCAATCCTTAACTTATCAATTTTAACCGCAAAAATCCAGCAGTGGATCGTGTGGCCTATTTTGGCGTAATTAACTTAGACGTGAAAGAGTTATACAAGAATGAGCAAGCAACCATAATTCTGTAGATAAACTGCAAGGATCCAATACATTGATTTCTAATGAGGCACAAGTATTAGATCATTTCCCCACCATTAATGTTGAAAATGCATCAACTAAAAAGCACAAGCGATACCAGATTTGCAAGAAGATCAGATATAAACTATAATATAAAGATTGGACATCATACCATCTCGAACAGATAGTACAACTGCTACGACAATGTATATCAGGCTGAAAAGTTTTGATAATCCAAGTGAGAATCGTAGAGCTGATAGATTCGGAATTGAAATTGCAAATAAGCTGCATACAAACCCGGTTATTGCAATAAAGTATGGGAGTTTCATGACATGGTCAGCAGTATAAAGGACGTAAATAGCCTGCATATAAAAAGTGAATAATATTAAACCTTATAAATCTAATAATTGTAGCATCCCAAAATCCGGGGTACAGATCTGGGGCTACTAACCACAAACAACTACAAACAATCCTGAATACATACAACATATAATGATAAAACCCCTTAACCAAGATCGCATACAGGTTATGGTATGAAACAAACTACCAAATTATATTATTACAATCCAACCTCAGAATAAAACTGTTATACAATTTTTATGAATAAACAAAATCACTGTCTAACTACATATCCAACCTTGACAATTCCCAATCCATTATTCGAAAAAGTCCATAACTCAAACATCTCCTCTCGCTGCCTAAAGAGCAATACCATCTGACCACTATGTTCTCTGATTATCTCTAACAACTGGAGAAGTAAACAAAAGCAAGAGTGAGCCAACAATGCTCAGCAAGTGTAAATAGTGATAACAATTTCAATAACGATGACAATTCTGATAAACAAAGGAGTTTCATCTCATTCTATGAACTTTTCGATTGCCACGAGGGCCAATAATTCACCATTCATAAGGTGCATCAGGATCTAGAACTGACAAGAGTTCTGATATCAAAATATTATTAAAACAGACTTCCAAGGAGTCAAGAACTGAACATCTCAATTTCAGAGTATAGATTAGAATTGGAATTTTTATTTATTTATTTTTTATTTTTAAAAAACATCAAGGTTAGGCTGCTGATCAGTCACGCACTAACCCCGGACAAACGCACAAAGCAGTGTCCTTAATTGGATCCATGGCACACATTGGCCTTAACTTCTGACCACGAATCTGGTCTCCCCGAAGGGACATCTGTTGACTATAATATGGTCTCCCCGAAGGGACATCTGTTTTAAAAACATTTCCAATTCTATGTCACACACATTAGGTGTCGGAACAATCGACAACCTTTGTCAATCAACCAACTGGAAAACTCACGTTCCAGGACGACAACTCATAATTTGAAGAATCATCAGGAGAGCAATTTATATCATCAAGTATCGACAAGTTCGATACAATACAGAGGAATAGCCAACTAATCAAGATCCTTAATAAATACCGACAAGTTCGATAATAAGTGGGGTGGAGAATATATAGAACAATACTATGAATTCATAGCGACAAGATAGATATAAGTAATTGGAGACATAACATCATTAACTTGATTAAAGAAAGATTCGAACTTGGGGAACAATAAAAGATATAAAGTGCAACAAGATTATCAACAAGTAAAATTCTAAGTTGGAGCAGGGGTATAATCAAGCTCAGCGTGTTTAATAAAATTTTTACGACACGTTGAATGGTTTGAGTCCACATAGGAGAATAAAGTAGATTAAAACAATTATTTGTAAGATAATTTCAGGGTGAGTAATAACGGTTCAGTTTAGGGAAAACATTTTCGAAAAGGAAATCCATTGGTAAAAATATGCTAAAAGTCAAGAATTCTATTAACAGGTATTTATGGGGATTTAAAACTTAGATTCTCTCTATTTAGAAAATCTCTTAAACTTTTTTCAAGGAAAATAAAATAAAAGAAATGGCATTCCATCGAGGAATCCAATGACATACCATGAGTAAAGTATTTTATGGAAAAAGGTTATTGGTAAGATCCTTTGAAAATTTGGTATTTGAACTATGGGTGGGGAAACATAAACATTTTCACGCTAACTGAAGAAGTATATCATTTTCTAAACATACTTGATCAATCCGTACAACAAAGGAATTGAATTGCATCACTTGAATGATAAGTGAAGAGCAAGACACTTGCCTCGATTTAAAGAGTTCCTGATTTTCACCTTGATCCTCAACTTAGTTTCAAGACAGCCTTTAGTTGCTAGCTTTTCATTTGGCCCTTCCTCCCTTTCCTACTTCGTAACTCACCAGCTCTCACGTCAGTTTACCCGTCAGCTTTACTTGTCCTTCTATTCGTCCTTCAAATTACCTGCACACTATCCTTAGCCAGGTCTCCCATTCAAACCTTTACAAGGTCAATCACCATTTCAGTACTAATTCAAGCAAATCCTTATCGTTTGCTCTGTTCTACCCTTGCGCGTCCTATAACGCTTACATATACAATACATATAGACATATTCACATAATAGTCTTACTATAATCAACTAAGTCACATAAACACATCACATAATCATTTCAAAACAACACAACCACGACATATTCTCGAAATAATCCACGGATACATATACTTAACCCTTAGTAATCATAACACACCTTCAAGTATTGAAATTAAATAAGTTAAATAGGTTTTAAATAGATTTGCAGGGGATTTTTAGAAAATTTCGGCATGTAGTATTCGTTTATCGGACTATGGGCACAGCCCCTCAATATCAATCATAAACAATTCAACCCTGTTTGCCTCAACTTGCAGCAACAACACATAAGGAAATTTACCCGCCCTGACATGCGGCACATAGCACATAAGGAAATTCTGCCTCGACATGCAGTAAACACATAATAATTTATATTAGCATTAACTATTACTTACGCTACATCAATAACCGTATTACTCACGCAGTTTAATGATACACGTGACAATCAATTATTGATATTCGTAAGCCCTAGGGAACCACCCCTAGCATTAACTATTACTTACGCTATAGCAATGATCAAATCACTCAAGTATATTAATTATACTCGTGATAGTTAATCATTGATATTCGTAAGCCCGATGAACTAGTTGAAGAGAATTACACAAGTCCTTAAATATTGACACTTAAGACTTGTGATCTCATTGCAACTCCTCGCAGATAAACACATAATAAAATGAATCTAACAAGTAATCTTTGATAAATAACATTTCAACAGATAATATGACTCGGCCTATAACATTTAGCACATTGACATTTATAACTAGTATAACCACATAACTCCATGTATATGACCAATAATCATTTAACCACATATGCTTCATTACCAAGTACTTGACTACTACTAAACGACAATAACTTATTCCCATATAGACCAACACCAAGTAATTGACAATTATACATTCAACAAATACTAAGACTTGATTTATACCATTTAGGATTTAGCACATAAACATTTATAATTAACTATACTCTCCGAATTAATTCATGAAAACATAACAATACCCATAATAACAACATTAACCTACTTATGAAAATCCACATATCTAATTTGCAATTTAATCTCACAATTAATCTCCACAATCACAATAAATCATATCCTTTCTGAATTAACTACGGAAATTAAACAATAATCTTGAAATTTTAAACTAATTAAATTACCACAATTAACACAATTTAAATTTAATTTAATTACAACAATATTATCATAACTTACTTCAAAGTAAAAATTAAATAATTACATCGAAAAAACGAAATAAATAATCAAAAGGGTATACCTTTCCGATTCCAAGCTCCCCTGATTTCTCTTCCCATTCTCTCTCTCTCTCTCTCTCTCTCTCTCTCTCTCTCTCTCTCTCTCTCTCTCTCTCTCTCTCTCTCTCCCTACTGCTACTGCATTGTACCACCTCCTCCCGCAGTTTCCAGCTGTCACCACGCCATCCCGCCGGCCAGCCTTTATCCGGCGAAGTACTGCCCCACCGTCGGCGAGCCACAGCCGCGGTGGCGGTCTCCCCCTGCTCCCACATCCCCCTTAAGCTGCACAACCCCTTCACCCTCCTCTCTTTACATATACACACACATACATACATATACACACATATGTATATATATGTAATTGCTCCCAATCCCTCTTCTTTCTTCTCTTTTCTCTTTTTATTTCTCTCTCCTCGTTCTCTAGAATTCTCTCGACTACTCTCACTGCTGGGCTGCTGGTTCCATATATTGGGCTTGGCCCAAAACCCTTATTACTACTAGGCCCAATAAAATACAACTCACGTGCTTTTAAAACTAATAACAACTTTTATAAATCGAAACTACATAGAAAATTCGAGAAATTAAACTTTTCATTTTTAAAATAAAGAATATAAAATTACGAACACCCACATATTTTTAAAATATTTTTCGGATCAAAAATGAATTAAATATGGATTTTACAAATTTTGATCCTTTAAATGCAATAAAACTCTTTAAATCATTTTAAAATACCACAACACCCAAATTAAATCACCCAACAATTTTAAAAACTCAATAAATATATAAAGGAAATATTTCAAAAGATTCCATAATTTTTAATCCCTCCGATAATTTATAAAATTGACAGAGGATTAAAAATACATAATTTAAATATATTTAAATCCTCAAAAATACAAATAAAATTACACAAACCTTCAAAGCTTACCCGAGTCATCATATAATCACATAAACACCATCTCACATACATTTCACCTTTACAACAATATTCACATAATATAATTTATAATTTATAATAAATAAATAATTTTAAAATCGAAAATTTCTAGGGCGTTATAATAATCACATATTTTCCTGTTCATTCTTATTTTACTATATTAAAACTATCAATTCAAGTAGCTCTCGCTGCACAAAATTTCTATTGCCAAAAATTAAAAAGTTAAAAGCTTGTACAAACTCTTTTCGTTATCTGGTTATAAACGTTTGCAGTTCACAAGTGAACTTACTTTCAGAGCCTAACCAGCCAAGATAATTTATCCAACATTAATCATAAAAAGATCCACATACTACAGCGCCCACGTAAGTGAATAAGCTTTTTTACCTACAAAATAAAATCCCAATTCTAGATGTAAGCCATAATCTGAGTATGAGCTATCAAATAATGTGATATTGATGTAAAGCGTACCATATATAAATCATGCAAGGTCCCTGTACCTAATATGTCTCTTTCCCCCATATTCGTGGAGTTTGGGAATGAGAGCATTGGTGTACAATGATATTGCCGTGGCTGCAATTAAACCAACAACTCCTCCAATCCAACCAAGTGGAACCATGACCGCACCAGAGTATCCTAACCCATAAGCACAGTGGTGAGAATAAAATATGTAATTTCTTAAATATTTTTAGGGAGTCTGAACTTTTAAATATTTTTGCGTTGTATGAACCAACTGTGCATCATTCTGGTAATGCTTTACGGCTTACGCTAAATACAGATTTAAAAATTTCAGTGATTTATTAGTTCATTTCCTGTAAGAGAAGGAGAAAATGAAATCTGCTGAATACTACCAATTGTCTCAAGTGCCTAACTTTTAGGCGGGTTTGTTGGTTCAGGGTGACTGACGACGGTGTGCAGACTCGTGCACACTAGGAAGCGCAATTGGCATCAGCACAGGCTTTGCAATCTCCAAACGAATATCGACAGTGCATTCCAAAACAGTACACAGTTCAAGGTAATTTATCATATAAAAAATCAAACAGTTTTATATAACATCAAATCAGCCTCAATTAGTTGATAATTTTGGCTTCACTGTCTTTTACTTTTTTCAAAATCGTAAGTTTTAAAATTAGATTGCGATAAATTAGCATTACTACAAAACTGTACACGGGACCTACTACTACTACTACTACTACTACTACTACTACTACTACTACTACTACTGCTGCTACTGTTGTATACACACCTTTTAATTAATAAACATATTTTTAGCTAGAAAAAGAAAAAGAATTTACTGAACAGTTAACCACCCACAAATAACTGCAAGAAGAATATTAGAATCTTGATCAGTCTTGAGAGGCATTTTTTTACATAGCTGATAGAATATATTAATTTCAGTAATTAATTATTTCTTTTACTGAGTAAATTAGGCTATATTAATAGTTTCGAATCCGGGGAAAAACCTATCTTCATTTGGAACTCACAAAATTCAGTTATCAAAAACAATTTAAATGATAAGAAAATAACCTTAACCAGATTGACTGGACTGATTCTTTAAAGCTTTATGTCACTACTCACCTTTTGGTCGGGAGGCATTAACCCTATGCATCGACAGCCTTCTCCGCTCCAAAACTTCCTCAGTTAAGAGTTAAGACAATTGGAGGACGCCCCCTCTTCCTTCTTGGAACATCTACGGCTTTAACTGCCATTCGCACACACAAGCAATACAATCATCAGAACGGTTTGTACACACAACCTTCAGCAATACAAGGAACAATAGAATGATTTTGGGGTATACTAAGACAAAGAAACAAAACCAAATATTTATTGCACACCTTGTGTACATTGTTACTTAACTTTATTCATCTATTTGTGGTGAGCAATCAATAACTCGGGCAATATCATTAAAGCTGAATAAAGGAATCCATATGACAACACCCCCGGGTGTACATATTTATATGGTAAATATTAGTGTTTTTTTAATGGGTTGGCCTCAAACATGCTACAGTACTAAGCTGTGCATCCGACACATTTTTCCTTACTACAAAAACAAGTTCGTATATAATAATTTAATCTTCCTCCACTGCATTCCGTGCTTCAATTTTAAACTACTTTGAAGGATCATGCAACGAAAAATGTTTCCCTTCATTCCAAGCCTCACACCAGGGACGCAAGACCCCAAGGCTTTACTGCGAGTCCTACCTACATCCTGGAAATTGCGCATATACAAGAGCCAAATTATACTAACATCACGATGCAGCATTATTTCTTTTTATGTATCCTGCCAAAAAACCTATCTTAATTGCCCCTTAACATTAGCAGTTGGTATAATATGCATGTATGTAATCTTGGTAGCTACATCAGTCACATGGCAAGGTTTGCTTTCTTAGAAAAACACATAAAGATCCATGTAGATCAACAAAATAGCCCGTGGAGTATCATCGATAATAAAAAGATATATTAAATGATGACACAACAGATGATTGTATTTATGAAATGTAAAACACTACAACATAAAGTGAAAGGGAGAATGAAATACCAAGGGCCAAGAAAGATATGACTTACTGAACAACCAACTCCCTAGTTGGAGTAAGAATAAGTACTGTAATAGCTGGAGGTGTTCCTTTCGAACGACATAATAATCTTTCCAGAGTTGGTAGTGCGAAGGCTGCTGTCTGTTTAAAATAAACCCATTATAAAAGAGATCATCCATCAGAGACTTCTCAACATTGCACTACGTCATGATAATAGAGATGGGGGCGGATATATATATATATATATATATATATATATATATATATATACTTATCAATCATAAATATTTTTAAGTAGTTTTGTAAAAAGTAATTGCAACCTAAATAAACCAATTGCAACTTCCAACTTCCTTTAGGAAACAAATGCTTGATTAAAGTTGCACACTAATGTGCTACATTTTGGTGGCATTAGGTTATTTGGCAAATTTTTCCCCCATAAAAAGAAGATTTTGACTGTAATTTTTTTTAAAAAATTCTTTGAACTTGCAAAAAAAATGATGAAAAGGATGGTATATAGGTGATTACTCCTACATATAATAAGAAAGTAGTACCTTTCCTGAACTGGTAATAGCACTTGCACATATGTCACGCCCATTTATTGCCAAAGGTATACAGGCAGCCTATAACAAACCTTAGAGTAAGTACTTCAACAAAAACCAATTGAGAAGTATAGTCTATGTTTACATAAAATGTAACTAAACAAAACCTTAATAGGTGTAGGCTTGTTATATCCCAAGACTTCGCAGGCTCGAAGTAATGGCCTTGATATATTTAACTCCATAAATGAATTTGCACGAAAAGAAACTCCATCTACTGACGAAAAGAACGGCTTCGTCTTTTTCTCCCCATGTTCGGCTCCTGCATCTTCATCACCATCTTCATCCCTAAATGCCTCCTTGCTAAGTCATCAATAATTCAATTTAAACATGTAGTAGGTTGGGATAATACAAGGTTGTGTCTTTTTGAATTCCTCTTTCTACTAAATTTCACTAAATAAAACACCTCCATCATTTATCTCGAGCCAAAACTTCTGTGTTAATAATAATGAAAAATTCAAAACAATTAAATCGTTAATTATACATAGGAAAAACATTTGCAGAATTTCATCAAACTATTAAATTTAAGTAAAGAAGAATACCAAATACTTTTGCATTTTGTAGTCAGATTCCATCAAAGTATTAATGTAATCATTTACACTACACATATCCCCTTCTTAAACAATCTCGCAAACAAAATATTCTGACCTAACCAATGCAAATTCACCATTTAATCGGACACCAACAAGTGGCCCTGTAAAACACAAAAGTGCTTCTAATCTGATCTGATTATACTGGCCGGTGGAAAGTTCCCTTAACAACCAAATCGATCAACTTGCAGCTTAATTACAATCCAAAGAGAGGCTGAGGAGTAATTAAAATTCAAAAACACTGATAAGAGGCAAACATGAACAATCATCTGAGTGGGGAAAAAAATTACAATTCGAAAGTAGGAGGAATGCAATCAGATGAACAAAAAAACACTAACTTAGAATTCGAATTAAAATTTGATATGTAATTTTAATGCAAGAACTAAGGTATAGCTTACCTGAAGATTGATCAGCGGGGAGATGGAGCTGCTGCCGTTGATTGTTTGAGGTCATTGACAAGTTCAACAGGAATCCGGGGAGGGAGAGTATTTAGGGGCCCGATAACAAGACAAATAAAACAAAGCTTCGCAGTTTCGAACAAGAAGGATGCCAAAAGAAAATGACCACAGCTTCATAGGCATCGAGGAGATTGGGAGGTGTTTGGGCAAAAAGGAGGGGTAAACTGGACTTTTCATGTGCATTAAAAAATCTCACATTTTCTTTTTGTGTTTGCCTATTATATATATATAATAGATAAGTCTATATAGGAAATAATAGGCGACTGGAATGGTTCTGCAAATTAATTAGATATGTGGCGTTCGTTATGGAAAATCAAGGTTCCTTCAAAGATGCTGCATTGTGTTACTTAAATATTTCAATTAAATTGTCAACCCAATTTATATGTCCCATCAATTATTGCATAACTAAAAATATCTACGAGTAAAATGTTAAAAACAACTGGTTTAAAATTCATTTTAATATATTACTCCCTCCGTCCCATAAACAATGACACTATCAACTTTGCACAAAGATTAAGAAAAATGAGTTTGACTTGCTAGGTGGCAATATTTGATTGGTTAGTTGTGAAAGTGGGTGTATAAAAAATAGGTTATGTGAGAAAGTAGTGGGTGTAATAGTGTTTATTGAATAAAAAGAGAGTATAAAATAGAGAAGTAGTGGGTGTAATAGTGAAAAATAGTGTTAAAAAATAGTAAGTATAGTAGGTTCATTCTTTTTGGGACGTCCCAAAAAGGAATAGGGGTCTTATAAAATGGGATGGAGGGAGTAATTGGTTGAATTTAGCTTTTTTTTATAACTGATTAATTTAAAAGTTTACATAACTTAAATTTTGAATGTGTATTTAAAATAGTTTGGTAAATATTTTTTTAATTTTTAAATCAATAATAGTAGATTTATTCAAATTTTATTGCACCTTATGATCATAGATCGAGAGTTTGAGATATTAAAATATTATTATAGAATATAGATAAAATCGATTCATATATTAAAATTATATATTTGTATTAAAACCAATTAATTAATACACAATTTTGGAAAATGGCTCTGTACATAAATGGGCGCAAAGAGCATATATGCTAGTATATATTAATATGACTGTGATTTATTTTAAATTAAAATTTGTGATTAATTAGTTAACATGTATTCATGAAAATTAATTCGTAATATATAACTATATATCATAATACGATTGTAGTTGATATTTATGAAATTTATTTTTAATATATAATAGTACAATTTTGATTGACTTTAAATTAAAAGATTCATAAGTTATTAAATATTTTACCTCTTTAGAAAATATGTAATTTATGCTTGTACTAAATAAAATAAATTCTGTATTCCAAATTTGGCGCCCTCCCAATTTGGGATCTTGATCGGGGAGTCACTGACACACTAGATACAAACAACCTAAAAATATATAAATATAGATATAACATGCTGACTGACCCCAACACTACTAACCTGGATATTTCACAGGTAATGGTATGAAACAAGCAAGCCAACGTCTAACTATTATTATTACAAACTCAAATTCAAATTATCATTATTACAAACCTTGATCCAAAAGTTCTCACACTAACAAGTTCTCACAAACTACCTAGAAACCAACTACGAATCTCCTCACTGAGCTGTTATTGCATCTACCTCAGATGAAAACTCGAAAGAGACCACATAGTAGGGTTACGGATGGTACGTTTCCTCGCTGTCTGAATGGTACGAACCATGATTCTCAAGCTACTGTCAAAAGGGTTAGACAAAATAACAATGAGCTAACGCTCAGCAAGTAATTAGAATTCTCAACTGATAACGGTAATAGGAGGATATCAAAATGAATGACAGTAGAATAAGAGATGGCATATGAATAATGGATAACAATGGATAGCAGAACATATTTATAAAACATTGTACATTTCAAATGGTAAACCAATTTCATTTTACAGTAATTTAAATGTAATCATGCACTTTAAGAAAACTGATTGGAGGTTTTACACGACAACGGACAATACGGGTGATCAGCCACGTAAAGTCCCCATACCGGACACACAGTCCCTCTGGACATTAAGTAACTTGGGTTCCCAAGAGGCACATATTGGCCTTTAAAGGTGTTGGACTGGTCCCACCAGAACTACAACAATAAGTGAATGTAGAAAATCGGCAGGACCGGCATCACCCGATCTCTTACGCCTCTCCAATCCCTAGGAATCCGTAGAAACCAATTGACAGAGTTCCTAACATTTTGGAAATCATATTTTTAAAGCAATAGGGTTTAGAAACCTTTTAAGTTTATAAAACACTTGAGTAATTGGAGTGTTTCAAAATCCTTTACTTAGAAGTACCTTAAACTCACTGATAACAAATCAGCCAGTCTAGGAGATTTGGGACTTTAGTTCAGTTTATAAGGCAAAGTACTACTACTAAGTGCACCAACAAATCATGATCTTTTGGGGGCCTGTGGTGGGCTTGTGGACTACCCATGTTGGCTGCATTTGGGCCGGTTTGCTTTGACTTATTTCGGATTCGTGATCGGGACTTAACCCGATTTTCGAAAAAGACATGGGATTTGACCCGGGTTGTCACATATGGTATCAGAGCAAGGTTCTCGAAAGCTTGATTCGTCAAGTTGCCGGAGGTGGGGACACGAGAAAAAAAGAGAGGTAGGAGTTGAATCGATGACGTGGTATTTTCCTACAATGGATAGAGGTCCGGAGGTGGGGACACGAAGCCAGCTGGTATTATCCCACAATGGCTAGGGAGGAACGATCTTGGACCTATGGGTTATCCATTCAGGCCTGTCGAGGACGTTAGGAGTTTAAGTGGTGGAGTTTGTAACACCCAGTCCCACATCGAAGAGATTTGGGACTTTAGTTCAGTTTATAAGGCAAAGTACTACTACTAAGTGCACCAACAAATCATGATATTTTGGGGCCTGTGGTGGGCTTATGGACTACCCATGTTGGTTGAAATTAGGCCAGTTTACTTTGGCTTATTTCGGATTTGGAATCCGGACTTGACCCGATTTTCGAAAAAGACTCAGAATTTGACTCAGGTTTTCACATATGGTATCATAGCCAGGTTCTCGAAAGCTTGATTCGTCAAGTTGCCGGAGGTGGGGACACGAAGGCTGGTGGTATTATCCCACAATGGACAAAGGTCCAGAGGTGGGGACACGAAGCTAGCTGGTATTATCCCACAATGGCTAGGGAGGAACAATCTTGGACCTATGGGATATCCGTTCAGGCCTGACGAGGACGTCAGGAGTTTAAGTGGGGGAGTTTGTAACACCTCAATCCCACATCGACGAGATTTGGGACTTTGGTTCAGTTTATAAGGCAAAGTACTACTACTAAGTGTACCAACAAATCATGATCATTTGGGGGCCTGTGGTGGGCTTGTTGTTTACCCATGTTGGCTGCATTTGGGCTAGTTTGCTTTGGCTTATTTCGGATTCGGAATCGGGACTTGACCCGATTTTCGAAAAAGACTCGGGATTTGACCCGGGTTGTCACATATGGTATCAGAGCTAGGTTCTCGAAAGCTTGATTCGTCAAGTTGCCGGAGGTGGGGACACGAAGGCTAGTTGTATTTTCCCACAATGAACAGAGGTCTGGAGGTGGGGACACGAAGCCAGCTGGTATTATCCCACAATGGCTAGGGAGGAACGATCTTGGACCCATGGGATATCCGTTCAAGCCTAACGAGGACGTCAGGAGTTTAAGTAGGGGAGTTTTGCAACACCCTACTCCTATATCGAGGAGATTTGGGACTTTAGTTCAGTTTATAAGGAAAAGTACTACTACTAAGTGCACCAACAAATCATGATTTTTTGGGGGCATGTAGTGGGCTTGTGTGTTAACTCGAATAACTTGTAGAAGGGGGGGGGGGTTGAATACAAGTTATATAATCGTGTCTGATTTTTGCTTGATTATATGAACAAGAATAAACGAATGAATCAAACTCTGTTTGCATTAATAAGATCAAATACAAACTCTACCAAAGGTGTACAATACCTTTAGCAGCTGCTGACAATACAAATCTCTCTCTCTGTTTGTACTCTCGTATGCTCACGATTACAAACCTTATGAACACTTTTTACAATGATATAGAGAGAGTATTTATAATGCTACCTATCAACTACTAACAGAAAGATATAATCTATACATGACAATGTTCTGCCTTCTAGTCAATAGTTTCCATCAATAGAAAACTCTTTCCTTCATAATATCTTCTTGCTTGTTCTTCAAACAACGATCCTGTTTTATAGCACTTGCCAATTTCTGTAGCATCCATAATGACATCATCAGTAACACGACTGATATCAGGATTTCATCTTGCATCAGTATCTGATCATCATCAGTATTAGACCGTCATCAGGATTTGCTCTTTGTTCCTGACATGTAGTCTCCGATACACTGTTCATTCCTGACTAAACTATACAGATAACTGTCTTACACATAAATCCTATATATAGTGCTAAATCCTTTATAAGATCAGGATTACAAGAAGTATAATGCGTAAATTCTATTCTTAACATCACAACTTATGAATTATTCCTAACAATCTCCCCCTATTTATGCTTTAAAATCTGAAGCATAAATCTAAGTTGTGGATGTCAAAACATATAACAATACAACCAGAATAGAATTTATAAATGTAGAATTATGAAGTTAAGTACCTCCTTCCCAGATGTAGACATTTATCTAGTACTTAGAAGAAAGAATTTTAACTATTAATGCTGCTCTTCCTTTACCACTTCCTAGCTGAGATTCACCACTGTCACTCCTAGTTCTTCTTTTTATTTCCCTTTGTCTGCTCTTTATCTCCCCCAGCTTTATCTCCCCCAGTCTGGTGGTGTTGTTGTTGTTGTCTTTGAATTATCTTTATCTCCCCCTTTTTGACATCAGCAACATTAATTCCAAGAGACTCAGAAACAGAACAAATGATATTCATCAGAACTGCTTGATTTTCCATAATTGTGACTTGGTTATCTTCAAGTGATTGAAGTCTTGTTTGCATAGCAATTTCAGAATTCTGAATATCTTTCAAAACATCAGAATGAACTGCAATGTTGGAAGTGCTTCTAGTATCTTCAGAATCAGAATCAGAAAGAACTGTATCTTCAAGTCTTGTAGAAGAAGTTGCTTGAGTTGTATGATATTCAAGTAATAAAACCTGAGTAGAAGTATCAACATCTTCATCTTTCTGATCTGTAACTGAAACATGATCATCATCTCCTTCTCCAGTATTCTGTGTACTAACATCTTCAAATCCTGACTCCTCCTTAGAGTGATCAGAGACTGTAGATATTGGAAGTACATACAAAGGAACACTAAGATCATTAGGAACTTCATCTGGTACATATGTATCAAGAGATTGCTTTATCCTTGCACCTCTTTTGTTAATGATTCCTGCAAGCCTCTCCTTTTGCTTCTGAGCTTTAACTTCTGGCTTTGCATTGTGATGTGCTAGGTCATTCTTCTGATACATTTTGATGAATGAATAAGTACCAGCATCCATACCCAAATTTTCAGACCAAGATTCAGGAAAAACCTGATCCCGGAAATCAAATGATGGTTTCCTAATTTTCTCTCCCTCACTATGGAGTTGATCATCCATACCCTCATTCTCACTTTGACTTACTAAAGTCAACACTCTTTCTACCTCACCTTTTGCCTGGTCAGGAGCCAGCCTCTCAGTTTGTGGATCTAAGTCCATCTTTTCAAGTGTATCACTCAAATTTGGATAAGTGTTCTCATGACCTACAGAAAAATAGGGGCTAGAAGGAGTTTTTATACCTGAACTCACATGGAGAGAGGGTTCCTCATATTGCATGTATCTTGAGGTTTTCTCCAAGGAGTGAGCTGCTATAGTCTCTAAACCCTTACAATCATCTTCTTTCCTTCCAGAGACTACAGGCTCCAGTATACCACTTTCAGGTTCTTTACCAGACTCTGACGTCTTCAGTAATACTTCATTAGACACCATAGTTAGTACATCACCGTCTTTAAGTGTTGTTTGCTGAGACACACCCTCAAGGTGGATAGACTCTGACCGAACAAAATTTGTTTGACCTTCAGAAAAATCAACCAAAGTCATTCCTCCCATATCATAGGGTATCTCACTTGCATTCTCAGTCATCACTGGAGACCTTTCAACATCAGCTATCACAGCTCCTGAGTCATCCAACCTCTGACTAGATGGTTCTTGTGTTATAGTGACTGTGATCTGATCTTTCCTACTATTCACCACTGGTACAATAGTATCTTCTGTTGACTGCTTCTCTCTATCTACTTCCTCCAGTTGTTCACCTTGAGCTGAAGCAACTTCAATAATGACATCCTTGTCAAATAAATATGCATGAAATGATTGAAGTGCAACATGCTTCGAGAGTCCAAATTTCTTGACTAATTGTCTTCTGACAGATACATAGAAATACATCTTCATTAAGTCAAGTCTTTGATGTAGAAGTCCATATTCATCTGGAAATAAAAGTTTTGGTACTCTTTCAACCAAAAAATCTAGAACAGGCCTTGACAACTTCACTTTGAGAGAAATTAGTCCCATAGCCAGTCTGTATGATAATGTAGTTTCCCATGAAGAATCAATATCCAGATCTCTCTTGTCAAATACTGACATAGATGTAGCTTGATGTGTAGAAACCTGCATAATGTTAGTTGGACTAGACTCTGTGTGACGCCCCCAAATCCGAGGTCAAAGATTCAGGTCGTCACATCACCCTCCAATCATATCATACCTGTATTAACTTTACAACTCAACAATACATCCATCCAGACCTCAATCTTACGCACATACAAGTTAGAGCCTCAGAAACGATAATCAAAAGTAACACTAAATATTACAATTAATCTGTACAATCCAGAATCTTACGCACTTCCACTTATACAACTACACTTGAAGACGAGTCTTACTATTACAGTTGAAAACCTATCAGACTTACTCTGTAGTATTTATCCGGAACTAAGTCATCTCGGGATAAATCTTCTACTCCTCTTCTGCTGGTACGGAGTTAACTGACCAAATTCTTCTCTTTCTGAAAAGTTTTTATAAAGCAAGAATGAGCTACATAATGCTCATCAAGTTCGCCATTTTGAAAAATAATAATGTGGTTTATTTCGAAAACGTTCCCAACTGTATGGGTATATGTTGTGGAATAAAAACTAGGTTATGATTATGACGGCTAGGGTTTGTGAGCTTCAAGCTTTAATGGCTGCTTCTGCGTTCGAGACTAAACGGTCCTCACAGAATGCCTACGTATCTCTGTATTAGAGAATCAAGCCAAGAAAACGTAGTTCTGAGAATGAGGGGTCAGACCCTTTATATAGGCTGAGAAGCCTAGGAATTATGGTAGGAGTAGGTGACTTGGTGGGCAAGCCACCGCCTTGAGGAAGGTTCTAGACCCCTTCCTTGTAGGAGTCAGTTTCCATGTTGGAATATGTATCTTGGAGGCTAAGTCAGGCAAGAGTAATATCCTTGTTTGACTCTTATTTGCTGAGCTGTTTATTACCCCTAATATTAATTACGAAATTAATATTATAGTTAGGGTTTGGGCCCATCTGGTGGGCCCCACGTTTGGACCATTCTAGGTCTAATAAATGCCACATTAAATGTGTCTTTAGGGCTTACTTTCAGCCCATATCATTTGCCCCCCAACTTCTAGGAAAACTGATCAGGTTTTCCTTGAAGTTATAACGGCCTTATTCGAGACTTGGGTCGGGGTTTATTGCTCTTACGTGAGTATTTTCAACAATATCATCTTAATGTAAAGCGTGGAGCGACCGACGCATTTACGACGATGTTGAACGACACTAATCAGTGTTAAACGGCACTACACAGCGCTAATCAGCCTTAAACAATGTTTAAACAGTGTTAAACAATGTTAAGTGGCATAAAATGGCACTAACAGCACTAATCGGTGCTAAACAGTGCTAACCGGCACTAATCTGTGCTAACATGCACTAAACAGTGCTTAAACAGCACTAAACGGTGCTAATCGGCACTAATCTGTGCTAATAGGCACTAAACAGTGCTTAAACAGCACTAAACGGTGCTAATCTCGACCTCTTTTTATTATTAACAATCATCCGAGATTCGCTGAAAAAGTCGAGATTTAGGTTTAAAAAGTTCACTGAAAAAGTAGAGATCCAGGACCAAGAACTGAACCTGGACCGGGGGGATCCAGGTTCAGAAGCTGGTCGGCTGGACCCCCTGAAAATGACCTGGTCGGCCGGAAGCTGGTCGGCTGGGACCTGGTCGGCCAGAAGCTGGTCGGCTGGGACCTGGTCGGCCAGAAGCTGGTCGGCTGGGACCTGGTCGGCCAGAAGCTGGTCGGCTGGGACCTGGTTGGCCAGAAGCTGGTCGGCTGGCCCTCCTCCAGGAGAGCTGGTCGGCCGGGACCTGGTCCTCCGGGACCTGGTTGGCTGAAATTCCTCTTCTAGGGCTAACTAGTCAGTAGTTGGCCTAAAAAACTTGAACTTAGACTCCTTCTTGATTTTAATAGAGAGTGTGGATCCAGGATCAGAAACCATCCATGGTCCTTAGGATCCAGAATCTTGATCTTGATTACGAATCGTCAGTTTGGTCGTTTGTGACTTCATGGCTAACTTTGGCCTTCATGACTCATCTTGGCCTTCATGGCTAACCTTGGCCTCTCTTTAACATTGATAATCATCTGATATTCGCTGAAAAAGTCGAGAACCATGTCCGAAATCATTTGCTGAAAAAGTTGGGATCCAGGACCAAGAACTGAACCTGGACCGGGGGGATCCAGGTTCAGAAGCTGGTCGGCTGAACCCCCTCAAAACAACCTGGTCGGCCGGGACCTGGTCTTCCGGGACCTGGTCGGCTGATCCTCCTTAAAAAGAGCTGATCGGCCGGGACCTGGTCTTCCCGGACCTGGTCGGCTGATCCTCCTTAAAAAGAGCTGATCGGCCGGGACCTGGTCTTCCGGGACCTGGTCGGCTGATCCTCCTTAAAAAGAGCTGATCGGCCGGGACCTGGTCTTTCGGGACCTGGTCGGCTGAGACCCCTAGTGCGTCGCGGTCGATTGCTTCTTGGCTAGCTGGTTGACCCGGACGTGAAAATTATTCGTGATCTTGCGGATCAAGAACCTTGATCTGAATCTCAAGTCACTATTTTGGTCATTCATGACTTTGTTATCTTAAGGATCAAGAAACTTGACCTTGATCTTAAACTTTTATCATGGATCTAGGATCTAAAACTGTCCGTGATCCTAAGGATCAAGAATCTTGATCTTGATCACGAGTCGTCAGTTTGGTCATTCGTGACTTCATGGCTAACCTTGGCCTTAATGGCTAATCTTGGCCTTCATGGCTAACCTTGGCCTCCCTTTAGCATTGGCAATAATCCGAGATTTGCTGAAAAAGTCGAGATTTAGGTTTGAAAACTATTCAAAGTTCACTGAAAAAGTTGGGATCCAGGACCAAGTACTGAACCTAGACCGGTCGGATCCAGGTTCAGGAGCTGGTCGGCTGGACCTCCTTAAAAGGAGCTGGTCGGCCAAGACCTGGTCGGCCGGGGTCTCCAAGACTATAGAAAACTTAGAGATCTTCGCGTGGACAGTAAGATCGTCCAAATCTGATACCCGGAGCTAAAGATATGGCCCAAACAACGTCAACAGTCCGTGTAGGACTGAAAATCAGTCTTGGTCGGCTGGACCCCCTTAAAAGGAGCTGGTCGGCCAAGACCTGGTCGGCCGGGGTCTCCAAGACTATAGAAAACTCAGAGATCTTCGCGTGGACAGTAAGATCGTCCAAATCTGATACCCGGAGCTAAAGATATGGCCCAAACAACGTCAACAGTCCGTGTAGGACTGAAAATCAGTCTTGGTCGGCTGGACCCCCTTAAAAGGAGCTGGTCGGCCAAGACCTGGTCGGCCGGGGTCTCCAAGACTATAGAAAACTCAGAGATCTTCGCGTGGACAGTAAGATCGTCCAAATCTGATACCCGGAGCTAAAGATATGGCCCAAACAACGTCAACAGTCCGTGTAGGACTGAAAATCAGTCTTGGTCGGCTGGACCCCCTTAAAAGGAGCTTGGTCTTGAACCTTGAGTTCATTCATGGTTGTTGGTTATCATCAACCCTTGACTCTCATCCTTGTGATGAAGTTCTTTAGTTCTTACCTCATCTTTGTTTCTCATGGAGGAGGTCTTCCTTCTCGGTTGATCATTCAGGTAGTTCACTTGCTCCTTAGCACTTGACTTTAGGCCTGGTATGCCTTTGTTGGTTTTCAACCCTTTAGCTTGATTCTAGGTTTCCAACCTTATTTTCTTATGCTCATATAACCTTTCTTAGGTCTCAACTTGATTGACAACTCTTGGTTCGAGTCCTTAAACTCAAACGACAAGCTCGATTGGAGGCAGACAGCCTTGTTGGCCATCGAGGCTTAATTAATGTTGTGTTGAGATTTGAAGTTCAAGGATTCAATCCTTAATCTTGGAATGTGTTCATCATCCCAGATTTCCAACCTGTAGAATCCTCGTCCTGGTGTCTTCCTGACTCGATACGACCCTTCCCAATTGGGGGATAGTCTTCCCTTCTGGCCAACTCTGGAGGCCTCTATATTCCTCAGAGTCAAGTTGTCTTGTCGAAAGAACTTCTCCTTAACCCTTTGGTCGCAGTGGAAAGATGCTTTCTTCTGACGCTCTGCGTTTCTAGCATTCGCTTCATCCCTAACCTCGTCAATCAGATCGAGGGCGAGCCTCACGCCTTTTTCATTGGTCTCGTGATCATATGCTTCCACTCTTGGCGATGCATGTGTAATCTCTAGGGGGCACAACTGCCTTGGCTCCATAAGCCAGCAAAAACGGGGTTGCTTCAGTTATCACTTCGTAGGTGGTGTGGTATACCCAAAGTATAGGCAGCAACTCATCCACCTAAGTGTTTCTTGATCGTCCGACCCTCTTCTTCAGTCCATCAAGGATAATTCAATTTGCTACCTCAGCTTGTCCATTAGCCTCAGGGTGAGCTACTGAAGAAAAGCGAAGTTCAATAACATTCTCCTTGCAGTACTTCTTAAACTCTTCATTGTTGAATTTTGTCCCATTATCCGTCACAAGGATTCGGGGGATTCCCTATCTGCAGATGATGCTCTCCCAAAAGAACTGGGAAATTTGTTTGGTGGTTATCTTGGCTAAGGGCTTAGCCTCAATCCACTTAGTGAAGTAGTCGATGGCCACTATCATAAACTTCCTTTGTGCCGAAGCCATAGGGAAAGGACCTAGTATGTCCATTCCCCACATTGCAAACGAGATGGGAGAATTGATCGAAGTTAACATCTCAGGCGGCTGCCTTACAATTGGAGCGTGCTTTTGACATCTGTCACACTTCTTGACATAATTCTGCGCATCGGCCAACATCTCTGGCCAATAGAATCCCAGTCGTGTGATCTTGTGAGCTAGGGCTCTGCCCCCCAAGTGTTGCCCACATATCCCTTCATGAACTTCCTCCAAGGCTTCTCTTGCCCCTTGGGGCCTCAAGCACTTCAGGTACGGGACGACAAACGATCTTTTGTAGAGGATGCCTTCAATCAAGGCGTATCTCAATGCCCTCACTGACAGCTTTCGTGCCTCCAAGGCATTGTCAGGGAGCCAGCCTGTCTCGAGGTGAGCTTTGATAGGGTCAATCCAGCAACCTCCCATATCAATCGGTGCTATCAACTTAGAATTGATGGTCGGGGCCTTCAAGACTTGGAAGTAAACACTCCCTGCATAGTTCTCAATTTCAGAAGAAGCAAATTTAGACAAGGCATCGGCCTTAGCGTTCTCCTCTCTCGGAATGTGTTCCACATAGCATTCCTCAAACTGAGTCATAACAGCTTTCACGACTCTCAGGTATTTTGCCATAGTCTCATCATTGGCTTCAAACTCGCCATTCACTTGCGAGACCACCAGTCTTGAATCTCCACACACTTTGAGGTTCTTGACCCTCATGACTCTAGCTAAGCCCAATCCAGCTATCAATGCCTCATACTCAGCTTCATTGTTGGTAGTAGGAAAATCCAACTTCAAAGCATACTCAACTGTGAACCCATCGGGGCTTTGCAGAACTAAACCTGCATGGCTTGATTTTGTTTTTGATGCTCCATCAAAATAGAGCACCCAATATTCCTTCTGACCAGTTACAAGTTCCTCATCTTTATCTCCACTCTCAGTGGTAGTTACTATCTCCTGCCCCCCGACTTCTTGGTTGTTAATGGTGCATTCAACCACGAAGTCAGCCAATGCCTGAGCCTTGACGGCTGTCCGAGGCTTATACTTGATATCAAACTCTCCAAGTTATATGGCCCACTTGATTAGCTTTCCACTGGCCTTAGGGCTATGCAATATGTTCCTCAGTTGCTGGTCCGTCCGGACTTCAATTTTGTGAGCCTGGAAGTACGATCGTAGCTTCCTCGAGGCTGTTATCAATGCCAAGGCAAACTTCTCGATGGTAGAGTAATTTAACTCAACCCCATGCAACACCTTGCTTACGTAGTAGATGGGTTTCTGAACCTTGCTTTCTTCTCGAACGAGAACGGTACTCAGTGCTTGCTCAGATACTGCCAAGTATAGGTAGAGAGTCTCTCCGGGACTAGTTTAGCCAACAACGGGGCTTCGGCCATGTACTTCTTCAATTGTTCAAAGACCTCCTGGCTCTAAGGTGTCCACTCAAAATTTTTCACTTTCTTCAATGCTTGAAAGAACGACAAACATTTATCACCAGATTTGGAGATGAATCTCCCCAAGGCCGCAAATCGGCCTGTCAACTTCTACACATCTCTTATAGAGCGTGGTGGCTTCATGTATAAGATCTCCTTGATCTTGTCATGGTTGGCCTCAATGCCTCTTTTTGAAACCATCAGTCCTAAAAACTTCCCAGATCCAATGCCAAAGGCACACTTGGCTGGATTCAACATCATCTTGCGGTGCCTCAGCACTTCAAATGCATCTCCGAGGTGTTTAATATGATCTGCCGTGAATAGGCTCTTGACTAACATATCATCAATATAGACCTCCATGGTTTTTCCAATTAGATGGGCAAATATTTTATTCACCAATCGTTGGTAAGTAGCTCATGTATTCTTTAGCACAAATGCCATAGCAAGATAACAGAAAACACCAAAGTCGATTATGAAAGATACCTTAGGGATGTCGTCCTTATGCATCTTGATCTGGTTGTATCCACTGAAACCATCCATGAAACTCAGCATCTCGTGCCCAACTGTGGCATCTATCAACGTATCTATCCTTGGTAGAGGGAAACAATCCTTAGGACATGCATCATTCAAGTCAGTGAAGTCTATACACATCCTCCACTTCCCATTTGCCTTCTTGACCATCACAGGGTTAGCCAACCACTTGAGGAACTGAATCTCTTCAATAAACCCAGCTTATAAGAGCATGCCAACTTCTTGTTTAATGGCCTCTTGCCTTTCTGGAGCGAAATTCATCTTCTTCTGCTTTAATGTCGTTCATTTAGGATCGACATTCAATTTGTGAGTTATGAGCTGGGGATCAATCCCTGGCATATCAATTGCTGTCCAAGCAAACACATCACTATCCTCTTGTAAGAATGCTGTCAACTTGCCCTTCAAGGGGTTCCTTCAATTGGCTTTCGGGCTATGCAATATGTTTCTTCAACGGGTGGTCCATCAGGACTTCAACGTTTGTCTTGGTTCCATCATTTTTTTTTTGTTTTTCTTGATTCTAGGTCAAGGATTCAAGGTTGATTCCTCGATTTAGATTTCCAATTAAACAATCATGTGGGCTTCTCGCCTTTTAAACTCTTTAAAACGAGAGTTTGCTTGAACTTCTTGATCATTGTTTAAGGTTCTCTATTGGTCTTCTACCTTAGATTCTCCATCCAAGTCATTTTTGAAAACATTAAAAAGTGGCTAGTCTTTAGCCTCCACAGCCTTGCATGGCTTTGATTGCCAGATGTCTTTTATCCCGGATCCTTCAAGGAATTGAAACACTTATTTGGTTGTGCTGTAACCTAACTCTCGACCCTTCAGAGTTTTATTTATGCGTTTGTTTGCTTCCATTTGTATATTCTTTTATTTTCGGTACTTGGTCATCTTTGACTTACACACATCAGGTGCTTGGTACATAAATAGAATCATAGAACGAAAAGCAAACTTGCATTAATAACATAAATGGGTTCAACCTTTATATAGAGTACTACTGTCCTACTCAGAGCGACATGCTCTGCATGGTTTCATCGAACCTTATTTCTACTTCTACTAGATAAATATGAAGCTAAGTCCAACTTTGCAAGACTAGGCCTGCATGGCTTGATTTTGTTTTTGATGCTCCATCAAAATAGAGCACCTACTACTCCTTCTAGTCTCCTCATTCTTCTTCTGAAGTTCACTTTCTTCTTGGGGTACTATCTCTTGCCCCCGACTTCTTGGTTGCCAATGTTACATTCAACCACGAAGTCAGTTGATGCCTTAGCCTTGATGGCTGTTCGAGGCTTATGTGTGATGTCCTCTTCTGGACTTTCTTTGTGTTCCTTATCACTGCGGATGTCCATGTCTTCAATCGGAAGGACCTGCCCCCCGACTCCGTCAGGCCTTAACGCGGCTACATAACAGCTTCGTGCCATCTTTTGATTGCCTTTATGTTCTCCAACACCATTCTGGGTTGGGAACTTGATCTTCATATGATAAGTTGAGGCAACAGCCTTGAATGCATGAAGTCCAGCCCTTCCGAGGATAACGTTGTACGTTGAAACCGCCTTGATTACCAGGAAGTTCAACATCTGAGTGGCCTTCTTGGGCTCCTGTCCAATAGTCATAGGCAATTGAATAGTCCCTTCAACTTTAGATCCTACGCCATTAAATCCATATATAGGCATGTTATATATTTGGGGTCAACTGAGAATCATTGTAACCCATCTTCACAAATGCATCATGAAATAGAACGTCAACGGAAGCTCCATTATCTATCAAGACTCGCTTCACTTCTGAGTTTCCAATTACAGGAGTTATGACCAACGGGTCGTCATGGGGGAACTTCACCCCTTCAAGATCAGAATCATCAAAACCAAGTGTGATTTCAGTCCTAGCCCGCTTCGGGGCCTCTCCTACGATGTGTATCACTTCTCTGGCGTACGCCTTTCGAGAGTTTCGAGTTGTACCGGCCGCTGTCGGGCCTCCCCAGATCATATTGATAACTGGCCCTCGGGGCTGTGTGTTACGATCACGATCGTCATCCCTTCTGTTATAATCTCTAATTCGATTAACACGATCTTCACCCTTAGTGAAGTTGCTCAATTTCCCTCTACGGATCAAGAACTCGATCTCATCTTCGAGTTGCTTGCAATCATCTGTATCATGCCCCACATCGCGGTGGAATCTACAGTACTGACCCTTGTTTCTCTTTGCGGGATCACCCCTAAGTGGCTTCGGCCATCGAAAATCTTTGTCTTTCTCAATATCTAACAAGATCTGACTCCTAGGAGCATTCAATCTTGCATAGTCATTGAATCTTGGTCCCAAACTCTTCTTCGGTTCTTCTTAGGGGCATAGTCGGAGTCCTCGCTAGTTCGGGGATACTTGTCCCTAGCATCATACTCCAGATCATCATACTCCTGGTCTTGCTTTCGCTTCTTGAAGTCGTTGTTACCTCCTCCCTCACTTACTGTGGCTTCTTTCTTCATGCTATCTTCAGCTTTAATGTACTTGTCAGCCCTTCGTTGGAGCTCAGCCATGTTTTCAGGAGGATGCTTCGCCAATGACCTTTTAATGAATAGATCAGTGGTTCCGTGTTCCAGGGCTACCATGGCCACCTTATTCTCCAGATCAGTGATGTTCAAAGTCTCCTTGGTGAACCTCTTAAGGTAGTCTCTCAGATTTTCGTTCTTCCCTTGTACCACATACATAAGGGATGCAGAACTTTTCTCATGAACTCTCCCGCTAATGAATTGGCTGACAAAAGCGGCGCTCAACTCCTTAAAAGAGCCAATCGAATTCGTAGGTAGGCGGCTATACCATCTTTGAGCCATGCCCGACAGGGTTTGAGGGAACGCCCTACACTTCAAGGCATCGCTTGCAGGCTGCAACAGCAGTGCATTTGAGAACGTCCTAACATGGTTTGCGGGATCACCCGTTCCATCATAAGCCTTAATTATCGGCATCTTGAACTTCTTTGAGATACAAGCATTCATCACCTCCTCAGTAAACGGGGGTGTGGGATCATCAGGATCCCCAAGTGGCATCAGATCCTTGGGGTTGCTCTTGGGGGTTTCCACCCTTGTTGTTTTTCCAGTTGCGGCATCAACCCTTCTTTGCCTTCTTGAAGGCCTTTCCAAATCTATAAAGGGAATCGGTCCTGATGTTGGAGGAGGTTGAGTCTGATTTGACCTAGCTTGTTCTCTTGCCATATCTTCCTTTAATCTTAAAATCTCGGCTTCATAAGCCTTGATTCTTTCCGCAGTTGTAGACGGGGGTCCATCATAGACAGTTTGATGACTCCTCCGGGGTTCTCTGCTAGCACGTCGCCTTCTTGGGGCTTCATCACGATCAACATCAGTTGATGAATCGTCAGTATAGGGGCAAGAGTAATCAAGATACACTCGATCTCGGATCTGCAAGGCATGACCACTGGGTCCAGGAGGGTAGTTAGGCAGGCCATACATCGGGTTAGTACTCACGGGGAGATCCGTAGTATGGATCTGTACCCCTGGTGGTGGGTAACTGGGATCAACTAGAGGAGAGACCAGCGTCTGGAGGGAGCTGGTTCCTTGACCTGGGTGAACGACCATAGGTAACGTTCTCTCGACATGGGGATTCGTCCCTGGAGGTTGAGAAACCTGAGTTTGAGTGATCGCCCCTGTGGTTGGGGGTACTTGTTCAGTGACAGGCGGAGCAGAGCTTAGAGGTAGAGCCTCGGTAGCGATTGGCTCGGTAGTGCTTGGTGCTGTTCTTCGTGTTTGAACCATGGTTGATGTCTTGTTCCCACAGACGGCGCCAAATGTTGTGGAATAAAAACTAGGTTATGATTATGACGGCTAGGGTTTGTGAGCTTCAAGCTTTAATGGCTGCTTCTGCGTTCGAGACTAAACGGTCCTCACAGAATGCCTACGTATCTCTGTATTAGAGAATCAAGCCAAGAAAACGTAGTTCTGAGAATGAGGGGTCAGACCCTTTATATAGGCTGAGAAGCCTAGGAATTATGGTAGGAGTAGGTGACTTGGTGGGCAAGCCACCGCCTTGAGGAAGGTTCTAGACCCCTTCCTTGTAGGAGTCAGTTTCCATGTTGGAATATGTATCTTGGAGGCTAAGTCAGGCAAGAGTAATATCCTTGTTTGACTCTTATTTGCTGAGCTGTTTATTACCCCTAATATTAATTACGAAATTAATATTATAGTTAGGGTTTGGGCCCATCTGGTGGGCCCCACGTTTGGACCATTCTAGGTCTAATAAATGCCACATTAAATGTGTCTTTAGGGCTTACTTTCAACCCATATCAGTATATATCTCAGATTTCAAAACATAATTCGACAATATATAAGTCCGAGTTTGAATAAAACATTTATACTCGCTAAGGAGCTTTAAGAATAACATATGAATCCTTTATAAGGTTCCCGTTTCAATATATCTTAGGTTTGAAAATATATACATATTAGTATATCATTTTCGGCAAACCACTCTACGGTTAACATACTGTACAGGGAATACATTATTGCAAAACCTCTTTCCTTCCATTAGCTTAGAAGGTTTCTCATTCAAAAACATTTTATTCTTTGAAATAATTGCAAGAGTGCACTAACACGTGCCAATCTTTATAGGAAATCTTGCAGTTCTAGATACTGCACGATGTCAATATTTTTCTTATAAAAAACTACACTATCGGTAACTTGGCACTTAGGCCCAAGAAGCAGTGTTTGAGTATTTTTCCAAAGTGGAGGATGGGACTGGAAGAAAACATAAAAACCTGACAAGGATTGACGATGATCAGTCGCCACAACCAAGTCCAACAATCCGCGGGTCTTCTCTACTAGTAGAAGGATAGAAACTACATCCGTAACTACCCTTGGGTGAAAACTACATCCGTAATCACCCTCGATGAAAACTACATCCGTAATCATGCTTCGGCAACACCTGGGCCGGAATAATAATTGATGGACCGCCTGGCTCACGGCCGCTTACACATCCCGGGAATCGTTCGTCAACGATTCCCACACCTGCCAGAGTCCCCTTTTTCTTTTCTTTTCAAAAATCCTTTTGATAGAAAATTTGAGTAGTTGAATTTCGACCTCAGTCGACCAATAATTCTTGAAAAACGTACAAGAAGCAAAACCTGACCGGGGGTTTTCGAAAATGTTTTGGGTGGAAAAGAGTTCGGGTTTGAAAATGCTGAAGGTATCTTGGATTAGTTTTGTCTTTAAAATAATGAACGATAATTAATAAATAATATTTTGAGATTTAATATAAACAATTAATAAAATAATTATTTAATTAAAATAAGCTTTTAATCCAAGATAGATATTTTTGAGTATTTTTAACAACGTAAAAATAATAATTATTTAGGTATACAATACTTCCCGAATGACTCTTCGGGTTTCCGCAATTTAATCACGATACAACAATATACCGCTCCCCGGTCAATAGTATATTTGGACCGCTACGACCTCTATTGCTAGAGTCGTTGTCCGAAGAAAATACTTTTATTCTAAGTTCAAGGGTGTACAAACACATATGCATGTATCTCAAACTTCAACATAATCTCATAAAGCATAAGCATATAATACGTTTGGAAGCTATAAACACAACAGTGAAAATTCTTATATATAAGTTTTGAAAAGTAAACTTGCATAGGTAAAATCAAGAATATAATCTTTTGAAAATAAATACTTAGGGTTGGAAAACTCACCTAGTCATGAACCTTATATTTCTGGAAACTACATTCAAATACCTTTCCAACAATATACATTAGGACTTCAGGGGACAAGATTTGGGGGTTCAAAACCCTCCTACAAGACAGTACAAGTTCCTGGGAAAAACTCAGCATGCTTATATCACTAAACCAACCAAGAATCTTACATCCACATCACAACCAACATCTAAATCACCAAGATCATACTTTATAACATACATGGAGATACATACACTAACCACAAGCCTAAAAATCACAACCACAACACTTAAACTCAAGGTCTACATCATCCATAACTTATATGTCCAAGATTCACACTAATAACCATGGATCTAACATTAAACATCACAATTACTACATGGCCAAGAGGGGTTAGGGTTTTTATACCTTCTTGATGTTCTTACAATCTCAAACAAGCTTGGTTAACCTTGGGGAAGCCTTACTCTATGCTCACCATCTTCAATCTCACCAAAGAAATCAAGAACATGGAAGTGAGTTTCCTGACTGGAAAAACACGCCCCAAAGATCAGCCAAAACGAAGCCCTTGCACTCATTTTCTGGTCGAGGCTCCTGAATGACAGTTGTAGAGCGTCGTCACAGATTTCTAACCATATAAAGAACAAAAAATTTCATTGAGTAATGAAGTCTCTAGGCCCGTTTTAGTGAGCTCCTTTCCTGCTGGGCAAAATGGGGTATTTGGTGTTTGTTTTGTTTTGTTTAAAGTGATCAATAATGCTTGATATTTTCACTTGGATGCATCTTATCTTCTTGCCATGTGGTTTCATCTCCTCATTGGTTCATTTGGATTACCTTTATCCATCCATAATTGCAAGCAAGTCCCTTGCTTTATACATATTGTTTCCAAGTCCTTCCTTCCTTTTCTTATTTGCACCAAGGGGCTTCCCTTCTTGTATATTTACTAAATCAATATGTTACAACTTATATGTTGCACTTCATTGTAATAGTGTGGCCCAAAACCTCAAACAATCGTTGTGTCCAATTTTCTTTGTATTTTCTCTTTATCTTAGAAAAAAAATTCTCGCGGTTTCTCAATTGTTCTCATTTCCTTTAACTCTAGGATTTTATTCTCAATTCCATTTTCCTCTCATAATATATCCTTCCTTGGACTTCTAATATTTACTATTCTCAATTCATGATTCGCTCGCTTGATCGCTTAATCTCGTTGTAAAGTTTCAGCAGTTTCTAGAACGTTTGTTTCACTTCCTCAGTGGTTTTCGTTCCAAATTCTCAAATCACTTATAATAAAATTCCAAAATATTAACTCCTCAATTCCTCAAATTAAATATCTCATTTCTTGATATTACTGATATATAATTCACTGCTCGGTCAAATATTACACGAAAATAGAATTTGGAATTTCTGAATTCCGATCGCATTTATATACACTTATTTACTCCGTAGATTACTAGTATAACTTCGGAATACCCACACTACGTCTCGTACATAGGTGGCATGAAAAATTTTCTTAATCCTCAAAATCACTATTCATTGATGCACTTCATCATAATAGGAAAAGTTTTAATTCTACCGAAATTTTGGGTTCTTACAGTCTCCCCTCCTTAAAAGGATTCCGTCCCGGAATCAGAATCACTGGGGTTACTCCTTCTTTGTTTCACTCTTTCAACTTCCAGGTGGATTCTTCCACATCTTGATTTTCTCACAATTCCTTATTAGTTTGAAAACCTTGTTCCTCAGCACTTGTTCTTCTCTATCCATGATTTCCACGGGTTGCTCCACGTAGGTCAAGTCGGGTCATAGGTCCACTTGGTTGTACTCTATCACATGCTGATAGTCGGTGTGGTAGGGTCGTAGACATATGAAACACATTATGAATTTGCTGCAAGCTTGGGGCAAGGCTAGCTCGCAGGCTAACTTCCCAATACGCCTCAAAATCTAAAAAGGTCCAATAAACCTCAGACTTAGCTTCCCTTTCTTAACAAACCGCATCAATCCTTTCCAGGGAGATTCCTTTAGTATCATGAAGTCTCCCACCTCATACTCCTTTGATATCTCATAAAATTTGACCATTCGAAATGATGAGTTTCGTAAAAAAAAAACTAATGACTTTTACATACACTCGTCTGCACCGTAAAGATGTAACATCAATTCGAAATCTTCAATTAATAATTCGTACATATTGTGATTGCAAAAATTTCCCATCCACGCATAAAATTACTATTCATCCAGGTTTCGAATATTCACGAAAATTAGGATTATTGTAGTCTTCTCGCCTTAAAATGATTCTATCTTAAGAACATAAGGAAAATAGTTGTGGATACAATTCCAACTTTACCCTTTCCAACTCTCAGGTTGAAACTTCAATCCTTTTGTTCTCTCACCTTTGTCTCACCAACGCTTTAATGTTGTTTCTCAATGCATGCTCTCCTCGACCTGTATTCCTTACCGGTTGTTCTATGAATGAAAATTTATATCCCACTACTTATACGTTCCCTTCCTACCTTGTTCATAGTATCCGTGATGAGTCCTGGTATCGTTGGCCCGTGAATACTTTGTGGTCGTGTTTTATAATCTAAGACAACGTCAATACGCATGGTATTCCTCATATTCCTTGGCTTGATTAGCACGCATGTGTTGCCTCCCGTCAGCCGTTACCACCTGCTATGGATATTGTATAGCCTTTGGTATACGTCGAACCAGTTCAGCTACTATATCCCTCGTTCATTGACTTCTTCGTAATGCAAGAAAGCGAAACTTCTTCTTTCGCAATACACTTTACAAGAGACGTCCTTACATTCGCAAGGTGACGATCGTGATAACAACATTCATTTCATGGATAAGTTTTTATTCTCGACTGGCCCGTGAAATCTAAGGCACGACACTAAATATAAATTCGATCGTCTGGATAATTCTTCTTCCCTGTCCGTCAGCCATAGATCAAATTATTACATACGCTCAATCTCTTTGTTAAATATACTTGAAAGCACCTTCAATATTCGAAGTTTGACCTTAAGTCTTTATCTGACGTAATCACTGCAGATGTTTTATATTGCACCACCATCTCTTCTATATATAAATCAATAATCTTCCAAATGGAAAGTCTCTCGTAGGTAAATCACTTGGTTCAACAATTATAAATCAAATAGGGCCATCTCTTGGATCGGTCTTCGGCGACCTACTTATGAAATTCATTATAATTCTGTCCACGTTCAAGATTTTCTACAGGTGGAATTAATCCACTAGATCTCTATCATTCTGCTTTCGACATGTCGCGTTTGTACTTAATAGTTTGCCAATGCCATTCTTCATACCTGTTTGCCAAACATTCTCTTAATTCTCTATACATCTTTGTCTTTCCCCATAATTTAGTCATTTTCCTCTAACATTATTCTTTATTGTATTTACTCTATTTTCTTGGTCAATACTGACTGAATTCCAATTTCAAATAATCCCTTCTATAAGTATCGGCCACCACACTGGCCTTTCTTGGGTAATAACAAATTTCTCCATTATACTCCTTGCTCCCTTTCGTCACCTTCTCTTTCTTATGTTTAGTTCTAATATGAAGATATACTTAAGGCACTTGTGAAAAAATTTCACACTTTCCTCATAAGGTTAACGTCTCAGTTTTATGCGTGAACGCTATCATGACTAATCCCCGACTCACGGTTAGTATATCCTATCCCGTAACCTTTATGTTGTTTAGAAGTATAGGATATCATCCCCTTTCTACTACATCAGCACACCTCTTAAACTCTTGAAAGACGCATCATCGTGACCCTCAAAGTCTTCTTTTTATCATCAAGTATAGCTAACAACGAGGTTGTTGCTAATATCTCATTTCATTCCAAAACTTTGTTCATTAATCCATAAAGGCTTCTGACTCATTAGTCCACTCAAACGATACTACCACAATTTTATAACGTTTATATTAGTGTGAAATCCCAACTTTGGCACAGTACAGAGGTCAATCTTGAGTTGGTGAAACTCGCCTTACAACCTTATCTTTGAAAAAAAAAAAAAACAACTACGCGTTTTAACTGGTCAACAATTCCTACATCTCCGGTTAGGGGTATCGATTCTCGATGGTATATGTAAGATGTCATACGCTCGTCCTCTTTCACAACTGGCATCAATCAGCCTGAGGCCTGTATGCTGCTGCGATTCCCAATAAACTTGATTAGGTGGTAATCTCGAAGGATCATTGGGATATATCCATGCATCCATTTGCTATTAGGGGCCTTTTAAACTTTATGTCTCGCTATGTGCATCAATCCCGTTTTGCTAAGTAAAGCTTCACATTCTTGCCACGATATTTCTTCCTTTCTTGTCCATCTCACTTCCATGTTAGTTTCCTCTAAGGATATGTCTTACATCGCAATCGATTTGAATTTCTTGGATCAGGAAAAGGCTTGGTAACTCCAGAATTCATTACTATAACACCCTGACAACGGTTGGTAGGAACGTACTCCCAACCACCTCATCATTTCCTATAACTTTCCTCACACTAATATTAAAGGTCTTGTGTTATGCCCCGACATGTTATTCCTACTTTAAATAATTACTCGGTATCACGCTCTGGCTGCACAATTACAACATTTGGTTTTTGATCTCATATTGGTGCAACGGTTCACAATTGTACCTCCCGTTCACCTTAGAGTAATGACTTTTGAAAGGAATGGTTTCAAAATAACAAGGTCCAATAGATAATTTCAATAAGAATTCCACATTGGATGTTCCAAGAATGTTGATGGTTCCAAATACTAGGAGTCTCAATTTTCGGAGATGTAAGGATGGACAGAAAGAATACAACAAGGTTTATTCCTTCATGTCCTGAAAATTTTGTAATGTGATATCATAGAGAATGTTGCAAGAGGGCAATGATTGTTGGATACAAAAGTCATAAAGACGGTCTTTATACGATTCTTACATCTGGTGAATACTTTTCCTCTTGAAAAATAGAGGATCTGAAAAGTCCCATTGATAAAGGTCAACCGATCGAAAGCAATTCTACTCTATGACAATAAAAATGAAGCAGTTTATCATTCAAGTAATCTATGGTTTCAAATGAATCTTCATTATATGAATGAAAGAACAGAATATTCAAGTGACATAAAGTCTGATACGAAGATGGGTAGAATTCAAGTTGAGTGGGCGACCTCACTAGGTCTCAATCAAGTTATTCGTCAAAACTTTCATTATCATACTTTACCACATGCAAAATGCATTGAGGAATTGCTGAATGAATTAAATTGGGAGTTGGACCAGTGAAACAATACCTAGTCCTTTTCAAGAAACACTAGCAACTAGCTAGACAAAATTTGCTAGTTCACTTGTTTGAGACATCACCACTAGCTAGGACAATTAGCTAGGTGTTCTTCATAACATTACAATTTTGACTAGTTAGAACAATCAACTAGTCATTCATATTGACATATCGACTAGCCAGTTTCAATTGGCTAGAACGTAATTTCAACATCGTAGCCACTGAAGAAACTTTAGGCTACTCGGACAACGAATGGAAATAAGAAGTTATTAAGTTTGAAAAAGAAAACTATAAAATCTGAAGAGAATGTTCTAGGTATCGGAATAATCGATAACCTCTCATCAAATATTACCTACCAGTGAAACGGTCCACCCAAGGGTGCCTCCGTACACATGCTTTATCAGATCCTACAGTAGAATTAAATTCAGAATACCAATATCAAAATGATATCCTTACTATGATTTCAATGTACGATGTACAATCTCATCTTGAATAGAAGAAAAGAATTCATGAAGGATGTCTGGACATTAGATCATCCATGTCCTCAATAATTTGTTAAATATTTATGAGCTCAACTGAAGAGTGCAAGTATAAAAGAAGCAATCAAACATCAATATTTGGTAAGTAATATTCGTCGAATAATTAAGGAAGTATTCGTGGAACATTCCTCGGATAATTGAAAGAAAGTGTAAATAGGCCTGAGCCGAACAAGGTCATCATAAATTTTTGAATAGAATGTTCATGGGTCAAATAAAATTACTTCGGATAAGTCCTGCTTTAGGGAGAGTATATCACTAGTTATTATTCCACAAATTTGAAGTAGTGCACCAGCCGGTAGTGAACAGTTTAAAAATGAAGTAGTGCACCAGCCGGTAGTTACCAAAATAAGTTAATAATCATTCGTGCATCTCATTATCACCATTATGAGGGTAACTCCATCTCTTCTTCTTCGTAATACAAGACACCAACTAGTGCGTCTCCCAATCATCATCTTAAAGTCATTTATCCAGTTAGGGTTTCACAAGTATATCTATCATTTTTGTGCTTTATCTTGAAGACCAAGCTTCACATCATTCCGGGGACACCTGCTAAGTCCATAGGGTCCTACTTCATGCCTTTCGACATGAATCACAAGTGGCCAGTTCCCCCTGGGAACAGATCAAAGAGATCTCTCAGGGATCTTAGTGCAGTCCATGGGTTCAGTGGCGGGTGTGTGCATGTGAACATATACCAAAAATATTGAGGTCTACAATACATATATACGTAGTCCCTGCTAACATCTCTATCAAAGGATCCCATTCTAGACCCGTTGGTCTTTTCTTTTGGTAGACTCTGAGATCACTGTATCGCTCGTTGCAACCATATTCAACTTCTCTTGAGTCCCTTTGTTAATCCCACTTGTTTGTTCTCTAAGGTGAACTACCATGCTCTAGCGTCCGGATCATGCGTGGAATTATCTAGCACGCTAGTCTTAAGATAACATTCTCGTATAACACATGTAAAATTCGCCATCAAGGGTAATGAAATCCACAACGACATAGTGACCAACTTTCAGGTAAACCCGTTACTTATCGAAAATCGGATCTTATAGCCAAAGTAAAAGACTTTCATTATTTCAAGTACTAAGTACCCTTACTTATGTAGGGATGTCTAAACTTCTTAATTCTTAAAATGCCACCTTCTAAACTGTGGAGGACTATGGGCCACAAAATTTATGCCAGCCTAGTCATCCGATCATATTGGCAATATCGCCTCTACCTCAGCTGCTCTCGAGATTTTGCTCTGCTTCCTATATCATTACCTATGATAGGTCATGTACGACTCTCAAACCTCTATTCATCATTCCAAAGGTCTCTAAGGATTCTATCGACCCTAGCATAATACCTCCTGTAAACACTCCAGTCCATTCTACTCACCAGTACCTCTTCTGGTAGTCCAATAATAAGTTTACTACGATCTCTGATGTCATTCTCCTACTTAGACTTAACTCTCAACACTCTCGTTTCTGAGTACTGTAACTTATCTCTCTGATACCATTTCTGTGACGCCCCCAAATCCGAGGTCAAAGATTCAGGTCGTCACATCACCCTCCAACCATATCATACCTGTATTAACTTTACAACTCAACAATACATCCATCCAGACCTCAATCTTACGCACATACAAGTTAGAGCCTCAGAAACGATAATCAAAAGTAACACTAAATATTACAATTCATCTGTACAATCCAGAATCTTACGCACTTCCACTTATACAACTACACTTGAAGACGAGTCTTACTATTACAGTTGAAAACCTATCAGACTTACTCTGTAGTATTTATCCGGAACTAAGTCATCTCGGGATAAATCTTCTACTCCTCTTCTGCTGGTACGGAGTTAACTGACCAAATTCTTCTCTTTCAGAAAAGTTTTTATAAAGCAAGAATGAGCTACATAATGCTCATCAAGTTCGCCATTTTGAAAAATAATAATGTGGTTTATTTCGAAAACGTTCCCAACTGTATGGGTATATATCTCAGATTTCAAAACATAATTCGACAATATATATGTCCGAGTTTGAATAAAACATTTATACTCGCTAAGGAGCTTTAAGAATAACATATGAATCCTTTATAAGGTTCCCGTTTCAATATATCTCAGGTTTGAAAATATATACATATTAGTATATCATTTTCGGCAAACCACTCTACGGTTAACATACTGTACAGGGAATACATTATTGCAAAACCTCTTTCCTTCCATTAGCTTAGAAGGTTTCTCATTCAAAAACATTTTATTCTTTGAAATAATTGCAAGAGTGCACTAACACGTGCCAATCTTTATAGGAAATCTTGCAGTTCTAGATACTGCACGATGTCAATATTTTTCTTATAAAAAACTACACTATCGGCAACTTGGCACTTAGGCCCAAGAAGCAGTGTTTGAGTATTTTTCCAAAGTGGAGGATGGGACTGGAAGAAAACATAAAAACTTGACAAGGATTGACGATGATCAGTCGCCACAACCAAGTCCAACAATCCGCGGGTCTTCTCTACTAGTAGAAGGATAGAAACTACATCCGTAACTACCTTTGGGTGAAAACTACATCCGTAATCACCCTCGATGAAAACTACATCCGTAATCATCCTTCGGCAACACCTGGGCCGGAATAATAATTGATGGACCGCCTGGCTCACGGCCGCTTACACATCCCGGGAATCGTTCATCAACGATTCCCACACCTGCCAGAGTCCCCTTTTTCTTTTCTTTTCAAAAATCCTTTTGATAGAAAATTCGAGTAGTTGAAGTTCGACCTCAGTCGACCAATAATTCTTGAAAAACGTACAAGAAGCAAAACCTGACCGGGGGTTTTCGAAAATGTTTTGGGTGGGAAAGAGTTCGAGTTTGAAAACGCTGAAGGTATCTTGGATTAGTTTTGTCTTTAAAATAATGAACGATAATTAATAAATAATATTTTGAGATTTAATATAAACAATTAATAAAATAATTATTTAATTAAAATAATCTTTTAATCCAAGATAGATATTTTTGAGTATTTTTAACAACGTAAAAATAATAATTACTTAGGTATACAATACTTCCCGAATGACTCTTCGGGTTTCCGCAATTTAATCACGATACAACAATATACCGCTCCCCGGTCAATAGTATATTTGGACCGCTACGACCTCTATTGCTAGAGTCGTTGTCCGAAGAAAACACTTTCATTCTAAGTTCAAGGGTGTACAAACACATATGCATATATCTCAAACTTCAACATAATCTCGTAAAGCATAAGCATATAATACGTTTGGAAGCTATAAACACAACAGTGAAAATTCTTATATATAAGTTTTGAAAAGTAAACTTGCAGAGGTAAAATCAAGAATTTAATCTTTTGAAAATAAATACTTAGGGTTGGAAAACTTGCCTTGGTGAGGTTGGGGTGGTCGGCTCGCGAAGTGGAATGTATATACATAATCAATATTTGTACGTTAGTACCTTAACAACGCTACTTAATCATAAGGTTTTAAAAATCGTAAGACCAACTTAACGACTCCACTTGTGACCACTAACCCTCTCATATGACCATGTCGTCACATTATCACTTCCGTTACCCATTCGGCTCAAATCTATTCCTCAAACTCGAAACTCAAGTGAACATTCTTAAAACTACTTTAAACTAATCTCCTAAGTGGTTTTTCACTTGCGCAAATTTTACTTCAACATTTTTATAAAATTGAAAAATACATATTTTAATCCAATTCTTTTTGGGTAGCCTTCCCCACTGCATTTACTAGCTTCTCTAATCTTTCCATGATCCTACATAAATTTTTAGGGGTTCAAATAAGGTTCACAAGGGGACCACTTAGTGCAGTCCAGAATCCAGAAACACATTTCACTTTTTAGGCCATAACTCAAAATATATACATCACCTAGTCATGAACCTTATATTTCTGGAAACTACATTCAAATACCTTTCCAACAATATACATTAGGACTTCAGGGGAAAAGATTTGGGGGTTCAAAACCCTCCTACAAGACAGTACAAGTTCCTGGGAAAAACTCAGCATGCTTATATCACTAAACCAACCAAGAATCTTACATCCACATCACAACCAACATCTAAATCACCAAGATCATACTTTATAACATACATGGAGATACATACACTAACCACAAGCCTAAAAATCACAACCACAACACTTAAACTCAAGGTCTACATCATCCATAACTTATATGTCCAAGATTCACACTAATAACCATGGATCTAACATTAAACATCACAATTACTACCTGGCCAAGAGGGGTTAGGGTTTTTATACCTTCTTGATGTTCTTACAATCTCAAACAAGCTTGGTTAACCTTGGGGAAGCCTTACTCTATGCTCACCATCTTCAATCTCACCAAATAAATCAAGAACATGGAAGTGAGTTTCCTGACTGGAAAAACACGCCCCAAAGATCAGCCAAAACGAAGCCCTTGCACTCGTTTTCTGGTCGAGGCTCCTGAATGAAAGTTGTAGAGCGTCGTCACAGATTTCTAACCATATAAAGAACAAAAAATTGCATTGAGTAATGAAGTCTCTAGGCCCGTTTTAGTGAGCTCCTTTCCTGCTGGGCAAAATGGGGTATTTGGTGTTTGTTTTGTTTTGTTTAAAGTGATAAAGTGATCAATAATGCTTGATATTTTCACTTGGATGCATCTTATCTTCTTGCCATGTGGTGTCATCTCCTCATTGGTTCATTTGGATTACCTTTATCCATCCATAATTGCAAGCAAGTCCCTTGCTTTATACATATTGTTTCCAAGTCCTTCCTTCCTTTTCTTATTTGCACCAAGGGGCTTCCCTTCTTGTATATTTACTAAATCAATATGTTACAACTTATATGTTGCACTTCATTGTAATAGTGTGGCCCAAAACCTCAAACAATCATTGTGTCCAATTTTCTTTGTATTTTCTCTTTATCTCAGAAAAAAAATTCTCGCGGTTTCTCAATTTTTCTCATTTCCTTTAACTCTAGGATTTTATTCTCAATTCCATTTTCCTCTCATAATATATCCTTCCTTGGACTTCTAATATTTACTATTCTCAATTCATGATTCGCTCGCTTGATCGCTTAATCTCGTTGTAAAGTTTCAGCAGTTTCTAGAACGTTTGTTTCACTTCCTCAGTGATTTTCGTTCCAAATTCTCAAATCACTTATAAAAAAATTCCAAAATATTAACTCCTCATTTCCTCAAATTAAATATCTCATTTCTTGATATTACTGATATATAATTCACTGCTCGGTCAAATATTACACGAAAATAGAATTTGGAATTTCTGAATTCCGATCGCATTTACATACACTTATTTACTCCGTAGATTACTAGTATAACTTCGGAATACCCACACTACGTCTCGTACATAGGTGGCATGAAAATTTTTCTTAATCCTCAAAATCACTATTCATTGATGCACTTCATCATAATAGGAAAAGTTTTAATTCTACCGAAATTTTGGGTTCTTACACTCTGTGTGTGTAGGTGACAATTGAATCTTTCTCCTTGTTCTCCTGGTATAGTGAGCAAAAGATTTATCCTGAGAAGACTCAAGAGGTGTAGACACAGAATTGATCTTGGGATGAGATCTTTGTTCAATAGACATAGTCTTTTGAGAGACAATATCCAGTAACTGTTTTCCCTTTTTAAGAACTACAGCCTTTTGAGAGACTGCAGCCTGGCTGTGGCTAGGTTTTTCATCTCTATGTGCTAACAAAGAAAGTTGAATTGCAGCCTTCAATTCTGCTCTCTCAGCAAGAGTTAAATCATCATCATCTTCACTAGAATTACTACTACTTGACACAACAAATCTTCTCTTCCTTACAACTGATGTCTTTTGAGAAACACCAGAGGTTGGTTTCTTTGAAACAATAGGCTGTGGATCAAAATTTGGTTCTTGAATTGTTTCAGAGACTATAATGTTTTGGGCTACTTGGGTAGACACAGGTGGGTTCTCCTCCAATTGAGACTCCTGAGCCATTTCACCACAAAAGAAAGAAGAATTGTAGAAAGTAGGAAGATGAGTTTTAAGAATTACCTGAAAATGATGTGGATAATGAATTGCAGGTATTTCATCTAGATTCTTTTCATTGTCCTTCTTTGTAATGTCAGAGAAAATTCTCTTTTTCTGTTCATAATAAGGAACACAATATTCCCTACCAAATCTGATTGACTCTGAGTAGAATCAATTACCTCAGCATTCTCCCAAGCTTGTGTAACAGCTACTTGATTAATTTGTGAAGATGCTGTCAATGCATAACTTAATGGTCCATTTGCCAGAAAGTCCATGATTGGATGAAAATCAGATGACACTCCTTCCTTGTTGGTGATAGCTGCTACATGATTGTTTGTCATAAAATCGAAGTCACCAAACTTGAAGGCTACTGATTTAGGTAATCTTCTTTGAGCTGCCATTTTTGATCTGAAAAGAACTTGAAAAATTCTTGAAATGGATTAGTGATTTTGAAAACTCAAGAGTGTTTTTGCTTTAGAGAATGTAAAATTAGAGAAAGAAATTACACGATTAGAGTGTCAAAACAAATATATTTCACAAATCTTTCAGACCACTATCCCACGTTGACACGTAGATTGACAAGTGTCAGTCCCTGAAAAGTGCGGTTACCCACGATTTTTGGAAAATAAAATCCAAAATTGATTTTCATGAAATAAATCAGGGTATTATCAAGATAAACATCAATACTGATCAGCTTCTTTTTCTTGTTGACCTCCCATCAAAATAGTCACAAAATGCAATGTGATTTAAAAATATAATTTTCAAATCCTGATGGTCACACATGAAATCCTGATCAATATCATCCTGATTCCAGAGACTTAATATGGAGTTTCCACGTGGCATTTTTCTTTTATCTGAAAAAGAAATAAACAATTAATCTGAACAAAAATCAATTGGTTAGATATATTCAATATTTCTTGAAAACAAGAAATACAGTCACACGCAATAATTAGCATCTGACTTCATTAAACTTCCAAGTGACTGTTCAGCTTCTCACGTCTTTCTTTAAAAGAAACAGACGCCTTATGCCATTCTCCATAAACCTTTCAATTTCTTTTCTTCTCAACAATGCTTCTCAAACCAAAATTTCCTTCAAACCCATTCTTTAGATCTTTCATGGTCGATGAACATCATGTTCTTGATCATCTCTTTGAAAAGACAACTCTTCTCATCGAACTAATCATGGATGGATTGGTTTTCGATAATATCCAGAGGTTTTTCCTAGAACATCCATCTGTTGGATACAATCTTCCCCTAACCTCCTCAAAACTTGAGGATGAAGAATTTGGCCGAGAGTCTGAGGTTGATCTTGATGGAGATGCTATTCATTTAAGTTAGCTGCTCTCATTCAAGTCGCCCAGACAAGGAATCCAAGAGCAGATGAAGCTGTTCAAATCCCCTGATGGGTTTCTTGAGATGCTCCTTGTCCTGTACCATAATCCATCAACTGATTTCTTATCCAAAGGAGCTGTGCACAACAACTGCCTGTTGCTATGTACTCAGCTTCTGCAATTGAGGTTGAGACAGATTGTTGCTTGCCCAAGAAATCAATCTGTTTCCCAAAAATTGACATGTACCTGTAGTGCTTTTCCTGTCTATCTTACACCCTCTTGTGAAGCCATTTTCAAGAAGAAATTTAGACAAAGTCTCATACCATGCTCTTGGTGCTTGCTTTAGTCCATAGAGTGCCTTGTCAAGTTTGTAGACATGATTTGGAAACTTTGGATCAACAAATCCAGGTGGCTGTTCCACATACACTTCCTCATCAAGTTTGCCATTTAGAAAAGCACTCTTTACATCCATCTGGTATACCTTGAATTTTGAATGAGCTGCAAATGCAAGAAACATTCTGATTGCTTCTAATCTTGCTACAGGTGCAAAGGTCTCATCATAATCAATGCCTTCTTCCTGAGAATAACCCTTAGCCACCAGTCTTGCTTTGTTTCTTACCATCATACCAGATTCATCTAGCTTGTTTCTAAAAACCCATCTTGCACTAACAATAGATCTATCTTTAGGTCTTGGTACCAGTTTCCAGACTTTGTTTCTCTCAAACTCATTTAACTCCTCCTGCATTGCAATTACCCAATCAGGATCCTGTAAGGCTTCTTCAACCTTCTTAGGTTCATTCTTTGAGAGAAAGCAACTATACAAGCATTCATTTTGAATTGATCTTCTAGTTCGAACACCACTGTTAGGATCACCAATAATCAAATCTTCAGTATGATCTTTTGTCCATTTTCTAACAGGTGGTAGATTAACTCTACTAGTCTCTCCCCCTAAGTTAGTGGTATCTCTTGTAGAAGAATTCTCTCTACCTTCAAAAACTCTCCTTTGATCAATAGAATCATTAGATTCCATATTGCTGCTAGTTACTGATATTTCCTCAGTAGACTCTGAAAGATCAGTTCCTGATGGAGTAGACTCTGAAACGTCAATTCCTGATGGAATAGACTCTGAAAGGCTAGCTGCTCCTGATGATCTCTGTGTTCTCTTTGATTTATTTGCTCCCCCTCAACAGTAGCATTCCTTTGAGAAGCAATAGAAATTCCTTCTTGAGAACCTTCATCATCACTGGAGAGTATCTCAAAATTCTTCAGATTTTCAAATTCCAATTTGTCATGGCTTTCATCAGTTTGCAGAATTTCAAATTTCTTATCATCAAATGCAACATGAATTGATTCCATAACAATGTGAGTTCTGAGATTATAAACTTTGAAGGCCTTAGATGCTGAATATCCTAGAAAAATTGCTTCATCCGATTTGGCTTCAAATTTTCCAAGTTGTTCTGGATGAACTTTTAGGACATAGCATTTGCATCCAAAGATGTGAAAGTATTTCACACTTGGTTTCTTTCCTTTGATCATCTCATATGGAGTTTTTCCATGACTATTTACCAAGGTACAATTTTGAGTGAAACATGCAGTGTTAATGGCTTCTGCCCAAAAATAGGTTGGAAGTTTTGCATCTGCAAGCATGGTTCTTGCTGCCTCTATGAGAGTCCTGTTCTTTCTTTCCACTACACCATTCTGTTGAGGTGTACCAGGTGTAGAAAACTGTTGAGTGATTCCATTGTCTGCACAAAACCCCTCCATCATAGAATTCTTGAATTCTATACCATTGTCACTTCTAAGTACTTTGACTTTGTACTCAGAGTTATTATGAATATTCTTGATAAGTTCAATGATTTGCTGAGGAGTTTCATCCTTCTTGTGTAGAAAGAACACCCATGTGAACCTTGTGAAATCATCCACTATTACTAGAGCATATCTTTTCTTGCTGATAGACATAATGTTTACTGGACCAAACAGATCAAGATGTAGCATGTGAAATGGTTCAGTAATTGAATTTTCAGTTTTGCTCTTGAAAGTGGTTCTTCTTTGCTTTCCAAGCTGACATGCATCACAAAGTCCATCTTGCACAAAATTTGCCTGAGGTAGGCCTCTAACCAAATTGTGCTTAACAAGTTGATTAAGCTTCTTGAAATTAAGATGTGAGAGCTTCTTGTGCCAATTCCAGCTTTCATCACTTGTTGCTTTGCTGTAGAGACATCTAACAATTTCTTTAGATGTATCACTTAAGCTGGCTTCATATATGTTACCATGTCTTTGACCAGTTAGAACAATGTCTCCATTCTGCATATTCAAGATTTTGCATCCTTCTCTGTCAAAGATTGATTTGTAACCTTTATCACCCAGTTGACTTATGCTTAAAAGAGTATGTTTCAAGCCTTCAACCAGTGCTACATTTTCTATGATGACATTCCCCAAAACAATTGAGCCATATCCCAGAGTTTCTCCTTTGTTGCCATCTCCAAAAGATATTACTGGGCCAGCTTTCCTCTCAAACTTTGTAAGCAGGGACTTCTTTCCAGTCATATGTCCAGAGCATCCACTGTCCAAGATAATTGAATGCTTCTTTCCTATGCCCTGCAAACAAAAAGTAACTAGTTAGAATTTTTTAGGACCCAACTTTGATTGGATCCTTTCTTACTAGATTTAGAAATGACAGGCTTTGAAGATTTTGCTTTTACTTTACCTGTTGTAGAGTCAACTTTAGACTCTAATTTCACAAACTGTTTGTGACTAGGAGTTTCAGATTTCAAGGAATAATAGTCATAATACAGTTCATGATATTCTCTACACATGTAAATGGAATGAAGTAAACTACCACAATGATAACAAGCTTTTTGTGGTTGGTATTGAATTGTCTGAGTCTTGGGGAATCTGGACTCAGTTTTCCAAGAAGGTTTTTGATTACAGTCTAGGGCCAAATGATTGTGATTTCCACACTTATAGCATTTCTTCCTAGGTGCATCAGGTACATTCTTGTAATTATTCTCTTTGTTAATACCTTCTTTTCCATTTCTATTTCTTTTGATCTTGCTAGACTCTGAAAGACCATCTAATCTCTGTTTCAACTGAGACTTAGACAGAAACCCTATGTTTACATTCTTAGGTTTCTCTAACACTTTCACATCTGAATTACTATTGTTAATCCTTTTGTGTACAACAGGGGTACCTTTTGAATCAATAAATTTAACATGATTAGGTTCAGAAACAATTTTTTTACCTTCAGATTTAGATGTGTTAGCTTCTACCTTACTATCATCATTGATAATAGCTACTTTTTCTTCTTGTCTAGCCTTATCAAAACCTAAACCATTAACCTTACCACGAATTCCACTTTCAAAGATTTCTATAGTCTTTTTACTGGAATTGTTAATGGTCTTAATCACATCTCTCTCTTCTTCTAGTTCTTTTCTGACATAGTCATAAGCCTCAAGAATAACACTATAATCATGCTTAGCTTTATCAGAACTTAACTTGTATTCTTCCATTTGAATTAATTCAGATTCAAGAAAATTATTTCTATCAACTAATTTATCATTCTTAACCTTAAGTTCATCTCTTTCACAAGTAAGAATTCTAAAATTAGTCATAAGATTCTTAAACTCAGCATGGATAGATCTAATTTCATCAGAATTTAAGCTATCAAATGAATCAAGAGAGTGAAGTGATACCTTAACAGAGGATGGAGAAGTTTTCTTTGGAGATCCAGGTTTGTCTGAACTATTTGCCATCAATGCAATGTTGACATAATCCAATTCATCTTCAGAATCACTGGAATCAGCCCAATCCTTCTGTGTGACCATAAGTGCATTACCATTTCTTGAATTCCTAGGCTTCTTACACTCACTAGCAAAGTGTCCAAGATCGCTGCAGTTAAAGCACTTGATCTTGGCCTTATCAAGCTTGACAATTGTACTTTTGCCTTTGTCACTCTTCTTCTCCTCCTTCTTTTGAAAAGGTCCTTTGCTAAATCTTCTCCTGTTAAATCTGCCTTTCTTGAAAGCTTTAGCAAACATAGCAAAGAGTTCCTGCATCTTAGATTCAGAATCACTGTTGTCGGAGTCCATATCAGTAGTCTCTGACTCAGAACTTTCTTTGCTTTTCTTCTTCCTTGAATTCTTTACAGCAATCTCTTCATGCTGTTCTTCAGGAAGCTTCTTTACTTCAGATTGAGCAGTAAGTGCAATAGTCTTCATCTTTCCTTCACTCCTGCTCTTTTTCTGCTGCTTGTCAAGTTCATAAGCTCTCAATTTTCCATATACTGCCTCTAATGAAATCTCATCCAGATCATTAGCTTCCTCAATCGCAGATATCTTCTCATTGTAGAAATCAGGCAAAGCTTTCATGAACTTTGTATTCATATCCTCCAAGTCATAATATTTACCATGCATGGCCATCTCATTGATGAGTTTTGTAAACCTATCAAAGGTATCAGTAAGTGACTCACCAGACTTGGATTCAAAGTACTCATACTGTTGTATAAGTAATGTCCTCATATTCTTCCTGACAGGCTTAGTTCCTTCACAGTGAACCTTAAGATTATCCCATATATCCTTAGCAGTTTTACAAGAGAGAACATAGTTAGTGAGAACAGAATCAAGACTGTTGAATAATATGTTTCTCACTTTAGCATCTTTAAGAATATTCTCCTTGTCCTTATCTGACCATTCAGATTTTGGCTTCTCTGCTGTATGTTCTGGAACAACCACACCATCAACAGTTGCTTGTCCAACGACTTTTGTTGGAACAAAAGGTCCATCTCTGATTCTGTCAAGATAATCAGGATCTGTTGCTTCCAGATGATGCAACATCTTTACTTCCCATAGAGTATATTCGTTTCTCTTGAGCATAGGAATCTTAGTATTATCATCCTTGTAACCAGACATGATTGCAGATCTTTATGATTATTCGAAATCAACCCGCTCTGATACCAATTATTAACTCGAATAACTTGTAGAAGGGGGGGTTGAATACAAGTTATATAATTGTGTCTGATTTTTGCTTGATTATATGAACAAGAATAAACGAATGAATCAAACTCTGTTTGTATTAATAAGATCAAATACAAACTCTATCAAAGGTGTACAATACCTTTAGCAGCTGCTGATAATACAAATCTCTCTCTCTGTTTGTACTCTCGTATACTCACAATTACAAACCTTATGAACACTTTTTACAATGATATAGAGAGAGTATTTATAATGCTACCTATCAACTACTAACAGAAAGATATAATCTATACATGACAATGTTCTGCCTTCTAGTCGATAGTTTCCATCAATAGAAAACTCTTTCCTTCATAATATCTTCTTGCTTGTTCTTCAAACAACGATCCTGTTTTATAGCACTTGCCAGTTTCTGTAGCATCCATAATGACATCATCAGTAACACGACTGATATCAGGATTTCATCTTGCATCAGTATCTGATCATCATCAGTATTAGACCGTCATCAGGATTTGCTCTTTGTTCCTGACATGTAGTCTCCGATACACTGTTCATTCCTGACTAAACTGTACAGATAACTGTCTTACACATAAATCCTATATATAGTGCTAAATCCTTTATAAGATCAGGATTACAAGAAGTATAATGCGTAAATTCTATTTTTAACATCACAACTTATGAATTATTCCTAACATTGTGGACTACCCAAGTTGTTTGAAATCAGGCCAGTTTACTTTGGCTTATTTCGGAATCGGGACTTAAATCGATTTTCGAAAAAGACTCGGAATTTGACCCGGGTTTTCACATATATGGTCAAGAAGCAATTAGAAAGAATTAAACTATTTTAAGGTAGTTATAAGATAATGTTATTGGTTAACAGTAGAAGTCTGGGGACATGCAAGATAGGTTCAACAAGATTTAGGAACAACATGATATAAGATAGGCATTGTTGAATCAACAGGCTATAATAGTTTCAAGAGTATAAACTTCAGAGAAAAGACAGAGTTACTTGCCTCCGGTAGAATGCAACAGCTAACAGCTCAGTCACTGATATTCAACCTTAGCCTTTTCCCTTGTCACTAGGGCCTACGTCCTTCGAATCTACACAAACCATATCACTACTTTAGTATATTATACTTTCTTAATTGTCTAATCCTATTCTACCCAAACGAATCTTATAACGTGTTAACACTTAACACATATTACATATTCTAGTTATATTTCTTGAACGATCTAACACAATCAGATAAGCACTTAGGCAATTAGCACATAAAACATACAAGTCAGGTACTTCACTTAATCCCTTAGCATATAAGTTCAACTTAGTTTGTAAGATAGTACTACACATTTTATAAGTATAATTCTAACAAAAATCGGATAGCGTCTCCATTATAAACTGGACTAGCTCGTCGGAACATAACCGACTCAAATCACAACCAAGACAATCTCAATGGACTTAAATCCATAGAACAAATCACAATCAATCTATTTACCATCTCAGGAAACCAATATCAAATCAAGCTAATCAATGATTACTACTCGTATATCTACGATCTTAATTTATCGAAAGTACATCAATTTAACAATCATCATTTACACCTAATCAACTTTAAATTTCAAAATCTCTAATTATAGATCAAAGATTCGAATTCTACTTATAAAATTCGAAGAAAATATACATGCATGATAATTATATAACCATTAGCATATAATCATTCAAATTAATTCTAATTACTATGATTAATTCATAAAATTCGAATAAATCACAATTAGTCAATTACTAATAAAATTTCGAATCTCAACATAATAAAATCTGAAAATTCATAATACATGATATACACAACTAATCATCATCATAAACATTAATAATATCTCTAATTACAAGAATTAATCACATAATTAATAATTTATTTAAATCATGTTCTTCAACAATTAATTCGGAAAATTTTGAATTTAACATATAAATTTCAAAATAATTACATGCAACCCAATTTACTCGAGGTTAATACTTAAAATCATCTAGCAAACATGAATCAAGAATCATAAATTTGTAATACTCGAAATAAAATCATATAATCAAAATATCATAAAGATTTCGTAACTTGAATACATACACACACATGCACACGACTGAAATTAACAATACATATCAAATATTGAATTACTAACGAAGTATTAGGTTCAGTTTAACCATCACAGCCCTCCCGCCGGCTCACCGGAACTCACGGCCAACGGTGGTAGAAGCCGAAGGTCCCCAAACCGTGTGGGCTTTCTCTACAGCCTCTACCTTCACGATATTAACATTACCCGGCCAAGTCTGAACAATACGAATTCAATCACAACCACTCGGAATCAAACAAAACCCGAAGTGGGTTTTAAATTTTTTTTATCATGAAACCGACATGCAATGATAGAAATGAAGAAAGATCTGAAAACTAGACCGAAACCCGGTCTCAAATCATTCAACCAGCAAAGAATCAAAAGGAATAGAGGAGAGAGAGTATCAAGTAATGAGAGAGAGTATCAAGTAATGAGAGAGAGAACCTGCTCTCGGAATGAAGAAGAAGAAGTGAGGAAGAAAGGGGTTGGCAGTGGTGTTAAACAAATAGAAGGGCAAAACTGTAATTACACCATTGCTAAAAATTCTTTTACAAAAATCTGTTTTTAACTCATTTTAAATCGAAATAAAATAGGGAAATGAGGAGATAAATATATTTAAAAATTTTAAAATAAAGTTTAGGATTTTACAAACATCCCCATATTTTAAAATAATTTTCGAGTCAAAAATGAATATTATATGAATTTTTGAAATAAGGATCTTTAAATGAAATAAAGCTATAAAAATCATTTTAAAATATTTAAACACAAAATTAATTATTCCCAACAATTTTTAAAAACTAATTAATATCATAAAGATGATAACAAAAATGATTTCATGATTTTAAATGACTCCAATGGTTTTAAAATATTTTTAGAAGATTAAAAATGCATGTTTAAAATAGTTTTAATGCACCAAAAATGCAAATAAAATTCCAAGAACACATACGGCACATACCAATCATCACATAATCAAATAAACATGATTCAACACATACTTTAACTTCACACAAATTATATCCGCCATATAAATCACATTTATCAATTAAACAAACACTTACATAATTACGAAAATTTCTAGGTTGGTATACCAAACAATTGTTAAGTAACCACAATAAGTAAATTAGGATGAGAGTGATATGATTAATTTGGCGTAGATCTGGAAAATCATTTATGTTATGTATTGATATGGGCTAAAAGTAAGCCCTAGAGACACATTTAATGTGACATTAAATAAACCCAAAACATAATATTAATTTCGTAATTAATATTAGTGGTAATTATCAGCTCAGCAATAAGAGTCAAACAAGGATATTACTCTTGCCTGACTTAGCCCCCAAGACACATACTCCAACATGGAAACTAATTCATACATGGAAGGAGACTAGAACCTTCTTCTAGTCGGTGACTTACCCACCAAGTCACCTAACCCTACTACGATTTTAGGGCTTCTCAGCCTATATAAGGACCTGCTCCTTCACACTCAGAACTACGTCTTGGCTTGATTCTCAATAACGAGATACGTAGGCACTCTGTGAGGACCGATCAGTCTCGAACACGGAAACAGCCATTAAAGCTCGAAGCTCAACCGCCCTTTGCATTGAATATACCTAAACCCTAGTCGCAATATTCATAACCTAGTTTTTATTCCACAACATTTGGCGCCATCTGTGGGAAGAAGACATCAACCATGGTAAATACACGAAGAACAACACCAGTCACTACCGAGTCAATCACTACTGAGGCTCTGCCTCTAAGCTCCGCTCCGCCTGTTACTGAGCAGATACCCCCAGTCACAGGGGCGATTACTCAAACTCAGTTTTCTCAACCTCCAGGGACTGATCCCCATGCCCGGGGGACGTTACCTATGGTCATCCACCCAGGAACCAGCTCCCTTCAGACGCTGTTTCCTCCTTTAATTGATCCCAGTCACCCACCGCCAGGAGTACAGATCCACACTACGGATCTCCCCAGGAATACCAATCCAATGTATGGTTTACCTAATTACCCTCCTGGACCCAGTTGTCATGCCTTGCAAATCAAAGATCGAGAGCATCTTGACTACTCTGGCCCCTATACCGATGATTCATCGACTGATGATGATCTTGATGAAGCCCCGAGAAGGCGACGTACTAGCAGAGAACGAAGAAGGAGAACACAAACTATCCATGATGGACCTCCCTTGACAGCTGCTGAAAGAATCAAGGCTCACGAGGCCGAGATTTTAAGGATAAAGGAAGATATTGCTAGAGAAGAGGCTAGGTTGAATCAAACTCAGCTTCCTCCAACATCAGGACCGATTCCCTTTATAGATCTAGAGGGGCCTTCAAGGAGGCAGAGAAGGGCTGACGCCCCAATTGGAAGAACAACAAGGGTGGAAACCCCCAAGAGCAACCCCAAGGATCTGATGCCACTTGGGGATCCTGATGATCCCACGCCCCCGTTTACTGATGAGGTGATGAATGCTCGTATCTCAAAGAAGTTTAAGATGCCGACAATTAAAACTTATGATGGAATGGGTGATCCTGCAAACCACGTTAGAACATTCTCAAACGCTCTGCTGTTGCAGCCTGCAGGTGACGCTTTGAAGTGTAGGGCATTCCCGCAAACTCTATCAGGTATGGCTCAAAGATGGTATAGTCGGCTTCCTGCAAACTCAATTGGTTCCTTTAAGGAGTTGAGTGCTGCTTTCGTTAGTCAGTTTATCAGCAGAAGAGCGCATGAGAAAAGTTCTGCATCTCTTATGTATGTGGTACAAGGGAAGAACGAAAGTCTGAGAGACTATCTTAAGAGGTACACCAAGGAGACTTTAAACATCACTGATCTGGACAATAAGGTTGCAATGGTAGCTTTGGAGCACGGTACCACCGACCTATACTTTAAGAAATCATTGGCAAAGCATCCCCTTGAGAATATGGCTGAGCTCCAGCGAAGGGCTGATAAGTATATCAAGGCCGAGGATAGCACGAAGAAGGAAGTCACATTAGGCAATGGTCGGAGTAACATTGATACAAAAAAGCGCAAGCAAGAGCAGGAGTACGATGCTAGGGCCAAGTATCCCCGAACTGGCAAAGACTCTGATTCGCCGCCAAAAAAGAGCTTGGGACCGAGGTTCTCTGACTATGCAAGGTTAAATGCTCCTAGAAGTCAAATCTTGTTGGAGATCGAGAAGGATAAGGACTTCCGATGGCCGAAGCCACTCAGGGGAGACCCCGCAAAGAGAAACAAGGATCAATATTGTCGGTTCCACCGAGATGTGGAGCATGATACAGATGATTGTAGGCAGTTAAATGATGAGATCGAATTCTTGATCCGCAAAGGAAAACTGAGTAACTTCACCAAGGGTGAAGATCGTGGAACCCAAAGAAGGGACTACGATAGGAGAAACAATGATAGAAGGGATAATGATCGTGACCGTAACACACAGCCCCGAGGGCTAGTTATCAACATGATCTGGGAAGGCCCGACAGCGGTCGGTACAACTCGAAACTCTCGAAAGGCATACGCCAGGGAGGTGATGCACATCGTGGGAGAGGCCCCGAAGCGTGCTAGAACTGAAATTGTAATTGGTTTTGATGATTCTGATCTTAAAGGGGTGAAATTCCCCCATAATGACCCGTTAGTTATAACCCCTATGATTGGGAACTCGGAGGTAAAGCGAGTCTTGATAGACAATGGAGCTTCTGTTGACATTCTGTTTCATGATGCTTTTGTGAAGATGGGATATACCGATTCTCAGCTGACCCCGACCAACATGCCCATCTACGGATTCAATGGAGTTGAGTCCAAGGTGGAGGGTACTATCCAGTTACCCATGACAATCGGGCAGGAACCTAAGGAAGCTACTCAAATGCTGAATTTTCTGGTAATTAAGGCAGCCTCGACTTACAACGCAATCCTGGGAAGGACTGGACTTCACGCGTTCAAGGCTGTTGCCTCAACATATCACATGAAGATTAAGTTTCCAACCCAAAATGGGGTCGGAGAACAAAAAGGTGACCAGAAGATGGCAAGAAGTTGTTATGCATCCGCCCTAAGAGCTGATGGAGTCGGGGGGCAGGTACTCCTGATTGAAGACATGGATGTCCGTAGTGATGATGAACACCGAGGGAAGCCAGCAGAGGATTTAATCCCCGTCCCTCTAGAGCTGGGCGACCCAGAAAAGGTTACATACATAGGAGCATCTCTGAAGGAACCCCTGAAGGGCGAATTGACAGCGTTCTTGCAAGAGAATAGCGATGTGTTTGCTTGGACAGCAGCGGATATGCCAGGAATTGACCCCCAACTTATAACTCATAGGTTGAACGTCGATCCTGAACGGAAGAAAATAAAGCAGAAAAGGAGGAATTTTGCTCCTGAAAGGCAAGAGGCCATTAAGCAAGAAGTTGACAAACTATTGGAAGCTGGATTTGTTGAAGAAATTCAATTTCCCGAATGGTTAGCTAACCCTGTGATGGTTAAGAAGGCGAATGGAAAGTGGAGGATGTGTATAGACTTCATTGATCTGAATGATGCATGTCCAAAAAATTGTTTTCCTCTGCCTAGGATTGATATGTTGATAGATGCCACAGCTGGACATGAAATGTTGAGCTTCATGGATGGTTTCAGCGGATACAATCAGATTAAGATGCACAAGGAGGACATCCCTAAGGTATCTTTCATAACTGACTTTGGTGTTTTCTGCTATCTTGTTATGGCTTTTGGTTTAAAGAATGCAGGAGCTACTTACCAACGGCTGGTGAATAAGATATTTGCCCATCTAATTGGAAAAATCATGGAGGTCTATGTTGATGACATGTTAGTCAAGAGCCTACTCAAGGCAGATCACATAAGGCACCTCAGAGAGGCATTTGAAGTGCTAAGGCACCATAAGATGATGCTGAATCCAGCCAAGTGTGCTTTTGGTGTTGGATCGGGAAAATTTTTGGGGCTGATGGTTTCCAAGAGAGGCATAGAGGCCAACCCGGACAAGATTAAGGCAATTCTGGATATGGAGCCACCTCGCTCAATACGAGATGTATAGAAATTAACTGGCCGAGTTGCGGCCCTAGGGAGATTCATCTCCAAATCTGGTGACAAATGCTTGCCTTTCTTTCAGGCATTAAAGAAGGTGAAAAATTTTGAGTGGACCACAGAGAGCCAAGAGGCCTTTGAGCAGTTGAAGAAATACATGGCTGAAGCCCCGTTGTTGGCCAAACCTAGTCCTGGGGAGATTCTTTACTTATACCTGGCGGTATCCGAACAAGCATTGAGTGCTGTTCTTGTCAAAGAAGAAAAGAAAGTTCAGAAACCCATCTACTACGTGAGTAAGGTATTGCATGGGGCGGAGTTAAATTACTCTCCCATTGAGAAGTTTGCTTTGGCATTGATTACTGCCTCAAGGAAATTGCGACCATACTTCCAGGCCCACAAGATCGAAGTCTTGACAGACCAACAATTGAGAAGCATATTGCACAGCCCAAAAGCAAGTGGAAGATTGATCAAATGGGCCATAGAGCTTGGAGAGTTTGATATCAAGTATAAGCCTCGAACGGCCATCAAGGCTCAGGCATTGGCTGACTTCGTGGTTGAATGCACCATTGACAACCAAGAAGTCGGGGGGCAGGAGATGATAACCACCCCTGAGAACGAAGATAAAGATGAAGGACTGATAGCTGACCAGAAAGAGTATTGGGTGCTCTATTTTGATGGAGCATCAAAAACAAAATCTAGTGGTGCAGGTTTGGTTTTGCAAAGCCCCGATGGGTTCACAGTTGAGTATGCTTTGAAATTGGATTTTCCTACTACTAATAATGAAGCTGAGTATGAGGCATTAATAGCCGGATTGGGATTGGCCAGAGTCATGAGGGTCAAGAACCTCAAAGTGTGTGGAGATTCAAGACTGGTAGTCTCGCAAGTGAATGGTGAATTTGAGGCCAAGGATGAAACTATGGCAAAGTACCTAAGAGTCGTGAAAGCTGTTATGACTCAGTTTGATGAATGCTATGTGGAGCATATCCCGAGAGAAGAGAACGTTAAGGCCGATGCCCTCTCCAAGTTCGCTTCTTTCGAGATAGAGAATTATGCAGGAAGTGTTTACTTCCAGGTCTTGAAAGCCCCTACCGTCGACTCTAAGTTGGTAGCACCAATCGATGTTGGAAGCTGTTGGATAGATCCTATTAAAGCTCATCTGGAAACTGGATGGCTCCCTGACAACGCCTTGGAGGCACGAAAACTGTCAGTGAGAGCATTGAGGTATGCCTTGATCGAAGGCATCCTTTATAAAAGGTCATTTGTCATCCCATACTTGAAGTGTTTGAGGCCCCAAGAGGCAAGAGAAGCATTGGAAGAAGTTCATGAAGGAATTTGTGGGCAGCATTTGGGGGGCAGAGCCCTGGCTCACAAAATAACTCGTCTGGGATTCTATTGGCCAGAGATGCTAGCCGATGCACAGAGTTACGTCAAGAGGTGTGATAGGTGCCAAAAACACGCTCCGATTGTAAGGCAGCCGCCTGAGATGTTAACGTCAGTCAGTTCCCCCATCCTATTTGCAATGTGGGGGATGGACATACTTGGTCCTTTCCCTATGGCATCAGCACAGAGGAAGTTTCTGATAGTCGCCATTGACTACTTCACCAAGTGGATTGAGGCTAAGCCTTTAGCCAAGATAACCACCAAGCAAGTTTCCCAGTTCTTTTGGGAGAACATAATTTGTAGATATGGAATCCCACGAATCCTTGTAATGGATAATGGGACGCAGTTCAACAATGAAGAATTCAAAAAGTATTGTGAAGAAAACGCTATTGAGCTTCGCTTTACTTCAGTAGCACACCCCCAGGCTAATGGACAAGCTGAGGTAGCTAACCGAATTATCCTTGATGGACTAAAGAAAAGGGTTGAACGCTCAAGGAACACTTGGGTGGATGAGTTATTGCCTATACTCTGGGCGTATCGCACCACTTGTAAGGTAACAACAGGAGCAACCCCGTTTTTACTGGCTTACGGAGCCGAAGCAGTGGTGCCTTTAGAGATCATGCATGCATCACCTCGAGTTGAGACGTATGAACCAGAGACTAATGAAGAGGGCATGAGACTTGCCCTTGACTTGATTGATGAGGTCAGGGATGAAGCAAATGCCCGGAACGCTGAACATCAAAAGAAGGCATCTTTCCACTACAACCAAAGGGTTAAAGAAAGGTTCTTTCGACAAAGTGATTTGGTTCTAAGGAAGATAGAAGCCTCAGGAGTTGGTCAGAAAGGCAAGCTAGCCCCAAATTGGGAAGGACCGTATCGAGTCAAGAAGGTGCTGGGACGAGGATCATACAAGTTGGAAACGTTAGATGGGGCTGAGGTACCCCGAACTTGGCATGCAACCAATCTCAAGATTTATTATGTATAAGCCTTCCTAGTAAGGGCTTGGCTTTTATCTGTGTCTGTTAGGAGAAGTAGAAATAAGGTTCTAGGAAACCATTACAGAGCATGTTGCTCCCAGTAGGAGATAGAGTATTTATGTAAGGGTTGAACCCGTTTCAAGTTATTAATGCAAGTTTGTTTTCTATTTGTGATTGTGTGATTTTATTTGCCAAGCACCTGATGAGTGCAAGTCAAAGATGACCAAGTAACGAAAATAAAGAATACACAAGTGAAAATAAAACAAGTGCATAAATAAAGTACCCCCGAGGGGCCAAAGTTGGATTTAGGTTACATCACCAAATAAAAGTTAAGTCCCTAAGGACCTTGATTGAAAAGCAGAAAAGATAAAGCCACATGTGGCTAACAAGGCCATGCAAGGCCACTTACTCCTCGGAGGATTCTCCTATCACTTCATCGTCTTCCTCCTCGTTTCCCTCCTCCTCGTCTCCATCTTCATCGTCATTTTCTTCCTCCTCTCCGGAGCCTTCTTCTTCTTCTTCAACTGCCATCGGCTGAGTCTCTCCTTTTTTTGCCACCACTCCTTCATCGTCGGAGGTCTCTGTTGAAGAGCTAGGTCTTGTTCGAAGAGCTTTCCCAGGGAAAGAATGCCTAACGGTTGCTTCCCTCTTCGACATTCATCCTTCAGCGGAGCGGGAAGAAGCTGAACCCGAGTTGACAACTTGAGTACATTTCCTCAGCCCAGAGCCGGAAGGCCTACGAGAACCCCCAGAGCCTGATGCTTGGGCCACATGACTTCCACCACCAACACCCCAGTTAGGGCAAGGGAAGTCTGTCGGGTTAACCACTTTAGGATACCTGTGGCTGACAGCGCCAATGGCCTTGTCCCATCCAACGGACATATTGAAGGGCCGCATTTCATCGTCATGCTTGTCCATGAACTCATAAAATTCCTCCGACCTATGATAGGCATCAATTACTTTGCCAGCCTGGGAAGATTTTTTCCTGGCCAAAGAGCGGAGACTCTTTTGAAGAGATTGGCAGTTAGCTTCAGCTCGAATGGTTCTGGAGTTCAAGTCTTGGATCTCCTCGTTCAACTTGGCTTTCTCGCTCTTTAATGTTACATTTTCATCCCGATGGGCTCGACCTTGGCGAGTCGCGGACTGAAGATAAGCATTGACCTGCGATAAGGAAGTTAGTAAGACAGCAATAAAGTGAACAAAGAATGTAAGTATACAAGTTGCTACCTGATATAAACCTTGAGCCCCAAGGCGCTCGGCTTCGTCGATTTTGTCTCCCGCAGTCGCGGTCAGGACATCGGGAGGGGTGATAGAAAGTCTTGACCAAGCCACGGCCAAGGAAGAACTCCCAAAAACAGAATCTTGATCGCAGATACCCCAATCCGGAGTAAAGGGGGTTCTAATACCCTCGCCAGCATTCCTGTACCTCTTTCCCCCTTGGCTACTTTCCTCCAGGAATTGAGGAACTTCTCGGCAAGGAGGATTCACTTGAGCTTCGGCCTTCTTTATCATCCGCCTAGTGACAGTTGGCTGATTTGCAGGACGTTTGTCTATCTCCTCAGCAGCTGAAAGATGAAGAGAAAACATTGGAATAAGAACAAACATAGTTCATAATGAAGTAATGAAGGAAAAATTACCCTCAAAAGAAAGATTACTGAGGCCAGCTTCGATAAGCTTCTTCTCAGTTAGAATGGTCCTATAGTGAGTGCGACCATCGTCAGCAAAAAGCCTATCTCGGTCTAACAATTCTTGGGAGTTAAGATCGCACACGAAGTGTGAGCTATCATGTACAAACCCGAATTTCTTGACAAAGAAGTGACCCCAGTCACCGCCTTCCCACTCCAAGACAACAAAGTCCCTCTCCCACAAATGATGAGAGTCCGGGAAGGAGAAAGAGTTTACTATATGAGGAAGGCCACTTCTAAGTTGAAAGCCAATCCATCCCCGCTTAGCATCAGAGGAGTTCTTCATTGCAAAGATACTTCGAAACATAGTTGTACTCCAGGGGATTTCCAACTCGTGGCATCTCAACAAGAAGATGATTAAAAATCTCCAGGAGTTGGGATATAGCTGGCAAGGATGTATTTGAAGTTCTGCTAAGAACCTGATGATGAATGTATGAACAGGGAACCTAAATCCCGCCTCCAATGCTCCTTTCATGATGCATATCATTTCGGGGTGCCAGTTGCAGGTTCTGTCCCCTGGATTTGGGAGGCATACCCTGATTGCGCTCGGAAAGCCGAAAGTGCTCCTGATCTTCTCAACATCCTTCTTTCTTAATTTAGAAGGACTACTAAAAGCAACTAAGCTTGAACTGTTGGGAAACGATTCTCCCATAATGCTGAGCAAATCTAACGTTGACTCAAACCGACGCTCAATATATTTAGGAGGCATGAGTTTTAGCTTACCTTTCATTGTTCGCGCCATGCTCCTCTTTCTGAAAGCCTCCTCCATGGAGAGTTGGGGGGCAGCTTGCTTGTCGGCCATCTTGAACCTTGAATGTGGAAACTCGAAACTTGAACTTAGAAGCTTGGAAGCTAGAGAACTCAAGAGCTTTTAGAACTTAAGAAAGTTTGAGAAGTGAAGAAGTGAAGAGAAATGAAGGATGCACTCCTCCTTTTATAAGGAAAAGGTGACCTGTTATCTCAGGTTGAAACGCAGCTCAGTTCGCATTTACAGGTCAAGTATCGTTAAAATACGAAAAAGGAGCAAAAACTCTCCGTTGTGAATGGAAAGAATCGTTAAAACTCATGATATTTTGGGAGAGAAAACGGAGAATTTAAGTGAATATTCGGCAAGATATTCTACCAGATCAATCATATGGGCTTAGGAAGCTAAGCACACTTAATAAATGCTTAGTTGGAAGGTTAGTACTAAGCACTGGATTAGTGATATGAATCATAACACAAAGTAAAACCTCAAATAGAGCCATGAATGGCCAACATTGATGTTAAGATTTCATGTCGATGGTCGATGTCGATATGCGAAAATTAAAACCCATAATAGTGACTAAGTCGATTCCATGTCAATGGTCGATGTCGGTATGCAAAAAAGGGTCAACCAAAAACCAGCCGACCGGGTCTCCGGCCGACCGGCCCTCTGTGACATGCTCCAGCCGACCGGCATCGACTGTCGGTACGGGTTTTTGCCCAGCCGACCGACAGCGATCGTCGGTATGGGTATTTTAGCCCCGAATTAAAAAAAAAAGGAAAATCTTCAGCCGACCGGGGTTCCAGCCGACCAGCCCTCTGGGAGCACTTCAGCAGACCGGCGTCAACCGTCGACATGGGCTCACACCAGCCGACCAAAGCACCGGCCGACCGGCCTTCCGGTAACGTCTCGGCCGACCGAGGTCGACGGTCGGTGCGGGTTTATGTGTTTCGTTTAAAAAAAAAAAATGGAGAAAAACCAGCCGACCGGGTGCCCGGCCGACCGGCCCCTTTTGACACGCTCTAGCCGACCGGTAGTGATGGTCGGTACGGGTTTTTGCCCGGCCGACCGACAGCGGTGATCGATTGGGGTTTGCAAAATTTCGTTTTTTGTTTTTCTGATTCGGCAATTAAGGGAAGTGAAAACCAAGCATAGATTAGTGCCGATTAGCACCGTGTAGTGTTGTTTAAGCACCAATTAGTGCCTGTTAGCACATATTAGTGCCGATTAGCACCGTGTAGTGCTGTTTATGCACCAATTAGTGCCTGTTAGCACAAATTAGTGCCGATTGGCACCGTGTAGTGTTGTTTAAGCACCGATTAGTATCGATTAGCACCGTTTAGCATCGATTAGTGCTGTTAGTGCCGTTTTATGCCATTTAGCACCGTTTAACACTGATTAAACGTTGTGTAAGGCTGAGTAGCGCTGTGTAGTACCGTTTAACACCGTTTAGTGTCGTTCAACATCGTCGTAAATGCGTCGGTCGCTCCACGCTTTACATTAAGATGATATTATTGAAAATACTCGTGGAAGAGCAATAAACCCTGACCCAAGTCTCGAATAAGGCCGTTAAAACTTCAAGGAAAATCTGATCAATTTTCCTAGAAGTTGGGGGGCAAATGATATGGGCTAAATGTAAGCCCTAGAGACACATTTAATGTGACATTAAATAAACCCAAAGCATAATATTAATTTCGTAATTAATATTAGTGGTAATTACCAGCTCAGCAATAAGAGTCAAACAAGGATATTACTCTTGCCTGACTTAGCCCCCAAGACACATACTCCAACATGGAAACTAATTCATACATGGAAGGAGACTAGAACCTTCTTCTAGTCGGTGACTTACCCACCAAGTCACATAACCCTACTACGATTTTAGGGCTTCTCAGCCTATATAAGGACCTGCTCCTTCACACTCAGAACTACGTCTTGGCTTGATTCTCAATAACGAGATACGTAGGCACTCTGTGAGGACCGATCAGTCTCGAACACGGAAACAGCCATTAAAGCTCGAAGCTCAACCGCCCTTTGCATTGAATATACCTAAACCCTAGTCGCAATATTCATAACCTAGTTTTTATTCCACAACATGTATATATTGATGTCGTGTGTTTTTGGAGTTTTGCACGAAAATGACATGAAATTTTTTTGTGTACTCAAAATTCGAACACAAAACAATACTAAACTCTATCTTTTTTTTGTACATGAAACGAAAACAATACACAAAAATTAAAAATATGACAATTATAAGTAATGTTACTCTCTATGCAAGTTATCTAACTATGTTATTATATAACTGAAAACAACATTGAGATACTACAAACAAAACTAAAAGTAGAGTATATAAGATGAAGCCCTCCTTTTTTAAAAAAAATTGTTTATTGTTAATAAATATCTCTGTTTGTTTAGAATCTATCTATCAAGTTATTAAGTTTTTTACCTGTATTTAACGTTTTGTTGATATTAAAAAATATATATTATCAACCAACCACGCAAATTCGATATGTTTACTCTTATATTAGGATATGAAAATTAAATACTATTACTTTTTTTCAAGAATACAAAATTAAAAAGGGCGGCTTTTACTAGAAACAATGTATCATTTTATATGTATCGACCTATCTAGTTATCAATGATAGTGATTTTTAAAACGAAGGCTATAGTTGTTCCTTTCTCTTCCTCTCCCAAAATAATTATAAATTAAAGTTTAGGGGCTGACATCAGCATTTTGGTTAATGATAAACCCATATTTTATTGTTTTCTTTGATTTTACTTTAATTTTCAATAAATATCTCTCTTTGTTGAGAGTCTAGTACCCAGTTTGAGGGTTTTGTCTACTTATATATTGAACTATGTACTTTCTCTTTGTGAATGATTACTCCCGTTTTTTTCCCTTGATTTTACTTCGTTTTTCAAAAAATAAATCTATTTATTGATCGAGAGTCTAGTACCCCGTTAGTGGATTTTTTTTACCATATGTTGGATCTTGTTCTTAAATTCTTTTATTTTGGCATCCGGGATCTTACTCTACAGGATTTTGTTATAATGGTTCATTGATTTGGATAGTATAAAATCGCAATTATGATCGGTTGTTCGAGTAAGTTCTGACATATCAGATATATATTTTCCTCACGATCAAAATAAATTATCGGATTATCTCGCCAAAAAGTCTATTCATTTTAGTGATATAAGCGAGGGATGTGCCATAATTTAAGATCTGATCAACAATCATAGTTTGGATGAAGGACCTTGATACGATCTATTTTAAAATACAGATAAGTAAAATGTTAAAGATAATTGGTTTAAGATTCATTTTAATATATTAATTGGTTGAATTTAGCTTCTTTTCTTATAACTGATAAATTTAAAAGTTTGTAAAAATTTAAATTTTGAAGTGTATTTAAGATAATGTGTAATTTTTTTTAATTTTTAAATTTGTAAATAAATAATAGTATATTTATTCAAAGTTGATTGCACCTAATGATCGTAGATTGAGAGTCTGCGATATTAAAATTTATTAAAATATTATATTATAGAATGTAGGTTGAATAGATTCATATATTAAAATGATATAATTGTATTAAAATCATTTAATAAATACGCTATTTTGGAAAATGGCTTCATACATATTGTGGGGCGCAAAGAGCACTTATGCCAGTATATAATAATAAAACTATGATTGATTTTAAATTGAAAATTGTGATTAATTAGTTAATAATAATTCATCAAAATTAATCCGTAATATATTATTACATGTTATAGTATGTTTGTATAGTTGATATTTATGAAATTAGCTCCTAATATATAAAGTCTAATTTTGATTGACTTTAAATTAAAATATTGATACCTGACAAAAAAAACTTAAAATATTGATAAGTTAGTAAATTTTTTTATCTCTATATAGAAAATATGTAATTTATGCATGTATTCCATGAAATAAATTTTGTATTTCAAAAAAATTGTTAAGTAATTACGATAAGTAAATTAGGATGAGAATGATATGATTAAATTAATTTTAGTGGTAAATTCGGATTGACTCCTATATATATTTATGAAAATTAATCTGTAAAATGTTATAATGTAATTATGATTAATCATAAATCAAAAGTGTGAAAAATTAATATTGCAAAAATCGCTCAATATCATATATTTGTATTATCGTGATTGATTTTAATTTTAAATATCAATATATCATAAATTGTTTGTGACATTAAAAATATGTAAAATATGGATATGTTAAATCAAGTAAGTACTATATTTGAACTAGAATTGGTAACTAACAATGGTTAATATAATAGGATGATAATGATAAATAAGAATTTTTTTTAATATAATATGATTGATCTAAAATTAAGGAATGATCTCTGATTGGTCCTAAAATAATTCAGAATTTCCTAATTGATCAAGTGTATCTAACTATATACCTGGTTAGACAGGTGTTGTGGAATAAAAACTAGGTTATGATTATGACGGCTAGGGTTTGTGAGCTTCGAGCTTTAATGGCTGCTTCTGCGTTCGAGACTTAACGGTCCTCACAGAATGCCTACGTATCTCTGTATTAGAGAATCAAGCCAAGAAAAACGTAGTTCTGAGAATGAGGGGTCAGACCCTTTATATAGGCTGAGAAACCCTAAAATCGTAGTAGGGTTAGGTGACTTGGTGGACACCGCCTTGAGGAAGGTTCTGGACTCCTTCCTTGTAGGAGTCAATTTCCATGTTGGAATATGTATCTTGGAGGCTAAGTCAAGCAGGAGTAATATCCTCTTTTGACTCTTATTTGCTGAGCTGTTTTACTACCCTTAATATTAATTACGAAATTAATATTATAAATAGGGATTGGGCCCATCTGGTGGGCCCCACATTTGGACCATACTAGGTCTAATTAATACAACATTAAATGTGTCCTTAGGGCTTACTTTTAGCCCATATCATTTGCCCCCCAACTTCTAGGAAAACTGATCAGGTTTTCCTTGAAGTTACAACGGCCTTATTCGAGACTTGGGTCAGGGTTTATTGCTCTTACGCGAGTATTTTCAATAATATCATCTTAATGTAAAGCGTGGAGCGACCGACGCATTTACGACGATGTTGAACGACACTAAACGGTGTTAAACGGCACTTGACGGCGCTATTCAGCCTTAAACAATGTCTAAACAGTGTTAAACAATTTTAAATGGCATAGAAACGACACTAATGGCACTAATCAGCGTTAAACGGTGCTAATAGACACTAAACAGTGCTTAACCGGCACTAATTTGTGCTAAGTTTCCATTTTTCTTAACTTACTAAGTCAGAAAAACAAAAACAAGAAAAAACGAAATTTTGCAAACTCGAATCGATCATCGCTATCGGTCGGTCGGGTAAAACCCGTACCGACCATCAGTACGGGTCGGCTGAAGCATATCAATAGGAGCCGGTCGGCCGGGCTTCCGGTCGGCTGGTTTTTCACACATTTTTTTTTTTTTTTCGAAACGAAGGCGAAAACCCGTACCGGTGATCAATCCCGGTCTGCTGAAGGACTCCCCGGAGGCCGGTCTTCCGGGCTTCCGGTCTGCTGAAATTTCCCGCACCGGTGATCAATCCCGGTCGGCTGAAGGACTCCCCGGAGGCCGGTCTTCCGGGCTTCCGGTCGGCTGGAAATTTCCCGCACCGGTGATCAATCCCGGTCGGCTGAAGGACTCCCCGGAGGCCGGTCTTCCGGGCTTCCGGTCGGCTGGAAATTTCCCGCACCGGTGATCAATCCCGGTCGGCTAAAGGACTCCCCGGAGGCCGGTCTTCCGGGCTTCCGGTCGGCTGGAAATTTCCCGCACCGGTGATCAATCCCGGTCGGCTGAAAATTTTTCCATTTTTTTTTTTAAAATGGAACCGGCTTCGTCACTATCAGTGATTTTATTTTCGCATACCGATATCGATCATCGATATGGAATCATATTGGCCATTCATGGCTCCCGTTACTTATTTTCGCATACCGATATCGATCATCGATATGGAATCATATTGGCCATTCATGGCTAGAGTTACTTACTTTCGCATACCGATATCGATCATCGATATGGAATCAATGTTGGCCATTCATGGCTAGAGTTACTTACTTTCGCATACCGATATCGATCATCGATATGGAATCAATGTTGGCCATTCATGGCTAGAGTTACTTACTTTCGCATACCGATATCGATCATCGATATGGAATCAATGTTGGCCATTCATGGCTAGAGTTACTTACTTTCGCATACCGATATCGATCATCGATATGGAATCAATGTTGGCCATTCATGGCTAGATTTGAGGTTTTATATAGTACCTTAATTCTCGATATTGAACCTCGACACCAATATTCGTACTTGATTTTCAAACTTGAATATCGATCTTGATCATCGAGGTGGAAAAAACAAAAATGTGAAAACCCGACTCGACCACCACTATCAGTCGGCCGAGTCAAAAACCCGTACCGACAGTCGACGTCGGTCGGCCATCACACGCACGGGAAGCCAGTCGGCCAGGAGGTCAGTCGGCCATGTTGAAAACCCACACCGACGACTGATGTCAGTCGGCCAGAGCTCCCTTGTAGGCCTCAGTCGGCTGCTTTGCGGTCGGCTAGGGCGTCTTGCACTACCAGTGATTTTGATTTTCGCATACCGACATCAATATATCAATATGGAATCTTAACATCAATATCGACTTTCACTACTTGAAAATCAATAACTTGGTCATTCATGACTTTTATTTAAGGTTTCCCCTAATTTCTTGATTAGCTTCAATCTCCTTTTAAGAGTTTCATGCTTGCCTGATCTTAAATGGAAATCACTTCAAATCTTTCAATCACCATGTTGGAATGTTAATTCAATGGCTCATTCCTGAACTATTATTGAATTTCTTGATCCGAGGTTGGCTTTAGTAGCTTTGTTGGCCTTCAATGGCTTTATACTCTGCCTCGTTATTGGTTGTCGAAAAATATTCAACTTCAATGCACATTCAATCGCGAAGCCATCAGGGCTCTGTAGGATTATACCAGCACCACTTGATTTTGTTTTTGATACCCTATCAAAATAGAGCACCCAATGTTTCTTCTATACTTTATAAGTTCTCTCCCTATTGGGGTGTCTCATCTTGCCCTTACTGGGGTGTTGTGCCTTCCTGCCCCCCGACTTCTTGGTTGTCAATGGTATATTCAACTGAGAAGTCAACGAGTACTTGTGCTTTAATTGCAATTCAAGGATTGTACGCGATATCAAATTATCTGAGTTCTATCGCCCACTTAGCTAGGCTTCAGTTGCTGGTCCGTCAGGATTTCAATCTTATGTGCCTGGAAGTACGATCGTAGCTTCCTCGAGGCTGTTACCAATGCCAAAGCAAACTTCTCAATGGGAGAGTAAACTTCTCAGCTCCATGCAACATCTTGCTCATATAGTAGATAGGCTTCTGAACCTTGTTATCCTTTCGAATGAGGATGGCACTCAATGCTTGTTCAGATATTTCAATGTTGGCATTCTGGATTGAGGGTCCAAAGTTTCAGATTGGTTTTCAAGCTTTGACTTGAAGTTTCAACCTTTGGATCTTATCTGGAGGTTCATGACCCCTTCAAGTTTGGCCTTCATAGCTATCCCATGGCCTTCATGGCTAATAACTAGTGTTCCTTAACCTAGGATTCGAGGTTGACGTTTACATGTTCAACGTTGGTGTTCATATGTCGACTATTAAGTATTCACGACCTTTCTTTTGGATTGATGTCAAACTAAAGGTCTTTAGGATCCCTTACTTGACTTCATGTCTTTCACGACTTGTCTCGAATCTTAGTTCTGATTTCAGGGTTTTCAAACCTATCTTTGCTTCTTGTTTTTTATCCGGGGTCCTTCAAGGACTTAAACTCTTAGTAACTCTCGACCTTTCAGGGTTTTTATTTATGCGTTTGTTTGTTTCCATTCGTGTATTTTTTTTATTTTCGGTACTTGGTCATCTTTGACTTACACACATCAGGTGTTAGGTACATAAATAAAATCACATAATCAATGAATGGAAAACAAACTTGCATTAATAACTTGAGATGGGTTCAACCCTTACATAGAATAGTACTGTCCTACTCGGAGCAACATGCTCTGCGATGGTTTCATCGAACCTTATTTCAACTTTTACTAGATAAAATATGAAGCTAAAAACTACTAGGATAATTTGAACCCATCGGGGCTTTGCAAGACTAGGCTTGCACCACTTGATTTTGTTTTTGATGCTCCAATAAAATAGAGCACTCACTACTCCTTCTGGTCACCTCATTCTTATTCTGAAGTTCACTTACTGCTTGGGGTACAATCTCCTGCCCCCCGATTTCTTGGTTGCCAATGATGCATTCAACCACGAAGTCAGTTGACGCTTTATCCTTAATGGCTGTCCGAGGTTTATGTGTGATGTTCTCTGCTGGCCTTTCTTGATGTTCCTTATCACTACAAACGTCCATGTCTTCAATCGGAAGGACCTGCCCCCCGACTCCATCAGGCCTTAACGCGGCTACATAACAGCTCCTAGCCATTTTCTGGTCACCTTTTTGTTCTCCTACACCATTCCTGGTTGGAAACTTGATCTTCATGTGATAGGTTGAGGCCACAGCCTTAAAAGCATGGAGTCCAGTCCTCCCGAGGATGGCATTGTAGGTGGAAGACGCTTTGATAACCAAAAAGTTCAGCATCTGAGTGGCCTCTGTTGGCTTCTGTCCGATGGTGACGGGCAACTGAATAGTTCCCTCAACTTTAGACTCTACTCCGCTGAATCCATATATAGGCATGTTAGATAGGATCAACTGAGAGTCGTTGTATCCCATTTTCACGAATGCATCATAGAACAAAATGTCCACTGAAGCTCCATTGTCTATCAAGACTCGCTTCACCTCTGAATTCCCAATCATGGGTGTTATGACCAGCGGGTCATCGTGAGGGAACTTCACCCCTTCAAGGTCTGAATCATCAAATTTGATTGTTACTTCGGTTTTTGCACGCTTTGGTGTCTCTCCGACAATATGCATCACTTCTCGGGCATAAGCCTTCCGAGAGTTCCTAGTCGTCCCGGCCGCAGTCGGGCCTCCTGAGATCATGTTGATCACTGGCCCTCGGGGCTGTGGGATGCGATCCCGATCGTCGTCGTTCCTATCATACTCTCTTCTCTGATTACCACGGTCTTCACCCTTAGTGAAGTGGCCCAACTTCCCTTTACGGATCAAGAACTCGATCTCATCTTTGAGTTGCTTACAATCATCAGTGTCATGCCCTACATCCTTGTGGAATCTGCAATACTGATTTTTGTTTCTCTTTGTGGGATCACCCCTGAGTGGCTTCGGCCATCGGAAATCCTTATCCTTCTCAATGTCCAATAGGATTCGACTCCTGGGAGTGTTCAACCTTGCATACTCAGTGAACCTTGGTCCTTGGTTCTTCTTAGGGGCAGAGTCGGAGTCCTCACTAGTTCGGGGATACTTGTCCCTAGCACCATATTCCTGGTCATCATACTCCTGGTCATCATACTCCTGGTCTTGCTTTCGCTTCTTGGAGTTCCCGTTGCCTCCATTGCCCAACGTGGCTTCCTTCTTCATGCTATCCTCAGCCTTAATGTACTTATCAGCCCTTCGTTGGAGCTCATCCATGTTCTCCGGGGGATGTTTTGCCAATGACCTCTTAAAAAAGAGATCTGTGGTTCCATGCTGCAGGGCTACCATAGCCACCTTATTTTCCAAATCTGTGATGTTTAGGGTCTCCTTAGTGAATCGCTTGAGATAATCTCTCAGGTTCTCGTTCTTCCCTTGTACCACATACATGAGAGATGCAGAACTTTTCTCATGAACTCTCCCGCTGATAAATTGACTAACAAAAGCATCACTTAACTCCTTAAAGGAGCCAATTGAGTTTGCAGGAAGTCGACTATACCATCTTTGAGCCATGCCCGACAAGGTTTGTGGGAACGCCCTACACTTCAAGGCGTCACTTGCAGGCTGTAGTAATAGTGCGTTCGAGAACGTCCTAACATGATTTGCGGGATCACCCGTTCCATCGTAAGCCTTAATTGTCGGCATCTTGAACTTCCTTGATATGTGGGCATTCATCACCTCCTCGGTGAATGGGGGCGTGGGATCATCAGGATCCCCAAGTGGCATCAGATCCTTGGGGTTGCTCTTAGGGGTTTCCACCCTTGTAGTTCTTCCAGTTGGGGCGGTATCCCTTCTTTGTCTTCTTGAAGGCCTCTCCAGATCTATAAAGGGAATCAGTCCTGATGTGGGAGGTGGTAAAGTCTGATTTGATCTGGCTTGCTCCCTGGCCATATCTTCCTTTAACCTTAAGATCTCGGCTTCATAAGCCTTAATCCTCTCAGCGGTTGTTGAAGGGAGCCCATCGTGAGTAGTTTGAGTTCTCCCTCGAGGTTCTTTACTTGCACGTCGCCTCCTTGGAGCTTCATCACGCTCGTAATCATCGTCAGAAGATGATTCATCCGTATAAGGACCAGAAAAATCACGATAATCACGATCTCGAATATACAGGGCATGACCACTTGATCCAGCTCCGTAATTAGGCATCCCGTACATTGGATTGGTGCTTATGGGGAGATCCGTAGTATGGATCTGAACCCCTCGTGGAGGGTTGTTGGGGTCTACAATCAAGGAAGAAATCCCCGCCTGGAGGGGGTTAGTCCCTGGAATTGTGTGGATGATCGGAGGTAGCGTACTCTCAACATGGGAAGTCGTCCCTAGAGGTTGAGAAACTTGATGCGGAACGATAGTCCCAGATGCTGGAGGTATTTGTTCAGTGAGGGGCGGAGCAGAGCTAAGAGGTAGAGCCTCGGTTGCAATTGGCTCTGTAATTGCTGGTGTTCTTCGTGTGTTAACCATGGTTGATGTTGTGTCCCACAGACGGCGCCAAATGTTGTGGAATAAAAACTAGGTTATGATTATGACGGCTAGGGTTTGTGAGCTTCGAGCTTTAATGGCTGCTTCTGCGTTCGAGACTTAACGGTCCTCACAGAATGCCTACGTATCTCTGTATTAGAGAATCAAGCCAAGAAAAACGTAGTTCTGAGAATGAGGGGTCAGACCCTTTATATAGGCTGAGAAACCCTAAAATCGTAGTAGGGTTAGGTGACTTGGTGGACAAGTCACCGCCTTGAGGAAGGTTCTGGACTCCTTCCTTGTAGGAGTCAATTTCCATGTTGGAATATGTATCTTGGAGGCTAAGTCAAGCAGGAGTAATATCCTCTTTTGACTCTTATTTGCTGAGCTGTTTTACTACCCTTAATATTAATTACGAAATTAATATTATAAATAGGGATTGGGCCCATCTGGTGGGCCCCACATTTGGACCATACTAGGTCTAATTAATACAACATTAAATGTGTCCTTAGGGCTTACTTTTAGCCCATATCATTTGCCCCCCAACTTCTAGGAAAACTGATCAGGTTTTCCTTGAAGTTACAACGGCCTTATTCGAGACTTGGGTCAGGGTTTATTGCTCTTACGCGAGTATTTTCAATAATATCATCTTAATGTAAAGCGTGGAGCGATCGACGCATTTACGACGATGTTGAACGACACTAAACGGTGTTAAACGGCACTTGACGGCGCTATTCAGCCTTAAACAATGTCTAAACAGTGTTAAACAATGTTAAATGGCATAGAAACGACACTAATGGCACTAATCAGCGTTAAACGGTGCTAATAGACACTAAACAGTGCTTAACCGGCACTAATCTGTGCTAAGTTTCCATTTTTCTTAACTTACTAAGTCAGAAAAACAAAAACAAGAAAAAATGAAATTTTGCAAACTCGAATCGATCATCGCTATCGGTCGGTCGGGTAAAACCCGTACCGACCATCAGTACGGGTCGGCTGAAGCATATCAATTGGAGCCGGTCGGCCGGGCTTCCGGTCGGCTGGTTTTTCACACATTTTTTTTTTTTTTTTCGAAACGAAGGCGAAAACCCGTACCGGTGATCAATCCCGGTCTGCTGAAGGACTCCCCGGAGGCCGGTCTTCCGGGCTTCCGGTCTGCTGAAATTTCCCGCACCGGTGATCAATCCCGGTCGGCTGAAGGACTCCCCGGAGGCCGGTCTTCCGGGCTTCCGGTCGGCTGGAAATTTCCCGCACCGGTGATCAATCCCGGTCGGCTGAAGGACTCCCCGGAGGCCGGTCTTCCGGGCTTCCGGTCGGCTGGAAATTTCCCGCACCGGTGATCAATCCCGGTCGGCTAAAGGACTCCCCGGAGGCCGGTCTTCCGGGCTTCCGGTCGGCTGGAAATTTCCCGCACCGGTGATCAATCCCGGTCGGCTGAAAATTTTTCCATTTTTTTTTTAAAATGGAACCGGCTTCGTCACTATCAGTGATTTTATTTTCGCATACCGATATCGATCATCGATATGGAATCATATTGGCCATTCATGGCTCCCGTTACTTATTTTCGCATACCGATATCGATCATCGATATGGAATCATATTGGCCATTCATGGCTAGAGTTACTTACTTTCGCATACCGATATCGATCATCGATATGGAATCAATGTTGGCCATTCATGGCTAGAGTTACTTACTTTCGCATACCGATATCGATCATCGATATGGAATCAATGTTGGCCATTCATGGCTAGAGTTACTTACTTTCGCATACCGATATCGATCATCGATATGGAATCAATGTTGGCCATTCATGGCTAGAGTTACTTACTTTCGCATACCGATATCGATCATCGATATGGAATCAATGTTGGCCATTCATGGCTAGAGTTACTTACTTTCGCATACCGATATCGATCATCGATATGGAATCAATGTTGGCCATTCATGGCTAGATTTGAGGTTTTATATAGTACCTTAATTCTCGATATTGAACCTCGACACCAATATTCGTACTTGATTTTCAAACTTGAATATCGATCTTGATCATCGAGGTGGAAAAAACAAAAATGTGAAAACCCGACTCGACCACCACTATCAGTCGGCCGAGTCAAAAACCCGTACCGACAGTCGACGTCGGTCGGCCATCACACGCACGGGAAGCCAGTCGGCCAGGAGGTCAGTCGGCCATGTTGAAAACCCACACCGACGACTGATGTCAGTCGGCCAGAGCTCCCTTGTAGGCCTCAGTCGGCTGCTTTGCGGTCGGCTAGGGCGTCTTGCACTACCAGTGATTTTGATTTTCGCATACCGACATCAATATATCAATATGGAATCTTAACATCAATATCGACTTTCACTACTTGAAAATCAATAACTTGGTCATTCATGACTTTTATTTATGGTTTCCCCTAATTTCTTGATTAGCTTCAATCTCCTTTTACGAGTTTCATGCTTGCCTGATCTTAAATGGAAATCACTTCAAATCTTTCAATCACCATGTTGGAATGTTAATTCAATGGCTCATTCCTGAACTATTATTGAATTTCTTGATCCGAGGTTGGCTTTAGTAGCTTTGTTGGCCTTCAATGGCTTTATACTCTGCCTCGTTATTGGTTGTCGAAAAATATTCAACTTCAATGCACATTCAATCGCGAAGCCATCAGGGCTCTGTAGGATTATACCAGCACCACTTGATTTTGTTTTTGATACCCTATCAAAATAGAGCACCCAATGTTTCTTCTATCCTTTATAAGTTCTCTCCCTATTGGGGTGTCTCATCTTGCCCTTACTGGGGTGTTGTGCCTTCTTGCCCCCCGACTTCTTGGTTGTCAATGGTATATTCAACTGAGAAGTCAACGAGTACTTGTGCTTTAATTGCAATTCAAGGATTGTACGCGATATCAAATTATCTGAGTTCTATCGCCCACTTAGCTAGGCTTCAGTTGCTGGTCCGTCAGGATTTCAATCTTATGTGCCTGGAAGTACGATCGTAGCTTCCTCGAGGCTGTTACCAATGCCAAAGCAAACTTCTCAATGGGAGAGTAAACTTCTCAGCTCCATGCAACATCTTGCTCATATAGTAGATAGGCTTCTGAACCTTGTTATCCTTTCGAATGAGGATGGCACTCAATGCTTGTTCAGATATTTCAATGTTGGCATTCTGGATTGAGGGTCCAAAGTTTCAGATTGGTTTTCAAGCTTTGACTTGAAGTTTCAACCTTTGGATCTTATCTGGAGGTTCATGACCCCTTCAAGTTTGGCCTTCATAGCTATCCCATGGCCTTCATGGCTAATAACTAGTGTTCCTTAACCTAGGATTCGAGGTTGACGTTTACATGTTCAACGTTGGTGTTCATATGTCGACTATTAAGTATTCACGACCTTTCTTTTGGATTGATGTCAAACTAAAGGTCTTTAGGATCCCTTACTTGACTTCATGTCTTTCACGACTTGTCTCGAATCTTAGTTCTGATTTCAGGGTTTTCAAACCTATCTTTGCTTCTTGTTTTTTATCCGGGGTCCTTCAAGGACTTAAACTCTTAGTAACTCTCGACCTTTCAGGGTTTTTATTTATGCGTTTGTTTGTTTCCATTCGTGTATTTTTTTATTTTCGGTACTTGGTCATCTTTGACTTACACACATCAGGTGTTAGGTACATAAATAAAATCACATAATCAATGAATGGAAAACAAACTTGCATTAATAACTTGAGATGGGTTCAACCCTTACATAGAATAGTACTGTCCTACTCGGAGCAACATGCTCTGCGATGGTTTCATCGAACCTTATTTCAACTTTTACTAGATAAAATATGAAGCTAAAAACTACTAGGATAATTTGAACCCATCGGGGCTTTGCAAGACTAGGCTTGCACCACTTGATTTTGTTTTTGATGCTCCAATAAAATAGAGCACTCACTACTCCTTCTGGTCACCTCATTCTTATTCTGAAGTTCACTTACTGCTTGGGGTACAATCTCCTGCCCCCCGATTTCTTGGTTGCCAATGATGCATTCAACCACGAAGTCAGTTGACGCTTTATCCTTAATGGCTGTCCGAGGTTTATGTGTGATGTTCTCTGCTGGCCTTTCTTGATGTTCCTTATTCACTACAAACGTCCATGTCTTCAATCGGAAGGACCTGCCCCCCGACTCCATCAGGCCTTAACGCGGCTACATAACAGCTCCTAGCCATTTTCTGGTCACCTTTTTGTTCTCCTACACCATTCCTGGTTGGAAACTTGATCTTCATGTGATAGGTTGAGGCCACAGCCTTAAAAGCATGGAGTCCAGTCCTCCCGAGGATGGCATTGTAGGTGGAAGACGCTTTGATAACCAAAAAGTTCAGCATCTGAGTGGCCTCTGTTGGCTTCTGTCCGATGGTGACGGGCAACTGAATAGTTCCCTCAACTTTAGACTCTACTCCGCTGAATCCATATATAGGCATGTTAGATAGGATCAACTTAGAGTCGTTGTATCCCATTTTCACGAATGCATCATAGAACAAAATGTCCACTGAAGCTCCATTGTCTATCAAGACTCGCTTCACCTCTGAATTCCCAATCATGGGTGTTATGACCAGCGGGTCATCGTGAGGGAACTTCACCCCTTCAAGGTCTGAATCATCAAATTTGATTGTTACTTCGGTTTTTGCACGCTTTGGTGTCTCTCCGACAATATGCATCACTTCTCGGGCATAAGCCTTCCGAGAGTTCCTAGTCGTCCCGGCCGCAGTCGGGCCTCCTGAGATCATGTTGATCACTGGCCCTCGGGGCTGTGGGATGCGATCCCGATCGTCGTCGTTCCTATCATACTCTCTTCTCTGATTACCACGGTCTTCACCCTTAGTGAAGTGGCCCAACTTCCCTTTACGGATCAAGAACTCGATCTCATCTTTGAGTTGCTTACAATCATCAGTGTCATGCCCTACATCCTTGTGGAATCTGCAATACTGATTTTTGTTTCTCTTTGTGGGATCACCCCTGAGTGGCTTCGGCTATCGAAAATCCTTATCCTTCTCAATGTCCAATAGGATTCGACTCCTGGGAGTGTTCAACCTTGCATACTCAGTGAACCTTGGTCCTTGGTTCTTCTTAGGGGCAGAGTCGGAGTCCTCACTAGTTCGGGGATACTTGTCCCTAGCACCATATTCCTGGTCATCATACTCCTGGTCATCATACTCCTGGTCTTGCTTTCGCTTCTTGGAGTTCCCGTTGCCTCCATTGCCCAACGTGGCTTCCTTCTTCATGCTATCCTCAGCCTTAATGTACTTATCAGCCCTTCGTTGGAGCTCATCCATGTTCTCCGGGGGATGTTTTGCCAATGACCTCTTAAAAAAGAGATCTGTGGTTCCATGCTGCAGGGCTACCATAGCCACCTTATTTTCCAAATCTGTGATGTTTAGGGTCTCCTTAGTGAATCGCTTGAGATAATCTCTCAGGTTCTCGTTCTTCCCTTGTACCACATACATGAGAGATGCAGAACTTTTCTCATGAACTCTCCCGCTGATAAATTGACTAACAAAAGCATCACTTAACTCCTTAAAGGAGCCAATTGAGTTTGCAGGAAGTCGACTATACCATCTTTGAGCCATGCCCGACAAGGTTTGTGGGAACGCCCTACACTTCAAGGCGTCACTTGCAGGCTGTAGTAATAGTGCGTTCGAGAACGTCCTAACATGATTTGCGGGATCACCCGTTCCATCGTAAGCCTTAATTGTCGGCATCTTGAACTTCCTTGATATGTGGGCATTCATCACCTCCTCGGTGAATGGGGGCGTGGGATCATCAGGATCCCCAAGCGGCATCAGATCCTTGGGGTTGCTCTTAGGGGTTTCCACCCTTGTAGTTCTTCCAGTTGGGGCGGTATCCCTTCTTTGTCTTCTTGAAGGCCTCTCCAGATCTATAAAGGGAATCAGTCCTGATGTGGGAGGTGGTAAAGTCTGATTTGATCTGGCTTGCTCCCTGGCCATATCTTCCTTTAACCTTAAGATCTCGGCTTCATAAGCCTTAATCCTCTCAGCGGTTGTTGAAGGGAGCCCATCGTGAGTAGTTTGAGTTCTCCCTCGAGGTTCTTTACTTGCACGTCGCCTCCTTGGAGCTTCATCACGCTCGTAATCATCGTCAGAAGATGATTCATCCGTATAAGGACCAGAAAAATCACGATAATCACGATCTCGAATATACATGGCATGACCACTTGATCCAGCTCCGTAATTAGGCATCCCGTACATTGGATTGGTGCTTATGGGGAGATCCGTAGTATGGATCTGAACCCCTCGTGGAGGGTTGTTGGGGTCTACAATCAAGGAAGAAATCCCCGCCTGGAGGGGGTTAGTCCCTGGAATTGTGTGGATGATCGGAGGTAGCGTACTCTCAACATGGGAAGTCGTCCCTAGAGGTTGAGAAACTTGATGCGGAACGATAGTCCCAGATGCTGGAGGTATTTGTTCAGTGAGGGGCGGAGCAGAGCTAAGAGGTAGAGCCTCGGTTGCAATTGGCTCTGTAATTGCTGGTGTTCTTCGTGTGTTAACCATGGTTGATGTTGTGTCCCACAGACGGCGCCAAATGTTGTGGAATAAAAACTAGGTTATGATTATGACGGCTAGGGTTTGTGAGCTTCGAGCTTTAATGGCTGCTTCTGCGTTCGAGACTTAACGGTCCTCACAGAATGCCTACGTATCTCTGTATTAGAGAATCAAGCCAAGAAAAACGTAGTTCTGAGAATGAGGGGTCAGACCCTTTATATAGGCTGAGAAACCCTAAAATCGTAGTAGGGTTAGGTGACTTGGTGGACAAGTCACCGCCTTGAGGAAGGTTCTGGACTCCTTCCTTGTAGGAGTCAATTTCCATGTTGGAATATGTATCTTGGAGGCTAAGTCAAGCAGGAGTAATATCCTCTTTTGACTCTTATTTGCTGAGCTGTTTTACTATCCTTAATATTAATTACGAAATTAATATTATAAATAGGGATTGGGCCCATCTGGTGGGCCCCACATTTGGACCATACTAGGTCTAATTAATACAACATTAAATGTGTCCTTAGGGCTTACTTTTAGCCCATATCAACAGGTATTATAATAAAAGTTGAATCTGAAACAAAGTTATTTTGAACTATGTATCATATAAATTTGTTAGCATGGATACCTTTGTTTAACATCAACCTATAGGGGAGAGCACGGATCGGATCGAATCGGATTTATGGTAAAATCGAAACCGAAACTCTTCGGGTTTTAAAATCTAAAACCGAAACCAGCGGTTCGGATTCGGATTCAAAAGTATCGGATCGGATGCAATCGGTTCGGTTTCGGTTTTAAACCCGACTCAAATAAAAATAATAAAACCGAAATACCATACTTAAATGAAAAGTATGTAAAATTAAAAATTACATCCATGAAATATTTGTTTTCTCGAAACATACATAGTTTTAATAATTAAGTACTAAAGTCTAAGATAAAATTAATTTGAATAAAAGAGTTGCAGACAATGAGAGAATTCCATTCCAATATTCCATCACTATTGTGATAATGTGATGCCTACTGCGTACTGGGTAGCTGCGCCTAGCTGGACTGTGTAAGCCTATAAGCCGTGAGGTCAAGGTGTGCTTGCGTGTGCTCTGTAGTGTGTACGTATTGTGATTTAATTGGGCTGCTACCTGCTAGCCCAAATATTAAAGACAGAGCCCATTATTTTTAGCGATTATATTTTAAAAAATATGTGTGTATATTAATTATATATATATGTATATATATATATATATATATATATATATATAAAATTTATTTATTTATTTTAATCGGATCGGATTCGGGTTTTTCGGATCGGATTTGACAAGAAACCGAAACCGCATAAACAGCTTTATTAATTCTGATATAAAACTGTTACAAAACTCTCTTAAGAAATTCTTATGTTCTTAAGAGCTGCTAGGTTACAAGATAACTCGTGTATGCGATTACAATCATGTAAAACCTAAACCGTGTTTATATAGAATACACAGCTACACTATCAATTCCAAGATATTCTAAATCAATTACATATTACTCTGAATGCATATCCTGTATGATATCTGCCTTCCTATAAATTAGGAACCGACATATCAATCTTCCTTGATCTCTGGTCTGATGAGAATTTTCACGTAATCCTGACCAGCTTCTAATACTGACAATACCTTCATACTGACATAGTATTACTGATGACGTCAGCATCAGTATCTTGATCAGTAACAACCCAGATCCTGATATCACTTGAATTAATATCTAACAATCTCCCCCAATTTGTACTTAATGAAATAAAGCACAAATTATTTGATTCAAAGATGTCAAAACTCAAAACAAAAATTTATGAGCTATCTTCAGGTTCAGTCTCAGAAATCCTTACAAAGAAATTACTTATCTGCAAAAAATCGATAATAATTCCTCTTCCTTCTCTGCTAGAATCTGAATCAGTCTTTTCTTCAGACTTCTGAGTACTTCATTATTCTTGTCAATCTGATAAATACCAGCCCTGAGATTTTGAATTGAGCTCCTTGGTAAATTCAACTCTCCCAATAGTAAATATGCAAGATCTCTTCCACCAGGATTCAAAGATAACTGTTCTTGCCTTAGAATTACTTCTTTAACAGCTGAACCCTTTTGCATTTCTACTTCTTGTCCTTCTGTGTTCAAATACATGGGAGTATAATTACCATCATATCTTGATCCTCCGTCCACATATCTGGATTTTATTTTCATGAAGATCATAGTACACCAGTTTCTGTAAACACTAGCTTCTCTGTGAGGAATACTTCTATTTTCAAGCAAATAGAGAACATATTTCAGTTCTTTTATTGACTTGCACAATACATCATGAATGGTTAGCCTCTTGACACTTTTGTCTTTCATGAAGTACAACAACTTTTCCATCATTTTACCATCCATCTTGCATGCAACAATTGTAACTGATTTGTTAGGAATAATTCATAAGTTGTGATGTTAAGAATAGAATTTACACATTATATTTCTTGTAATCCTGATCTTATAAAGGATTTAGCACTGTATATAGGATTTATGTGTAAGACAGTTATCTGTATAGTTTAGTCAGGAATGAACAGTGTATCGGAGACTACATGTCAGGAACAGAGAGCAAATCCTAATGATGGTCCAATACTGATGGTTGATCAGATACTGATGCAGTGTGCAGATCCTGATATCAGTTTTGTTACTGATGATGTCATTATGGATGCTACAGAAACTGGCAAGTGCTATAAAACAGGATCGTTGTTTGAAGAACAAGCAAGAAGATATTATGAAGGAAAGAGTTTTCTATTGATGGAAACTATCGACTATAAGGCAGAACATTGTCATGTATAGATTATATCTTTCTGTTATTAGTTGATAGGTAGCATTATAAATACTCTCTCTATATCATTGTAAAAAGAGTCGAACAAGTGTGTTAAGCAAGTGTGCGTAGCTCTGTATAAGGTTTGTATTCGAGAGTTCGAAACAAACAGAGAGAGAGATTTGTATTGTCAGAAGCTGCTAAAGGTATTGTACACCTTTGGTAGAGTTTGTATTTGATATTATTAATACAAACAGAGTTTGATTCATTCGTTTATTCTTGTTCATATAATCAAGCCAAAAATCAGACACGATTATATAACTTGTATTCAACCCCCCCTTCTACAAGTTATTCGAGTTAACAATTGGTATCAGAGCGGGTTGATTTCGAATAATCATAAAGATCTGCAATCATGTCTGGTTACAAGGATGGGAATACTAAAATTCCTATGCTCAAGAGAAACGAATATACTCTATGGGAAGTAAAGATGTTGCATCATCTGGAAGCAATAGATCCTGATTATCTTGACAGAATCAGAGATGGACCTTTTGTTCCAACAAAGGTCGTTGGACAAGCAACTATTGATGGTGTGGTTGTTCCAGAACATACAGCAGAGAAGCCAAAATCTGAATGGTCAGATAAGGACAAGGAGAATGTTCTTAAAGATGCTAAAGTGAGAAACATATTATTCAACAGTCTTGATTCTGTTCTTACTAACTATGTTCTCTCTTGTAAAACTGCTAAGGATATATGGGACAATCTTAAGGTTTACTGTGAAGGAACTAAGCCTGTCAAGAAGAATATGAGAACGTTACTTATACAACAGTATGAGTACTTTGAATCCAAGTCTGGTGAGTCACTTACTGATACCTTTGATAGGTTTACAAAACTCATCAATGAGATGGCCATGCATGGTAAATATTATGACTTGGAGGATATGAATACAAAGTTCATGAAAGCTTTGCCTGATTTCTACAATGAGAAGATATCTGCGATTGAGGAAGCTAATGATTTGGATGAAATTTCATTAGAGGCAGTATATGGAAAATTGAGAGCTTATGAACTTGACAAGCAGCAGAAGAAGAGCAGGAGTGAAGGAAAGATGAAGACTATTGCACTTACTGCTCAATCTAAAGTTAAGAAGCTTCCTGAAGAACAGCATGAAAAGATTGCTGTAAAGAATTCAAGGAAGAAGAAAAGCAAAGAAAGTTCTGAGTCAGAGACTACTGATATAGACTCTGACAACAATGATTCTGAATCTGAGATGCAGGAACTCTTTGCTATGTTTGCTAAAGCTTTCAAGAAAGGAAGATTCAACAGGAGAAGATTTAGCAAAGGACCTTTTCAAAAGAAGGAGGAGAAGAAGAGTGACAAAAGCAAAAGTACAATTGTCAAGCTTGATAAGGCCAAGATCAAGTGCTTTAACTGCAGCGAGCTTGGACACTTTGCTAGTGAGTGTAAGAAGCCTAGGAATTCAGGAAAGGGTAATGCACTTATGGTCACACAGAAGGATTGGGCTGATTCCAGTGACTCTGAAGATGAATTGGATTATGACAACATTGCATTGATGGCCAATAGTTCAGACAAACCTGGATCTCCAAAGAAAACTTCTCCATCCTCTTTTAAGGTATCACTTCACTCTCTTGATTCATTTGATAGCTTAAATTCTGATGAAATTAGATCTATCCATGCTGAGTTTAAGAATCTTATGACTAATTTTAGAATTCTTACTTGTGAAAGAGATGAACTTAAGGTTAAGAACGATAAATTAGTTGATAGAAATAATTTTCTTGAGTCTGAATTAATTCAAATGGAAGAATACAAGTTAAGTTCTGATAAAGCTAAGCATGATTATAGTGTTATTCTTGAGGCTTATGACTATGTCAGAAAAGAACTAGAAGAAGAGAGAGATGTGATTAAGACCATTAACAATTCCAGTAAGAAGACTATAGAAATCTTTGAAAGTGGAATTCGTGGTAAGGTTAATGGTTTAGGTTTTGATAAGGCTAGACAAGAAGAAAAAGTAGCTATTGTCAATGATGATAGTAAGGTAGAAGCTAACACATCCAAATCTGAAGGTAAGAAAAGTGTTTCTGAACCTAATCATGTTAAATTTGTTGATTCAAAAGGTACCCTTGTTGTACACAAAAGGATTAACAATAGTAATTCAGATGAGAAAGTAGTAGAGAAACCTAAGAATGTAAACATAGGGTTTCTGTCTAAGTCTCAGTTGAAACAGAGATTAGATGGTCTTTCAGAGTCTAGCAAGATCAAAAGAAATAGGAATGGAAAAGAAGGTATTAACAAAGAGAATAATTACAAGAATGTACCTGATGCACCTAGGAAAAAATGCTATAAGTGTGGAAATCATAATCATTTGGCCCTAGACTGCAATCAAAAACCTTCTTGGAAAACTGAGTCCAGATTCCCCAAGACTCAGAAAATTCAATACCAACCACAAAAAGCTTGTTATCATTGTGGTAGTTTACTTCATTCCATTTACATGTGTAGAGAATATCATGAACTGTATTATGACTATTATTCTTTGAAATCTGAAACTCCTAGTCACAAACAGTTTGTGAAATCAGAGTCTAAAGTTGACTCTGCAACAGGTAAAATAAAAGTAAAATCTTTAAAGCCTGTTGTCTCTAAATCTAGTAAGAAAGGATCCAATCAAAGTTGGGTCCTAAAAAATTCTAACTAGTTACTTTTTGTTTGCAGGGCACAGGAAAGAAGCATTCAATTATCTTGGACAGTGGATGCTCTGGACATATGACTGGAAAGAAGTCCCTGCTTACAAAGTTTGAGAGGAAACCTGGCCCAGTAATATCTTTTGGAGATGGCAACAAAGGAGAAACTCTGGGATATGGCTCAATTGTTTTTGGGAATGTCATCATAGAAAATGTAGCACTGGTTGAAGGCTTGAAACATACTCTTTTAAGCATAAGTCAACTGGGTGATAAAGGTTACAAATCAATCTTTGACAGAGAAGGATGCAAAATCTTGAATATGCAGAATGGAGACATTGTTCTAACTGGTCAAAGACATGGTAACATATATGAAGCCAGCTTAAGTGATACATCTAAAGAAATTGTTAGATGTCTCTACAGCAAAGCAACAAGTGATGAAAGCTGGAATTGGCACAAGAAGCTCTCACATCTTAATTTCAAGAAGCTTAATCAACTTGTTAAGTACAATTTGGTTAGAGGCCTACCTCAGGCAAATTTTGTGCAAGATGGACTTTGTGATGCATGTCAGCTTGGAAAGCAAAGAAGAACCACTTTCAAGAGCAAAACTGAAAATTCGATTATTGAACCATTTCACATGCTACATCTTGATCTGTTTGGTCCAGTAAACATTATGTCTATCAGCAAGAAAAGATATGCTCTAGTAATAGTGGATGATTTCACAAGGTTCACATGGGTGTTCTTTCTACACAAGAAGGATGAAGCTCCTCAGCAAATCATTGAACTTATCAAGAATATTCATAATAACTCTGAGTACAAAGTCAAAGTACTTAGAAGTGACAATGGTATAGAATTCAAGAATTCTATGATGGAGGGGTTTTGTGCAGACAATGGAATCACTCAACAGTTTTCTGCACCTGGTACACCTCAACAGAATGGTGTAGTGGAAAGAAAGAACAGGACTCTCATAGAGGCAGCAAGAACCATGCTTGCAGATGCAAAACTTCCAACCTATTTTTGGGCAGAAGCCATTAACACTGCATGTTTCACTCAAAATTGTACCTTGGTAAATAGTCATGGAAAAACTCCCTATGAGATGATCAAAGGAAAGAAACCAAGTGTGAAATACTTTCACATCTTTGGATGCAAATGCTATGTCCTAAAAGTTCATCCAGAACAACTTGGAAAATTTGAAGCCAAATCGGATGAAGCAATTTTTCTAGGATATTCAGCATCTAAGGCCTTCAAAGTTTATAATCTCAGAACTCACATTGTTATGGAATCAATTCATGTTGCATTTGATGATAAGAAATTTGAAATTCTGCAAACTGATGAAAGCCATGACAAATTGGAATTTGAAAATCTGAAGATTTCTGAGATACTCTCCAGTGATGATGAAGGTTCTCCAGAAGGAATTTCTATTGCTTCTCAAAGGAATACTACTGTTGAGGGGGAGCAAATAAATCAAAGAGAACACAGTGATCATCAGGAGCAGACTAGTCTTTCAGAGTCTATTCCATCAGGAATTGACGTTTCAGAGTCTACTCCATCAGGAACTGACCTTTCGGAGTCTACTGAGGAAAGATCAGTAACTAGCAGCAATATGGAATCTACTGATTCTATTGATCAAAGGAGAGTTTTTGAAGGTAGAGAGAATTCTTCTACAAGAGATACCACTAACTTAGGGGGAGAGACTAGCAGAGTTAATCTACCACCTGTTAGAAAATGGACAAAGGATCATACTGAAGATTTGATAATTGGTGATCCAAATAGTGGTGTTCGAACTAGAAGATCAATTCAAAATGAATGCTTGTATAGTTGCTTTCTCTCAAAGAATGAACCTAAGAAGGTTGAAGAAGCCTTACAGGATCCTGATTGGGTAATTGCAATGCAGGAGGAGTTAAATGAGTTTGAGAGAAACAAAGTCTGGAAACTAGTACCAAGACCTAAAGATAGATCTATTGTTGGTGCAAGATGGGTTTTCAGAAACAAGCTAGATGAATCTGGTATGATTGTAAGAAACAAAGCAAGACTGGTGGCCAAGGGTTATTCTCAGGAAGAATGCATTGATTATGATGAGACCTTTGCACCTGTAGCAAGATTGGAAGCAATCAGAATGTTTCTTGCATTTGCAGCTCATTCAAAATTCAAGGTATACCAGATGGATGTAAAGAGTGCTTTTCTAAATGGCAAACTTGATGAGGAAGTGTATGTGGAACAGCCACCTGGATTTGTTGATCCAAAGTTTCCAAATCATGTCTACAAACTTGACAAGGCACTCTATGGACTAAAGCAGGCACCAAGAGCATGGTATGAGACTTTGTCTAAATTTCTTCTTGAAAATGGATTCACAAGAGGTACAATTGACAAAACTCTATTTTTTAGAAAGATAAAAGGTGAATTGCTTTTAGTTCAAGTTTATGTTGATGATATTATTTTTGGTTCTGCTAATGAAAAGTTGTGTGCTAAGTTTAGCAAGCTTATGCAGTCTAAGTATCAGATGAGCATAATGGGTGAATTAAATTATTTCTTAGGCTTGCAGGTCAGACAGACTGAGACTGGTATTTTCATTAATCAGTCAAAGTATATCAAAGATCTTTTAAAAAGGTTTGACTTTCAAGACTGTGCAGTTGCAAAAACACCCATGGCAACAGCCACTAAACTAGACTCTGATCCTAAAGGAAAGAGTGTGGATAATACTAGTCATAGAGGCATGATAGGCTCATTGTTATATCTAACTGCAAGTAGGCCAGATATAATGTTTTCTACCTGTTTATGTGCTAGATTCCAAAGTGATCCTAAGGAATCTCATTTAATTGTTGTGAAGAGAATTTTTAGATATCTCAAAGGAACTCCAAATCTTGGTTTGTGGTATCCTAGAGAATCTGATTTCTTTCTAATTGGCTATTCAGACTCTGATTATGCAGGGTGTAAGATAGACAGGAAAAGCACTACAGGTACATGTCAATTCTTGGGAAATAGATTGATTTCTTGGGCAAGCAAGAAGCAACAATCTGTTTCAACCTCAACTGCAGAAGCTGAGTACATAGCAGCAGGCAGTTGTTGTGCACAGCTCCTTTGGATAAGAAATCAGTTGATGCATTATGGTATGACACTTAGTAATATTCCTATGTTTTGTGATAATACTAGTGCTATTAAAATTGCAGAAAATCCAGTTCAACATTCAAGGACTAAGCACATTGATGTCAGGTATCATTTTATTAGAGAACATATTGAGAATGGTACTGTGGAACTTCATTTTGTTCCTATTGACAAACAGCTTGCAGATATTCTAACTAAACCACTTGATGAGACTACATTCAGTAGATTAGTAAGTGAGTTAGGAATGTTAAATTTTTAGATCTTTAACATCTGCAAAAGTAGCAAGGTATGTTGTTCTTAGCTTATAGACTTGATATTCCTGTCAGGATCTATAATTGATAGTTAAATCCTTGAGCTATAACACATTGCCTTGATAAATTTCAGTATGATAGACTTGTTAATAATCATCAGGATTAGATTTGTCATCAGGATGCTGACGTCATCAGTATTGTGTTAGTATCAGGATTATGAAAATTGTTTCAGATCCTGACGTTTACTTTGTGTAGTAATCTGATTTTGTGATGTGTTAAGTCTATGCTAGCAAGTTTTAATATTTGCATACTGATAATTTATACATCATTCAATAATCAAAAGACAAGCAGATAACAAGAAACTGTATTTTCATTAATAAAAATCATTACATGGAAATGAAATACAACTTCTTTTTGTCTAAATTTCTACTGATAATTCTATACTTGTTTATTGATATGAACTCTGAGGTACAGGACAAGGAGCATCTCAAGAAATTCATCAAGGGATGAACAGCCTCATTTGCTCTTGGATTCCTTGTCTGGGCGACTTGAATGAGAGCAGCTAACTTAAATGTATAGCATCCCCATCAAGATCAACCTCAGACTCTCGGCCAAATTCTTCATCCTCAAGTTTTGAGGAGGTTAGGTAAAGATTGTATCCAACAGATGGATGTTCTAGGAGAAACCTCTGGATATTTTCGAAAACCAATCCATTCATGATTAGTTCGATGAGAAGAGTTGTCTATTCAAAGAGATGATCAAGAACAGGATGTTCATCGATCGAGAAAAATCTGAAAAATGGGTTTGAAGGGAATTTTGGTTTGAGAAGCATTGTTGAGAAGAAAAGAAATTGAAAGGATTATGGAGAATGGCATAAGGCGTCTGGTTCTTTTAAAGAAAGACGTGAGAAGCTGAACAGTCACTTGGAAGTTTTAATGAAGTCAAATGCTAATTATTGCATGTGACTGTGTTTCTTGTTTTCAAGAAATATTGAATATATCTAACCAATTGATTTTCTGTTCAGATTATTTGTTTATTTCTTTTTCAGATAAAAGAAAAATGCCACGTGGAAACTCCATATTAAGTCTCTGATGATATTGATCAGGATTTCATGTGTGACCATCAGGATTTGAGAATTATTATCGCATTATGTTTTGTGATTATTTTTATGAGAGGTCAACAGGAAAAGGAAGTTGATCAGTATTGATTATTTATACCCTGATTTATTTCATGAAAATCAATTTTGGATTTTATTTTCCAAAAATCGTGGGTAACCGCATTTTTCAGGGACTGACACCTGTCAATCTACGTGTCAACGTGGGATAGTGGTCTGAAAGATTTGTGAAATATATTTGTTTTGAAACTCTAATCGTGTAATTGCTTTCTCTAATTTCACATTCTCTAAAGCAAAAACACTCTTGAGTTTTCAAAATCACTAATCCATTTCAAGAATTTTTCAAGTTCTTTTCAGATCAAAAATGGCAGCTCAGAGAAGATTACCTAAATCAGTAGCCTTCAAGTTTGGTGACTTTGATTTTATGACAAACAATCATGTTGCAGCTATCACCAACAAGGAAGGAGTGTCATCTGATTTTCATCCAATCATGGACTTTCTGGCGTATGGACCATTAAGTTATGCATTGACAGCATCTCCACAAATTAATCAAGTAGCTGTTTCACAAGCTTGGGAGAATGCTGAGGTAATTAATTCTACTCAGAGTCAATCAGGTAAGATTGTTCTACATTTAGGACAAGATTCATTTGACATTACTGAATCTGTTGTTAATTCAGTACTTTGCTTACCTGTTACTGATAGTTATGAGAATGTACCATCTGATGATAATATAAGAACTATGTTGTCTGAATTAGGTTATAGTGGACCTCTTGATAACATGAGCCAGTTGAATAGGTCTTTTCTTAGAAAGGAATGGTCTTTTTACTTTGATCAAATTGCTAAATGTTTTACTGGCAAATGTAGTTCTTTTCAGCAAATTACTTCTGTTACATCACATATTGGTTATAGTTTGCTTTATGACAGAGTAATTAACATTGGTCATATTATCTTAAGTCAGATGAGTATCAAACTTGGGTCATGAGATCAAAACAGGAAAATGGTTTATTATCATAGATTTATGCAAATGTTTGTTAACCATTTCATTCCTGATGTTGAAGCTAGATTTGGTAGGGAACATTGTGTTTCTTCTTATGAACAGCAAAAGAGAATTTTCTCTGATATTACAAAGAAGGACAATGAAAAGAATCTAGATGAAATACCTGCAATTCATTATCCACATCATGTTCAGGTAATTCTTAAAACTCATCTTCCTACTCTCTACAATTCTTCTTTCTTTTGTGGTGAAATGGCTCAGGAATCTCAAATGGAGGAGAACCCACCTGTGTCTACCCAAGTAGCCCAAAACATTATAGTCTCTAAAACAATTCAAGAACCAAATTTTGATCCACAGCCTATTGTTTCAAAGAAACCAACCTCTGGTGTTTCTCAAAAGACATCAGTTGTAAGGAAGAGAAGATTTGTTGTGTCAAGTAGTAGTAGTAATTCTAGTGAAGATGATGATTTAACTCTTGCTGAGAGAGCAGAATTGAAGGCTACAATTCAACTTTCTTTGTTAGCACAAAGAGATGAAAAACCTAGTCACAGCCAGGCTGCAGTCTTCCAAAAGGCTGTAGTTCTTAAAAAGGGAAAACAGTTACTGAATACTGTCTCTCAAAAGACTGTGTCTATTGAAAAAGGATCTCATCCCAAGATCACTTCTGTGTCTACACCTCTTGAGTCTTCTCAGGATAAATCTTTTGCTCACTATATCAGGAGAACAAGGAGAAAGATTCAATTGTCACCTACACACACAGAGTCTAGTCCAACTAATATCATGCAGGTTTCTACAAATCAAGCTACATCTATGTCAGTATTTGACAAGAGAGATCTGGATATTGATTCTTCATGGGAAACTACATTATCATACAGACTGGCTATGGGACTAATTTCTCTCAAAGTGAAGTTGTCAAGGCCTGTTCTAGATTTTCTGGTTGAAAGAGTACCAAAACTTTTATTTCCAGATGAATATGGACTTCTGCATCAAAGACTTGACTTAATGAAGATGTATTTCTATGTATCTGTCAGAAGACAATTAGTCAAGAAATTTGGACTCTCAAAGCATGTTGCACTTCAATCACTTCATGCATATTTATTTGACAAGGATGTCATTATTGAAGATGCTTTAGCTCAAGGTGAATAACTGGAGGAAGTAGATAGAGGAAAGCAGTCAACAGAAGATACTATTGCACCAGTGGTGAATAGTAGGAAAGATCAGATCACAGTCACTGTAACACAAGAACCATCTAGTCAGAGGAAGGATGACTCAGGAGCTGTGATAGCTGATGTTGAAAGGTCTTCTGTGATGACTGAGAATGCAAGTGAGATACCCTATGATATGGGAGGAATGACTTTGGTTGATTTTTCTGAAGATCAAACAAATTTTGTTCAGTCAGAGTCTATCCACCTTGAGGGTGAGTCTCAGCAAACAACACTTAAAGACGGTGATGTACTAACTATGGTGTCTAATGAAGTATTACTGAAGACATCAGAGTCTAGTAAAGAACCTGAAAGTGGTATACTGGAGCCTGTAGTTTCTGAAAGGAAAGAAGATGATTGTAAGGGTTCAGAGACTATAGCAGCTCACTCCTTGGAGAAAACCTCAAGCCACATGCCATATGAGGAACCCTCTCTCCATGTGAGTTCAGGTATAAAAAACTCCTTCTAAACCCTATTTTTCTGTAGGTCATGAGAGCACTTATCTAAATTTGAGTGATACACTTGAAAAGATGGACTTAGATCCACAATTTGAGCGGCTGGCTCCTGACCAGGCAAAAGGTGAGGTAGAAAGAGTGTTGACTTTAGTAAGTAAAAGTGAGAATGAGGGTATGGATGATCAACTCCATAGTGAGGGAGAGAAAATTAGGAAACCATCATTTGATTTCTGGGATCAGGTTTTTCCTGAATCTTGGTCTGAAAATTTGGATATGGATGCTGGTACTTATTCATTCATCAAAATGTATCAGAAGAATGACCTAGCACATCATAGAGGCTTGCAGGAATCATTAACAGAAGAGGTGCCAGGATAAAGCAATCTCTTGATACATATGTACCAGATGAAGATCCTAATGATCCTAGTGTTCCTTTGTATGTACTTCCAATATCAGCTCGAATTGAGACATCTACAGTCTCTGATCACTCTAAGGAGGAGTCAGGATTTGAAGATGTTAGTACACAGAATACTGGTGAAGGAGATGATGATCATGTTTCAGTTCCAGATCAGAAAGATGAAGATGTTGATACTTCTAATCAGGTTTTATTACTTGAATATCATACAATTCAAGCAACTTCTTCTACAAGACTTGAAGATACAGTTCTTTCTGATTCTGATACTGAAGATACTAGAAGCACTTCCAACATTGAAGTTCATTCTGATGTTTTGAAAGATATTCAGAATTCTCAAATTGCTATTCAAACAAGACTTCAATCACTTGAAGAAAACCAAGTCACAATTATGGAAAATCAACCAGTTCTTATGAATCTCATTTGTTCTGTTTCTGAATCTCTTGGAATTAATGTTGCTGATGTCAAAAAGTGGGAGATAAAGACAGTTCAAAGACAACAACAACACCACCAGACTGGAGGAGATAAAGCTGGGGGAGATAAAGAGCAGACAAAGGGTAGTAAAAAGAAGAACCAGGAGTGACAGTGGTGAATCTTAGCTAGGAAGTGGTAAAGGAAGAGCAGCATTAATAGTTAAAATTCTTACTTCTAAGTACTAGATAAATGTCTACATCTGAGAAGGAGGTACTTAACTTCATAATTCTACATTCATAAATTCTATTCTGGTTGTATTGTTATATGTTTTGACATCCACAACTTAGATTTATGCTTCAGATTTTAAAGCATAAATAGGGGGAGATTGTTAGGAATAATTCATAAGTTGTGATGTTAAGAATAGAATTTACACATTATATTTCTTGTAATCCTGATCTTATAAAGGATTTAGCACTGTATATAGGATTTATGTGTAAGACAGTTATCTGTATAGTTTAGTCAGGAATGAACAGTGTATCAGAGACTACATGTCAGGAACAGAGAGCAAATCCTGATGATGGTCCAATACTGATGGTTGATCAGATACTGATGCAGTGTGCAGATCCTGATATCAGTTTTGTTACTGATGATGTCATTATGGATGCTACAGAAACTGGCAAGTGCTATAAAACAGGATCGTTGTTTGAAGAACAAGCAAGAAGATATTATGAAGGAAAGAGTTTTCTATTGATGGAAACTATCGACTATAAGGCAGAACATTGTCATGTATAGATTATATCTTTCTGTTATTAGTTGATAGGTAGCATTATAAATACTCTCTCTATATCATTGTAAAAAGAGTCGAACAAGTGTGTTAAGCAAGTGTGCGTAGCTCTGTATAAGGTTTGTATTCGAGAGTTCGAAACAAACAGAGAGAGAGATTTGTATTGTCAGAAGCTGCTAAAGGTATTGTACACCTTTGGTAGAGTTTGTATTTGATCTTATTAATACAAACAGAGTTTGATTCATTCATTTATTCTTGTTCATATAATCAAGCCAAAAATCAGACACGATTATATAACTTGTATTCAACCCCCCCCCCTTCTACAAGTTATTCGAGTTAACATGATTCAAGTTCCCAAAGATCATCAACAGTTAATTCTTCACCTAATCTTCTGGTAAGAAAATGTTGATATGCTTGAAATACAGGTATGAATTTTGCATCACTAGAACCAAATCCTCCTCTATTGTAAGGTTCCAGTCCCTTCAGATCAGAACTCATCTCAATCCACCTTGGTGAACTTTTATCAAATTCAGAAGATTTTGCTTTCTGAAGTCCAGGAATTATTGGAGGTTCTGAAATTACTCTTCCAGACTTAAAAACAACTGGTCCAGTATACTTCAGTTTATCAACTTCAACCCACTTTTTCCTTCTCTTCTTTTTTTGTGGATCACTAGGTTCTTCTTCTTCTTCTTCTTTCATTTGTTTAGATTTATCAAAAAATAAATCCTTTTCAGAATTAATCAGCCTTCTGAAATATTCTTTGCTGGCTCTTTCAACAATATCATTTACACTGTTTCTGACTTCTCTAGATCCTCTAACATTATCAGTATCAAAGTCAACAGTCTCTTTCTTTGCTTTTTCAACTTTCTTTTTCTTTCTTTCTAAAGGAATTTCTTCTTCTTCTGTACCAGACTCATCAAAGATACTTGATGATGGAAAATGTTCAAGAGATAAAGGAGTTTTCTTCTTTAAATCTTCAGTAATCTCCTCTATTCTGATTCCACTAGACCTTGTCTGCCTTGTACTTACTTGAACAGGTTTCCTTCCTCTACCTCTATTTCTTCCTCCCCTGCCTCTTCCTCTTCTTGCAGTAGGAGCTTCCTTCTGTCTTACAATCTCCTCAAAAATCCTATTTTGTTCCTTTGCAATTTCATCAGTAGTCATATCAGGATTTTCTTCAGAAGTTAATTCAAGTGCCTTCTTAGCATGATATTGATGAAACTTATCACAGTTTCGATAAACAAGTTCACTTCCACCTGATTCAGTGATAATTTCTTCAAAGAGGTGAGGAGCATCTTGTACATCAGTAATCAACATATCTTCATCACCTTCAAGAATTGTAGAAAGAGTTTGTCTTCTTTTTCCAGATTCAGAAACATGAGTTGACTAATTAGTTTGAGTCTGAGTTGAACTCCTCCCCTTTACTAAACCAGCATCAGAGGTTCCTTTTCCTTTCCCATATTTCCCATGTTGTTGTTGAGTACTAGTACCACCATCATTTCCAGAAGTATCATCCTTATCCTTTCTCACAACTGGATCAGGTTTACATTTTGTTTTGACTACCTTCTCCCCCTTTTTGACATCTGCATCTTCTTCAATAAAGAAAGATAAGATAAGCTTGAGTGTCTCATCAATAGTGTCAACTTCCGATTCCAAGACATCCATTCGTGACTCCATCTTCTTTTCAAGTGCCTTAACATCATCAACAAGAAGACGAGCTTGAGAAGCAGTAGCAGATATAGAAACAGTTGTATGAATATCCGCTTGAACTTTAGCATTATCATCCTTCATAGAATCAATCTCACTCTTCAATCCTTTTGCTAGAAGAGCATTAGTCTTGATAAGTGCCTTAAGCTCAGGAGTAGACATCCTCGTGGCAATGTGACTAGAATGAAAAAGAGCATTATGAAAATTCATCTTAGCATCTGGCTGATTCCATTCAGTATCCCATTCATATCCCCTTGCAGCTTGAGTATCAGCAGGAAGGGTAGAATTGTACTGTCCTCTGAACTCTTCTTGAGTAACAGACTGCATGTATCTACTCGAAGATCCATAAGCAGATGCTAGACTTGCTTTTATGGCTGCCTGCATTTGAATTGCCTCAGGATCATCATCAGCATGATCATCATCATCATCTGAGCTATCATCAGACTCAGGAAGTTTATCATCCATATTATCTTCAGGATTCATAACTCCTTTCAATCTCAAATCAACAGAAGATGGACCTGTTGATTCCTGAAGACCTGCAGTGGGAATAGAAACATTTCCTAAATCTCTCTTTTCTTTTAAAGTGATCTCATCACTTCTCACAACATGACTTAAGTTACTTTCAGGAGTAACTACTACCTCTCCAGAAGTTTTTAGCTTCTCACTCTGTTCTACCTCACCTTCTGCCAGTTCAGGAGACTGCCTCTCTTCACTCTCCTTTTTCTCTAATTGTTTACTCTCAGTCTCACTAGAAATGTTCTGGCTCAACAAATTCAAAGAAATAAGAGGTGGCTGAGAAGAGTGGTCTGAAGTCATACAGATAGAGGTATCCTTTGTATCAGGTCTATCTGTAATCATACTATCAGTAGTAAGAGAAGTAGAGATAGAAGTGTTACCTGAGGAAGTGATTAAAGATTCCATTGGCCTTGCAGAAAGTGGCTCGATAAGTAATGGAATATTTGGATCAGTAGTACTTACATCAGGATGGACAACTACAACTAAAGCATGACTTGCATCAGTATTTTGTACTGATGGTTCTTGTGTAGTCTGAGGTTGTGAAGCTTCTTCAACACTTTGAGTCAAAGGTTCTTGTGTGCTTCCCTCATATGCAGTGTCTTTTAGTATATCATCACATTCAGCAATATGCTTGGCATGAACAGCTTTATCTGCCAGACTTTGAACTAAGTCAAATTCGATTTCTGAAGCCCCTTGAGTAGTGTCAGGAAACTCCTTTGCTGATGTGATTTTGCCTGCATCTTCACTTTGAGAAGATGGTTCTTGTGGAGCAGGAACATTCTTGTCTTCACTTTCCCTTTGAGAAAGTGGTTCTTGTGGGACTATTCCGTCAGCAATGTCTGCATCCATACTTTGAATGGATGGTTCTTGTGTGACTGGATCTGTAGTAGCTGCTGAACTACTTTGAAGTTCAGGTTCTTGTGGGCTAGATCCTTTCAGAGGTGATGATGTCCTCTATTTCTTTTGTCGTTCAAAAACTTTTGCTGTAGTTTGTTGTTGCATATAGAGAGGTGGTGGCTTTTGTCCAAGTTTGACAGCAATGCCAACAACCTTGTCCAGTGACATATCAAATGTCCTCTTCTGTGGTGATGTAGAGACTGGAGAATCGGAGATTTCAACAGTCTTCACAAGTGAAGTTTCAGGAGTAGAGACATTAAGATCAGTATTTGAGTCAGGAACTGATGATGCAACCAGATTCTGATTGTCTTCTATATCATCCTCAATATCCTGTCTCTCCAGAGGAATGAAATATTGACTTTTTTAAAGTAATCTCCTTCTTTTCTTTGGCTTTTCAGAAATGGCTAGTTCTTTAGGAGTCACAGCAACAACTTCCTTTTTATTCAAAGAAATTGATAAAGGCAATTTGTCATCATCAGAATCATAATCAGACTCAGAATCAATTTTCTGACTGAATTGCCTCTTTTCTCCTGTTTCCTTATACACCCCTATGTCAATCAAAGATTGATCAATCTCAAGAACAGATTTCTCCTTAACCAGGACCCCTTGTGCACCCCCTTGTGACTTCTTTTGAGAGTGGATTGGAGTGGAGAAATTCTTTGACCCTGATTGTCTTCCAGACACATCAGATCTAGGTAATTTCTTTGATTTTACAACTGATGCCTTTTGTGAGACACCAGAGGTGGATGACTGTTTGGTAGTGTGTTTGGATTGTGTGCTTTGGTTAGAAACAGGATGGGTGGTGTCCTGTCACATAGCACCAGAAATAGGTCCAAGACCATCAGTAATAGATCCATAATAAGTGGACATTCTCTTTGTCAAAAGAAGCCTGACCTTATCAGGTATAATAGGATTGCCTTCCAAATTATTCACCTTATCAGATTTCTCCAAGGATTTGATATTGTTTTCAAAAATCTTAAAGATACACAATTGATCATCATTTTCAAACTCAACATTGGGATATAAATATGAAAATATCAATTGAAATAATCTAATAAAACAAACATATCCACACTTGTCTATTTTTCTAGCATAAAAGGCTTTCAAAAGAAACAATCCATAATCAAAAGGAGTTTCATGGATTAGAGAGTACCCAATTTGAACCGAAGCTGAAGGCAATGCATCGAAGTTAGATACTTTATTCAGAAAACAGCGACTAATAGTATCAAAGAAGAAATTCCAGTCCTTCTTAAGTTTTGTTCTGTATAAATCCCCAAACTTCATTGGTTGTCCTTTGATGCCAAGACTCTTTGCAAAATCAAGAAGTGTAGCATCAGAAACACTTTCTGCTGATTTGCCATTGAGAGATGGTAGTTGAAGAGCCTTCTCTATCACCTCTGGAGTCACTTTATAAGTAGTACCATTGTACTCAAAGGACATGTACGGATTCTTTGTTGTCATTCCTTCACTAAAAACTGTTGTTGACCATACCTACATAACACTTTTGAAAGAAACTTTGGAGGGTTGTGTTAATGCATAGTTAATTGGACTTGAGGCTAAGAAATCTTGAATGATATGAAAATCATTCGATAAATCCTGATGATCAAGAACAACAACGAAATTGTTAGGTGCAAAAGTAACACCATTGATGACAACTTTACTGTTTACAAACAATTGATTTTCCATTTTGGTTGAACAGAGAGATTTTGTATTCTCGAACAATTAGGGTTTATGTTTGCACAAGGTGAGAGACAATTTAATACTGATACTTTGAGAATAAAAGAATCAATTTAGACAACTAAATTGATTTTGGACAACTCTAATGATTTCTCAAAGACAGGTGTCAGTAATCGACTCGTGCACACATAAGTAATAGAGTAAATTACGTGTAAGAGTGGTGATAACTGCACGCGACACGATTTTCAAATTGTAAGTATATACGCACAAGAGTGTTACACACGCGCCCGCAGTTTTCGAGAAATAAGATTGTGATTAAAAATAAAACAAGGTAATTTGTTTTAATTTAAAGAAATTAAAACTCCACAATCTAAAAATACCTGATACCAACACAAGAATGTGAATAGGTTCATATTCTTGTTCCACTCCTTTCTCTATATAACGCCTAGAGACTCGTCCACTACCTTCTTAACCCTTCTTCTTACCTGTAGAATAAAAACCCTTCTCACAAATATCTTTGTAAAAGAAAAATGTCGTGTTTTACCATCAAAGAGAAGAATCTCCATCTCATAGAGAAGAGAGATATCTTCAATTACACTCATGAAGAGTTTGAAGCTTTCAACTGGGAGAGACAACTTGAGACTCTTTGGTTGCAGATGGATGCTGGTCTCGAAGAAATCGAGAAAGAAAGACCTGTAAAAGTGATTGACATCGATGCTGCCCTCCAAGCAACATTAGCATGGCTTTCTTCTAAGACATCCTCATCCAAATCCATCAACCATTGTTAATGAATATGTCAGCAAAAATAACCTTATCTCTCTCAACCTCCACCCAAACAAAGTGGCAAAGATGGGATCTGGGATGGCTGCTAACAATGGAGTGGTTTGGACTTCCTTTTCCTGTTGAATAGATTAGTAGATAGAGAACAAAAAGATGTAATCTATGAATGTACTTTCTTTCTTATTGTCAATGAAATCTTTGTTTCTCTAATCTTATTCATTGTTTTCTGCATTGAACTTGTTCTTCAAATAATTAAATCAAAGAAATAAACATGAAAACTAATTAAAGTAATCACCTTATTAACAAGTTCAAAAGTCACAAGTATATCAGGAAAATAGAACAACAAATAGAATACTGAAATACATTACTGATATGTGAAACGTCGTATCAGTATTCAATGTTTGACTGATGTCGGGATTGACTTTTCATCAGTAATCGAAATGCATCAGGATTCGATGAGCATCAGTATTTGATCTCTGTTCTCAGAAACTGTCATAGTTTACCATTCCCAGTTCATTAACCAACTTTGTAAACGTAGCTTCAGGAAGTGGCTTGGTGAATATATCAGCTAGCTATTGATCAGTAGGAACAAAGTGTAATTCAATTATCCCTTCCATTACTTGCTCTCTTATGAAATGATATGCTTAGTAAGAGAATGATGTACTGGATTTCCTGTCATAGCAATAGCACTTTGGTTATCACAATAAATAGGTATTTTTGAATATGACAAACCATAGTCCATTAGCTGATTTCTCATCCACATGATCTGAGCACAACAGCTTCCTGCAACAATGTACTCAGCTTCTGCAGTTGATGTAGAAATAGACTTTTGATTTTTACTAAACCAAGAAACAAGTCTTCTTCCAAGAAACTGACAACTGCCTGAAGTACTTTTTCTGTCTATTTTACAGCCTGCAAAATCAGCATCTGAGTAACCACATAAATTGAAATCAGATTCCCTAGCATACCAAAGGCCAAGAGATGGTGTGCCTTTCAAGTATCTGAAAATCCTTTTGACAGCTATAAGATGTGGTTCTCTGGGTTCTGCCTGAAATCTTGCACATAGACAGGTTGCATACATGATATCTGGTCTACTAGCAGTTAGATACAACAGTGAGACAATCATACCTCTGTAATTAGTTACATCCACCTCAGTACCTTGATTAGGATCAAGCTTGGTAGCTGTAGTTATGGGAGTTGATGCAGTAGAGCTGTCTTGCATGTTAAACTTTTTCAAGAGATTCTTTGTGTATTTTGACTGATTGATAAAAATCCCATCATCAGTCTGTTTAAATTATAGACCTAAAAAATAGCTCATTTCTCCCATCATGCTCATTTGATATCTAGACTGCATTAGCTTTGAAAACTTCTCACATAATTTGGAGTTAGTTGACCCAAAAATGATATCATCAACATAAATTTGAACTAACAGCAAATCCTTACCATGATTCAAATAAAACAAGGTTTTATCAATTGTACCTCTTTTGAATCCACTTTCCAATAAGAATTGAGCCAATGTCTCATACCAGGCTCTTGGAGCTTGCTTTAGTCCATAAAGTGCTTTATCCAGTCTGTAGACATAATCTGGATGTTTTGAATCAATGAAGCCAGGAGGTTGTTCAACATAAACTTCCTCTTCTAATTCTTCATTGAGAAAAGCACTTTTCACATCCATCTGGAAAACTTTAAATTTCTTGTGGGCTGCATATACAAGAAAGATTCTGATAGCTTCTAGTCTTGCAACAGGAGCAAATGTCTCATCATAGTCTATTCCTTCCTGTTGAGAATATCCTTTTGCAACTAGTCTTGCTTTATTTCTGATGATGGTGCCATCTGAATCTGTCTTGTTTCTGAACACCCACTTTGTACCTACAATAGACCTTCCTTTTGGCCTTGGTACAAGTTTCCAGACATCATTTCTTTCAAACTCATTTAGTTCTTCTTGCATAGCATAACCCAATCAGCATCCTTTAGTGCATCTTCAACTTTCTTAGGTTCCTCCTTTGACAGAAAGTTATGATACAGACATTCATTTTGAGTTGCACTTCTGGTTCTAACACCTACTTCTGGATTCCCAATAATTAAATCAGGAGTATGACTTTTAGTCCATTTCCTTGCTGGTGGTAGATCATTTCTTGAATTTGATGCTCCCCCTGGATTGATGTTATCTTCAACAGAACTAGTGTTGTTAGAAGCTCCCCCTGAGATATTGCTATCTGTTTCTGATCTGCTATCAGAATTGTAACTTGAATCTATTTCTGATGAATCTCCTCCTGATGTTTGATTTGTTTCATTGTTGATGGTCTCTTGATGTTGCTCCCCCTCAACATTTGCACTATCAATCATCTCTATTTTATCAGTAATAACTGGTTCATCAGGATTTGATGAATCATCAGTATCTGACACAATTTCACCAGAATTCTTGGAGGCTTCATTTGCAAAAATCAAATCATCATGTAAGTCTTCAGAAATTCCTGTAATCTTCTTATCATCGAAAGATACATTTATAGACTCCATGGCTGTCTTTGTTCTTAGATTGTAGACTCTAAAGGCTCTTGATGATGGATAGCCAATAAAGATGCCCTCATCAGCTTTAGTCTCAAATTTTCCAAGCTGTTCATGATGAGGTCTTAGAACAAAGCACTTACAGCCAAATACATGCAAATGCTTCAGACTTGGCTTCTTTTCCTTGATCATCTGGTAAGGAGTTACACCATGTCTGTTAATCAGTGTAATATTCTGAGTGTAGCATGCTGTGTTGACTACTTCTGCCCAGAAATATGTAGGAAGTTTAGCTTCCTCCAACATAGTTCTGCCCGCTTCAATAAGAGTTATGTTCTTTCTTTCAACTACTCCATTTTGCTGGGGTGTGCCTGGAGCAGAGAATTGTTGAACTATTCCTTTGTATTTGTAGAACTCTTCCATTGCTGAATTCTTAAATTCAGTTCCATTATCACTTCTTAAAATCTTGACTTTATACTTTGTGCCAGTCTCAATGAGTCTCACATGGTCCAAAAGTATCTCAGCTGTTTTGTCCTTTCTGTGTAGAAAATACACCCATGTATATCTAGTATACTCATCAACAATTACTAGAGTAAATCTTTTCTTACTGATGGACATTATGTTTACTGGTCCAAACAAGTCAAGATGAAGCATGTGATATGGTTCATCAATTGAGGATTCTGTCTTGCTCTTAAAAGATGTCCTTTTTTGTTTAGCTTTCTGAAAAGCATCACAAAGTCCATCTGGAGTATACAATACCTTAGGTAATCCTCTCATTAAGTCTTTCTTTACCAACTCATTTATTTTGTTGAAGTTGAGATGAGAAAGCTTCTTGTGCCAATTCCAACTTTCATCTACAGTTGCTTTACTGATGAGACATGTAGAGCATCCATCAGTATTGGTATAGATGTTAGCTTCATAAATGTTACTATGTCTTTGTCCAGTTAAAGCAACCTTCCCTGAAGATTTGCTGATTACTTCAAAATGAGTATCGTAGAAGTTGACATGATAACCTCTGTCAGTGATTTGACTAACACTAAGAAGATTGTGTTTGAGTCCTTTCACCAGAGCTACTTTTTCAATGATGACATTTCCAATGATAATACTGCCATATCCCAGGGTTTGTCCAATGTTGCCATCTCCATAAGACACAGTTGGGCCAGCCTTTTCCTCAAATTCTGATAACAGGGTTTTGTCTCCAGTCATGTGCACAGAACATCCACTATCCATGACTAACACATTTTTCTTTTTGCCCTGCAACCAGAATCACAAAGAATTCAGTTAGAATTTTTAAGAACCCACACTTGTTGGGTTCTTTTATTATGCAATTTAACATTTTTGTCAGCAGAAGTTTTCTTAACAAAAACGTTTTCTTTAGGATTACTTCCTTTAGACTTCATTTTGTTACCATCAGAATTAACAGATGCATGCTTAGTATTCACATTCTTTGTTTTGCCAGAATTTTCACTTTTATTGAACTTTGGCAATGGTTCATAAACATTGTAGTACAAATTATGATATTCTTCACACATATAAATAGAATGCCATTTACTACCACAATGAAAACAGGGATTTTGTGGTTTATAAAATACTGTCCTATTCCTAATGTCAGACTTAGGAATAACAGTAGTCTTCTTCTTACTCATCCTGCAGTCAATAGCAAGATGATTAGAGTTACCACAATTAAAACATGTCTTTCTTGGTGCATTTGGAATATACTTATAATTATTCTCCTTGTTTATTCCAACTTTACCATTCCTGTTTCTTTTGATAGTAGAGACTCTCTTCTTATCTGTCACATCACAGATTTTATCTCTAAGTTGTTTCTTTGATAAAAGACCTACATTTTTGCTTTGGACAGACTTTGATTTAGAATTCTGTGCAGAAGTGGATCCCTTTTCAGTAATTGATTTAGGATTTTCTGGATACACATAATTCACAGGCTTTAATTTAGTCTTTGTACTGTCTGTAACATATCTATAGGTTTTTGGATTTGTCGAGTCATTGATAACAACTCTTCCTGGATTTGATGAAACAACCTTTTCCTTGTTCTTTTTCTCATTCTCTGGCTTATAACCTAGACACTCTTTCCAATTTTTATCTGTAATTATCTCATGAGTTTTTGTTCCAGAGTGTGTCCAAGTTCTGAGTTTTCCATTAGCATCTTTAAGTTGCATTTCAAGTTCTTTACACTTAAACTCTATTTCAAGTTTCATGTGTTTAGCATTATCACATTCTGTTTGAACTTCCTGCAAGAAAATTAACTCAGCTTCTAGCTGATCATTTCTTTTAGTTGCCTCTGCCATCTGAGATTTTATTCTAGTATTTTCAAGAGATTGACTCCTAAAGCTGATATGCAGAGACTTAAGAAAAGACCTTAACTCAGAGACATTATTTGTATCAAAATCAAACAAAGTTTCAGATACCTTAGATTCAGCAGCAGCAACAGTCTCATCAGTATTGGCCATTAGTGCATAATTCACCTCTTCTTCTTCAGATTCTGAGGAAAAGTCCATCCAATCCTTGCTTGATGAGATAAGAGCTTTGGTCTTTGCCTTTTTGCACTCAGTTGCAAAATGACCCATTCCATCACAGTTGTAACATCTGACTTTTGATTTGTCAAATTTGCTGCTCTTGTCTTCTTTCTTCGTGTACCTGTCTTTGTCGGCATTGAAGGTTTTCTTCTGGAACCTACCTTGCTTCCTAGCCTTTCTGAACTTCATCTTCTTGAAGCCCTTGACTATTATAGCAACCATCTCCATCATATCAGAATCAGTAGAGTCATCATCAGTATCAGAATCAGACTTAGCATCAGTATCTGATGATGAGTCATCAGGAATTGACTCCACAACTCTACTTTTTCTTGAAGAACCTTCTTCAGCTTTTCCTTTTGATTTTGATTCAACATTCAAAGCAACAGATTTTGCTTTGACATTTTTCTTGTTCTTTCTCTATTGAACCTCAAGATCGTAGGTTCTTAGCATCCCATAGACTTCATCAAGAGACATCATCTTCAGATCATATTGATGCATTATGATTGAAGCTTGAGTATCCCACTCCTCAGTTAGAGCTCTTAGAAACTTGGTATTTGAATCCTCTGGATCATACTCTTTGCCAACTAGAGATAGAGTATTCAGCACTGTTAGAAATCTATCATAGATATCAGTAAGTCTTTCATCAGATCTAGCATCGAACTGCTCATACTCCTGAATCAACAGAGCCCTTCTGTTTCTTTTGATAGATTCAGTGCCTTGACATTGAGTTTCCAAAGTATCCCAAATTTCTTTTGCAGTCTTGCATGCTATGACCCTGTTTGACATGACATTATCAAGACTGTTGTGCAAAATATTTTTTACCTTTGCATCTTTGAGCACTTGAGCCTTTTCTTCTGGAGTCCACTCACTCTTTGCCTTGATGATATAGTGTTCAACAACAGTTTCAGTTCTTTCAACTAATCTTGTTGGAAGAAATGGTCCATCATTGATCCTGTCAAGATAGTCAGGATCAGTAGCTTCCAGATACATTAACATCTTCACCTTCCATGTTGGATACTCAGTTTTCTTGAGAATGGGAATCTTAATGCTTTCATACTTTCTTGTCGACATCTTAAGATCGTTTCTGATTACTATTAATCAGTTTCGCTCTGATACCAATTGTTGCCCAGTAATTAACAATTGTAGAAAGGGGGTTGAATACAATTGTATAAGATTTTTGACTTAAACAGAAATAACACAAGTATGAATCAATAATAGCTTTATTAATTCTGATATAAAACTGTTACAAAACTCTCTTAAAAAATTCTTATGTTCTTAAGAGCTGCTAGGTTACAAGATAACTCGTGTATGCGATTACAATCATGTAAAACCTAAACCGTGTTTATATAGAATACACAGCTACACTATCAATTACAAGATATTCTAAATCAATTACATATTACTCTGAATGCATATCTTGTATGATAGCTGCCTTCCTATAAATTAGGAACCGAAATATCAATCTTCCTTGATCTCTGGTCTGATGAGAATCTTCACGTAATCCTGACCAGCTTCTAATACTGACAATACCTTCATACTGACATAGTATTACTGATGACGTCAGCATCAGTATCTTGATCAGTAACAACCCAGATCCTGATATCACTTGAATCAATATCTAACACAAATTATCATATTTAACATTTTCCTAAACTTACTTTAAAAAGTAAAATTATTGTATCACCTAATTTTTTTCTTCGAATCAAATTAACATCTTAATATTTTATTAAACTTTGTTTAAAATCCAAATAAATGGGGTACCTCATAATAATAAAACACCTCAAGATTTCGCATTTATGTAATTTGTGGTATAACAGCACTTTAGGTTTTTAATACAAGTTAGTGCCACCATGTTATGCCTCAGACCTCAATTTCATCTTTAAAGAAACACTAAAGCTTCACCAACTGAATTAGGACTAAGTGGGTATATATATTACAATGATTGCTTGGTTATGTGTTTAAACTCATGTATATATATATATATATATATATATATATATATATATATATATATATTACAATTATTTGTATAATTAGTTAGGTCTTGAAAGGTAGTTATTTGCTTAGGTTAGTGTAGTTAATATAATTGTGCTTGATAAATGTGGTGATGGAAGACGAGGAAAACTCATGGATAGAACTTCCAAAGTTTAGTGATGGTTACATTAGTGGAATAAAAGATTTTATACGAAATGCAGTTTCTAGATTTTCCGTAGGTGATGAAATAACATGTCCCTACAGGAAATGTAAAAATGACAAGTGGTTTCGTCAAGATATAATATACGACCATCTCATCTACAATGGTCCATCTCCAATGTATATGAAATGGATGTGTGAGGTTTCTCGACAATGCTGTGAGGAAGATATGGATTGTGATGCTAGTATAGGTTTTGGAGATAATCTAGACAACATGTTGCATCTTACTCATGGTATGTAAAATGGTGAAGATGAAAACACAACAGCTCCAAATGCCAAGGATAATCAATTTTATCGCCATGTTGAAGATGGAAAGTAACCGTTAGATCCGGGTTGTTTAAAATTTTCGCGATTAAGTTTTATCATTAGGCTTTATTCTTCAAAATGTGAACATGGAATTACGGAGGTTGCATTCGGGGATTTACTAGAGTTGATGAGAGATGCTTTTCCATAGGCCCACATACCTTTATCTTTCAGTGCCGTAAAGAATATCATTAAAGATTTAGGTCTTAGTTATGAAAAAATACACACATGTCCAAACGATTACATGATATATTGGGTAGAAAATAAAGATAAAGATGTTTGTGAAACTAGCGGTTTTTCAAGATGGGAAGTAGTGGAAACGGAAGGCAGTAATGACAATGATCCAAAGAAGGTGATTCGTAAAGTCCCTACAAAAGTTATGCTCTATTTTCCGTTGAAATCAAGGCTGCAAAGGTTGTATATGTCAAAGGAGTATTCTGAACTTATGTTATGGCATAACATCGGATGAATAAAAGACGGGAAACATGGACATCCAGCTGATGCCAAGGCTTGGCAGGCGATGGATGCAAGGTATCCTGATTTTTCAGTAGAAAATAGAAATATCCGACTTGGTGTAGCCGCTGATGGATTCAGGCCTTACTGTATACTGAGCTCAGCTCACTGAACATGGCCAATTGTTTTCGTAAATTACAACCTCCTACCTTGGCTATGCATGAAGCCTGAAAATTTGATTCTTTCAACAATCATCTTCGGTCCATATTCTCCGAAGAATAATATTCATGTATTTATGCAGCCTCTAATTTAAGAGTTGAAAGAATAATGGGATATAGGAATAAAAACCTTTGATGCGTTGACTGATAAAAATTTTAGGCTACGTGCAAGTGTGTTATGGACCATTAGCAATTTTCCATGATACGCGATGTTACCCGGTTGGAGCACAAAGGGTAAATGGGCCTATCCCATATGCCATTATGAAACATCTTCACTATACTTGAAACATAGTAAAAAAAAATGTGCTACATGAATCATAGAAAATTTCTACATCCGGAGCACAAGTGGAGGTTTGACAAAAGAAGATTCAAGGGTGAAGTTGAAATAGGACAGGCTCCACCAGTTTTAACCTGAATGGATATACTCGAATTATTGTCGGGCTATGAAAATGAATTTGGAAATGTCAAAAGCAAGACAAATGACAAAAGGGGTACAAAGCGTAAAAGGGATCCTCCTTTCAAAAAAAGTCAATATTTTTCAATTTACCGTATTGAAGTCACAATTTGTTGCCGCATAACCTTGATGTTATGCATATCGAGAAAAACATATGTGACAATATACTTGGTACTCTATTGAATATTAGCAGTAATTCGAAAGACCATTTGAATGCTCGTTTTGATTTACAAGATCTGGGAATCAGGAAGGTCCTTCATCCAGTTAAATCAAGTGTTGGAAAATATCATGAGATTAAGGCTACCATATTTGACCTGACGAAAGAAGAGAAAGAAATATTTTTCTGAGTTTTGGAGAAGGCGAAACTGCCATACGGCTGTGTAGCTAATATCAGTCGATATGTTCACACGAAGGAAAGGATAATCTCAGGGCATAAGAGCCACGATGTTCATTTTGTTCTTTACTACTTGTTATAATTTGCAATGAAAAAAACATTAAAACCTGAGGTTGTTGTTCCTTTGATCAGACTTGGTGCATTTCTAAGAGCTTTTTGGAGCAAAGTAATCGATTTATGTGATACGAAAAGGCTGCAAGAAGAAATTGTTGAAATTGTTTGCAGTTTTGAGATAATTTTTCCACAAGCTTTCTTTGACATAATGGTTCACTTGTTGGTTCATTTGGTCAAGGAAGTTCAAGACATGGGACCTGCACACTTGAGAAGCATGTGGCCAATTGAGCGTTATCTAGCTAAGCTGAAACCTTATGCGTGTAACAAGTCTAAACCAGAGGGTTCTATCACATAAGTATACCTTGCACAAGAGTGCTTTACATTCTGCTCAAGATTTTTAAGTGGTGACGCAGTACCAAAATTCGAGAGTTGTCCAGAAAAGATGGAATATCCAATTGGCACAAGAAGAAGTAAAGATGGAAAACCTATACATCTCGAAGAATCTCAATGGATGGCATGCCATCAGTATATTTTATTCAATTGTGGTAATAAGGACATTGAGAGTTTAATTGAGTAAGTTTTAAGGTCTAATTTATTTTAATAAGAATTAGAATGCTTCTTTCTTGGTAATATTAACAAGGTAATTATTGTAGGAAACATCGATCTTTAATTGATGGTCATGCAATAACAAAAAGATATAAAAAGGAGAGGGCACATATAGAAGATTTTTGGAAGTGGTTGAAACTAGAGGTTGGGGAAAAAAGAGTACATTTCGAAGGAACTAGAACTTCTCGCATTGGGCCCTAATCAATCAGCTAAGAGGTTCAGTGGATATGTTATTAAAGGATATCGATTTTGTACAAAAGAAAAAAGAAAGAGATGCTAAGTGTACAACACATAATAGTGGTGTATTTTTGTCTTCCTTGACCACTAGCTTTGCAAGTTTGAAAGATCAGAATCCACATGTTAGTGATGTCGATTACTACGGATCAATAGAAGAAATCCTAGAAATTGACTATTGGGGTGATTTCACTATGGTTTTATTCAAGTGTTGCTGGTACCATGCTGAAAAAGATTTGTATGGCCTGACTCGAGTGAATTTTAATAGACTGATTCACAAATATGATCAGTATGTTATGGCTTCCCAAGTAAAATAGGTGTTTTACGTAGAAGATCCAACTGGGAAGACATTTCATAATGTTATCAATAGATTACCAAGGGGCTGGTGTGATGTCGAAACTAAAAACGAGAATGAGGATGATGGGACTGATGTGATGATGGGGCTGGTGTGATGTTAAAGTTGTGATGAATTGGGCTAGAGAAGACGTCCCGCCAACAAAAATTATAATTAAGCCAAAAGTATTCAAGAAAACTGTCTAGTGTCTTGACATAAATTCCGAACTATTTTTGTATTATGCGGAAGTACTTCTTTTTGTATTATTTCCTTTTAGTAGTCAAATTTCATCAAGAAAATTGCCTTTTAATGTATTACTTATCGAATACATTTTATCAGTTGCCTTTATGTATCATTACCTTTTAGTAGTCATAAACATGATCTAATTGTGTATGTATAAGCTCATTCAGAATTGTTTTTATGTTTTTGAAATTATGATTTAATTGGGCAACTTTTACTTGTTTTTTTACTACTGGACTACTTCTTTGTGTATTTACTTTGCAATTTTTGAACTCAGTTTTTTTGTATCTTTTCTAATGTAATTTTTTACTATTTTTATAGGATGAGAGATCAAGTATTCAATCTTAGATTTCAACACATGGAAAAATTTCAGAATGGATAGTATGTTGGTGGAAAAGAGACTACGATCATGAACGTAGATCTTGACTTGTTTTCATAGTCGGTGCTCATGGAACATATTTGAAAGGCAAAGTGTGTAAACTTGTAACCCTATAACTAATATAACTCAATTAAAGGAAAAGATACTTAACCAGAAGACAATCAAGAACAAGAAGCCACAAGAAATCAACACTAAATGAAGACAAGGTAATTGATACAATTGAACATGTTAACTATGATCAAGCCAAGAAGAAATCATTGAGAGAAGTTCAAGTCAAAGTTGTTCATGCCTCAGTGATTTGAGAAATCGAGAATCAAGATCATAACTATCAGTATCAACAAGACCAATTGATTTCAAGTGAACAAGAAGGAAAGCGAACATTGGAAAGCCACGTTACTAAGTGAATATGGTAATTTATTCGAGAAGCAGAAACACTATCAAGACTAGTCACTTATGAACCAGACCAGTGCATCAAGTGTCAGGACATTGATAGCAAGTTTATGTCAGTAATAAAGATCCATGTTCAAGAGCTTGCTGAAGAATAAAGAAGACATGAAGATATCACAAGTTCAAGGTGTGCATTGAAGTTTCAAGTTGAAGACCAGAATATTTTCTAAGTACTAAATATTCTAGATGTCCAAGTAGAATATTTCTAAGTAGAAGTTCTACTTAGAAATTCGAGATGGCTAAGTAGAAATTCTCAAGTAGAAGTTCTACTTAGAGTGCAGCTTCAACATGACACATGGCATCTTCTGATTGGTAGATTTCCAAGCTTTCAAGATAAGGCAAGATTTATGTGGACATCATTGGGCCACGTATATCTTAGTCTTTGAAGACTACAGGACATAGATTACTTGTAGTATAAATAGAAGTACTTGTGTAATGTTTTAGCGAGAGAGCAATAGTTGAGGAAAACACAAGTAAAAGA